>JAOTQQ010000002.1:11119328-11188497 GCA_026546715.1 Gallinago undulata | reverse complement strand
CATCCCTGGAGGTGTTCAAAAGACAGGTTGACGTGGTGCTGGGAGACATGGTTTAGTGATGGTGTTGCATTTTGTTTATTGTGTGGTTGTTTATTTTTGTCAGAGTTAGGTTGATGGTACGACAAGATGATCTTGAAGGTCCCTTCCAACCTAGAAGATTCTATGATTCTATTCTATGATTCTGTTAGTGTGAAATCTTGACCACCTGCATGTGGATATGCCACAAGTAAATTTGACACCAAGTAATTTTCAATAATAAAATAAATTTCTATCTTGGGTTATAAAACCTAACCTGAGTTTTAAGTGAGTACTGTATTATAGAACCACTATGTAACAATTTTGCGTGGCATGGGCTATGTGCATTGATTAAGTATATGCAACATCTTTTTTCTTTTTTTTAAGGGAGGGAACTTATGATTATAAGTTCAGGTGTTGCCATGGGTCTGGATGGCTTAAATGGCTTTCCTCTTTACTCACATCTCTTGTTAATTTTTATTTCTTTCTCTGACCTACCTCTTATGAAAGACGAAGAAGGAAAACCATCCAGATTAGGAGAGGAATGATAATTCAGTAGTTCCAGCATAATTTTGGTTTAGGCATTGAAGTCAAATCCACATAACTCTTTTTTTCAATGCTAAAAGCTTTGTTTAGCTCAACGGTTCCTACAGAGGATTTCAAGAATTCAGATTTTACTAAAATATACCCATTTAGTTTGTCCAAGGCTACAGGAGCCTGAAACACTGGAGTCAATGAATTAGTTGAAAGTTGTATTATCTGAATCTGGGCAATGACTCAGGATTTCATAGCTGTGACCTTTAATCTCTATGCCATTTGCACCAATAGCATAATAGCAATTCCCTATTTCAGAGAAGTGCACTGGCAATTTAAATGCTGAAAAATATAGTGAATTATATCAATGATAAGTATGATTTTTAAAAAGAATGATTCAATTTCTCTATTGATGTTAGAATATTTCAGCTAGCCTGCTTCTAGGGCAAATAGTGTAGAAAAAACATTCTCCTACCCTTCTTTGGCTGCCTTTTCAGTATCATTTCCTTTGCTCTACTTATTTTTAACAGCTGCAATGTTTTGAAAGAAAATTGACAGAGAAGTGATTTTTTTTTCCCTAAAGTTGATATTGTCTATTCTGTAAGAATTGTACTATTTCGTTACATAGTAGTCAACCTTATTTCTTTAAGAAATCAAAAAGACTGATGCATATCCCATCACCTAATAAATTGCAAAGTCTTCAAAAAATAAAGTATGTTCAAAACCTGATATGAAACCTTTATTATGCAGTAAGCTGCATCTTTCTTTTGGAAATTATTTTGGGAAAAAAAAAGAAAAAAATCTGAAAGAAAAAGAGGAGAGGGGGGAGTTTCCTAGGCAAGTTTTCTGGCCTTCCCATCTGAAGGGGATTATTGTTTGTGTTCAAGAAATATTGTGTCTTTACCCAACTTCTTATTGGGTCCTCAGTTTTCTTCTGTCTAATGCCACACATTTGTTTTAATTTAATTTAGTTAAAATAAATTTAGTTTCATCTGTTTATATTGACTTCAGTTTATTTAGTAAGTTATATGTTGGGCATGACATAGGCTATAGGGGCTAGAGCTTTATGCAAGAAGTGCCCAAAATCCTGCTGGTATAGAGGTACACATACTGTATTGCTGCAGACATAAATCCACAGCATTTTACAGTAAAGACCCACCTATCTAAGCATACCTTTTAATGACTGGTTCTGTTTACTCTTTTTTTGCATAAAAGGTATCATTTTTGCTTCTTGGTGCTAGAAGCCTTGGCTATTTTTATTTAAGGTTGCTAAGGACGATCAAAAATCCATGTTTGGATTTTTGGAGCTTTTTCTCTTTTGCTTACTGATGATGTCTGTAAATACTATTGAAATTGCTTTACTGTAGTGATATAAAGTAGTAGAGGCTACTGGATTTTTGTGGTCGTATATAACTTAGATGATTGCATTGTGGGTTTTAAAAAAAATGCTACAACCAAGACTTGAAGGCTGTGTTTAGATAGTGAATCCGCATGTAAGATCTCTCAGGTGCATTTCATAAGTCTGATTACAAAATACCTACAGTTTGTCATATTTGGACAAGGAAGAAGGATAGAGCCTGCCAGTTAGAAGCATATTTTAAAAAGTGATTCTCTGTAATAGGTTGGACTGTGGTGAGGTAGATGTGCTATATCACTCACGGAAACTATTGAAGAGCTGTAAGTTTTTTTTTCATCTAGCTTTAAAGTCCAGTGTTTCATCTCAGGAAGAGATTGAGTTTTATTCAGTTATATATGTTGGAGTGTTAAATCGATCAAGGGAGGAATTAATGAAGGGCAGTTTCCCCTGTTGCTTTTGTAACTGGTTTTGTGTTAGGGGCTGTCACCCTTCCTCCCACTCCTCTTCCCGGCCTTGCCCCCTGCCCCGTGTGCTCACTGCCCACAGACCGCCCGCAGTCAGAGCCCCTGTGGCCCAACGCCCACAGTCACTCTCACAATTAAGACAAGCCTTTTCCTTTAACAGATTGCTTGTAAGTTGTTGCATGATCCTTTTATGAAACAATATTGGAAAAGTCATATCAACTTGAAAAAGTCTTTCCATTGTGAAACTACAGAAACAGATTTGCAAAGAGAAAAATGTCATCTCTACCAGCACTCCTCGATATATGCCTTGTCTCCCGAGCCCTGCAATTTCTGGAAAAGTCTCCAATAACCAATAGCTGATTTGCAGTTAAAATATTACTTTAGGTTTGTATCTCACTACAAGCTCTGTTGGGTCTAAACAATTACCTGATAACAATAGTAACTGTCCAAGGCTCAACATGTGACTATTTCACTCATGCATGATTAGAGCTGTGTTGGAAACTTCTTCGATGTCATTTTTCCACCCCTAATCTATTTTGAGATGAAATTGAATGTCTCTGATTTTTTTTTGAAGTAAATACAAGAGCAGTCCTTCCTAGAACAGATAAAATCCAAGTGATCAGGACATTTCTGAGATATAGAAAACTGGCTCAAGTCTTTAATACTTCATTTTCACACCAGAAACTGAATGTGAATCTCTTACTTCTCAGGTGAGTGCCTGACCAGCAAACTGTTGATTTTTGGAAGGGTTCATTTTCTGTTTGGTTTTGATTATGGCATCCAATGAGAAAAATTTTAAATGGTGATTCAGTGGTCTAATCTGTTGAATCTATGAAGCCTGTTTTCTGCTTATAGTGTCACACTGCATGACAAGACATCCTGTCTGACCCTCACTGTTAAGATTACATTTTTCTTCCCTTGTGAACAAAAACTTCACCTAATAACTGTCATGATAATAAATACAAATGTCCATTGACTCCAGTTAAGGCCATTCCAGTTGCAAGCAGAGAAGTCTACGTTTAGCTTACCTGCACAGCAGGGGAATTATTTTTATTGTTAACAGCATGTTTCAGGCTAGACTGTGGGACAACCCAACGGCCTATACAGTGTCATGGCTTACTACTGTATATTTATCACATAACTCTAAACCAGGATCAAGCATATTGCATTCTCTGTGTGAAAATAAGTACTTGATCAAAATTTTTAGATCATTGGAATATTTTTTTATCATGATCTTTGATTTCTCTTTTAGAGCATAAATAAGAGTTGCAGCCTGCGTTCTTATTGGCATCTGACAGGCTGTAATGGTGTCATGAGAAAGTAATTTGTAACTGATCCAGTGAAATTATGAGGTGGCTCATTCTAATCAGTAGTGGTTTTGAGGTTGTAATCTTGAAGCTTTTACAAGGAGAAGGAAACGTGTTGGTCTGGACACACTGCAAAAATTAAATTTCATTTTTCATAGCTACTATTAATTCCATCTTTCAAATTGGATTACTCCTGTTTATAATGGTAGAATCAGGTTATAGTTTCATGTAGGTTCATCTTTTGGGCACTGCACTATTAAGACATTTCTGTTAAATGTCACAAATCACTTTTTGGTCTAGTGTATGCTTATTTTCCTGATGTATAGTATTACAGGGCTGGCGTAGACTGTCACTGAGATTCTAAATGACATTTTCAAAATTTCCATTTTGGAGGGTTCATATATCTTATGGTTGCAAAATTCTGGACTTTGTGCATAAAATCTATTTTCTGCATGCTTCCTCACATGGTCGAAGGCAATGTAATCACCACACTTAAGGAAGAAAAAGAATTATCCCCATTTCAAATGGATAGGAAAGGAGGAAAGAGATGGGGATTCACAGTATTATCATCTTTCATAGCCTCTGCAGTCTGATGGTACTGCTCTCTCTCTCATGCCTTCTGTGCATTACTGTCCCTTGAGAGGTAAAGTATTTCAGTTTTATATGGATACGGAGCTTTATATGGAAGTACTTGGGGTAAATGTAAACTGTGATGGTAATGGTTTCTTGGTCATAAGCTTTATATGTTTTTCCCTAATTCTTCTATGTAGGTTCTTTGTAATATCTTCCCTTTCTCCTGCTGGCTTTAGATATATTTTAGCCTTCAGCTTTGCCAAATGTGCAATTTGCCACCCCCTGTCCCTAGTCATTTTACTTTTTATCACTGTATCCCATCTGAAATCTAGGGATTTGGAGTGCTGTGTTATTCCTACCTGTGATGCAGTTATCTGTTTGAAATCTCCCTTGGCTCCCTACAGTTCGAATGCACAAGAAAAAATTCTGAGACATGTCCACAGAAAATGTCTGTGGTCTCTTTGACTAGAATATACGCGTATTAATAGTGTTAAATACTAAAAATGGGGATAAAAGGATTGAATAAACACTCATGCTCTGCTTACTTTTTAATACTTAAGCACAAATATACACAAGTAGAAAGAAAAACATTTTTACCAGGAATGAGGAAAGTATTTCTGTGTGTATGTTTTCACATGCAGGACATTGTGGGTGATTCTGTAAAGTTCATTGCACAGTGCAGTTTGTCTTTGGTGATCTCAAAACCAGTAATCTAGACAAAGTATTTTACCAATGAAATATGTGAGGAACATGTGATAAAATAATCTTAGCTGAATTTAACAGATACCATTTAGAGAGCTACTATTTGCAAGTGTTTTAGCAGCTGTAGATTAGCTTCACCTGTGATTCTCTTTTCATGCCGTTTAATCAGGAGGATTTAAATCATTCCATTCATACATTTTTGTTGATATTTTTGCTCTAAAGCCTAGACAGATACAGTTATTTTGGTAAAATCTGAATGCAAAATAGGAAAATCTAAAATTTTCATGTTTACTTTGCAAAGAGGCTATAATTAACACTATTTATTAGAGCCATTCACCATGGTCTGAACTTTAAGCGTGTGGCCAACCCTGCTCCCTCAGTTTGGTGCTTCAGCACAAAAATTATTTCTGGTGCTGGAATGGAGCTTAGACTGCCCTTTCTGGCCTTTGCTGTGGGAGTCCCACAGGGAGATCAGAGCTTTTGCTTTCTTTCTAAGGAATGTCTTATCCTAATTTCATTTTCTTTTTCTTTTTTTTAAAAGGCATATCTCATAAACATTTGCTTTTCACATCATCAGATGATTGTTTCTGAAACAGTCGGCTGCATCAAAGCATTTCTCAAGATTTCTTTGATTACTCACAGCGTTTTTGATACATCCATAAATATGAATGTGATCATCCACACTGCAAGAGGCAATACTGAATGACCACAATTGGACTTTCCTGAAATTCTGTATGTGACACAACAGTGTTGTAATAGGAGTTTCTGTCAGGATGTTGTTTTTTTTTTTTTTACCTTAGAGGTGTGATGCCAATTAGCAGGATGTATGCATGTCAGGTATCTTGGGCACAATTATCACATCTGCCCACTTAGGACGGATGGCAGATGCTTTAGCAAAGATTATAGAATGCCATAACACAATCAGCTTTTATTGTATTGTAATATTATAACCGTCAAATACATTTCTACAAGACTTAATTACTAAGGTTTAAACTTTGGTCTAATATTAGCAGAGCAGTTATTGCTATTATGTGGTGTCTTATGGATTTCAAAAATAATTTGTTAATGAAACTAGGAGGCGTAGTCTTTATCTTTGCTGAAAAAGTTAATAGCTTTTTTTTAAAAAAAAACAAGGCATGTATGGCCATAGTAATTATCTTAGTGTAAGGTTATGTTATTATGTTAAAAGACTATATTTATTGTTTGATATATCAGCTACCTCTGTGCTAAATTTGGAAAGTAACAAAAATAAATTTCTCCTGTGGCGCATTCATCAAAGTGTACAGGTAAGTGAAAATGTTGCTTTAGACTCATCCAGGTCAGCCAGGCAGCTCATTACTGCATGCTCCAGTTTCACAGTGATGGAGACAAGTAGCAGTATATGTCTGATATAGTCAGGATAAAAATAATAGTTTGGTATGATAGCAAATACATTTTTAAAAGCAGAAATCCATCCCCATCATTATCTCCAGGTTGCCCAGCGTAGCTGTGGCAGCATGCAATTCAGTCAGGTAGCAGGGATGCTGAGTTTTACAAGGGAGAAGTTGTAAATCTGAATGATTCTGTGATATATGCTGTTCCAACCCATCGCTCTTACAAAGGAAAAGAAAGACATGGAAACACGTGTAGTTTAGAGTCCTGTACTGGGGTGATACTTTACCAGTTACAGGAGTCTCCCATCAAGTTGTTTCTGAGGCCACCAGCTTTATCCGCATCTGCCATATTTGCAACTGATGAAATGTAATCCTTTTGAACAACATTAAATGGAAGGTGAAAATATCCATAGCACCTTTTGTCAATTTGGGGAGATACAAAAAATATATTTCCTTAAGCTTAAAGACTGATATTTGATTCAGACCATGACACAGTTGGTGGGATTGGAATAGTGACCCCAAATCTGCCCTAGCAGCTAACAGTAGCAAAATTTCTCTCCTTCAATTCTGGCATGAACAATTAATTACCTGGACAATCTGACAGAGGAATTAATGATGCAGAACTCTGTTAGCTGTTATGTGAATGGAGTGGTTAGGAAAGGAAGGCAGCAGAACTTCTGGCTCAGATGTGCCCCGTTGTCCATCAGAGAGGAAGGGAAGGGGCTGCTCCTGCTGGCCTGAGGGTGTTTGTAGCGTTGCTCTGCCTGGTGGGCATTCACACGTGCTGATGAGCACTTGGTACAGCTCTTCCAGGAGTCACCACTCTCTGCCTCTTTATCCTCACACATCACATAACATCAAAGTATCCAGTTGTGGAATTAAGCTGTGTGATGAATGCTTCTGTGACTTACAGACCAACAGTTTAGCACAGAGGGTTTTAAGGGTAATAGTAACGGAGGCAGGTACAAATGTGTGTCAGAAAGTTAACAGGGAATGCTAATGCAAAGACAAGAATATCCCCAACCCATGTAGGTTGTTCTTAAGCTTTGAAATAAGGTCTATCAGCTCTTCTCAAGACTGCGAAGAAGTGTTTCCATTTGGTGTGAGGCAAATTCTTATATATCATAATCAGCAGTGCCTGAGTATAAGGACACTTCTTCAGTTTTCCTGACTACTGGACAATTTTAATTTAATATTCTGCATTAAAAAAAAAAACAAAACAACCAACCAAACAAAAAAACCCAAACGTTTTTTCCTTAACTGATAACTTGTGACCACTGCTATAGGATCTGAATTCAGTTTTTCCCGGTTAGTTATTTTATAGATAGAGGAGTGCCAGTAAGAAACTGATCTCCAAAGAAGGACTTGCTATCGTTCACAGAGAAAGGCCAAGAGGGAGGTTTTGAAATATATATATAAGTTTTTTAATCATCTTCTTACTGTAGATTTTTACTGCTTTTGGGGGGTCTGATGGCAGTTCTTATACTTTACATATTTGTTCACAAATGTGCTTTGTAACCCCTGCATCAAGGCTGGAGAGATGTACTTCTCCCAGAAGCATAACTTTGTTATTTCAAAAGCATTTTAAATGACAACTTCTAGAGGAAGCCTGAGTTGAAACATTGTGAAGGAGCAGATAACTTCTCAACATTATCATATAATTCAAGTTGCAGTTGTCAATCCTAATGAAGTTGATGATGCTGATTTGAGCATATTGTTTATAGGATGTGCAAGAGCTTTGGGAGATACGGAATCCCTGTTGCTATCATTTATAATTAAAGTGTCCATCACTTTTCTCTGAAAAACTGCTTGGTGAATAAATAATTAAAGTCCTGATTCTGACACACTTAGTTGAAATGAGAGAGAGAGACTTCTGTGAACAGTCTAAATGCAGTAAATGGACTTTCTTTGAAGTAAGGTTTCAAGATAGATAATAGTATTAGAATCTCAGCCAAAGCCAGTTCATGTTTGTTAAGGTACGAGGATATTCTGGTTTACACGTTTAAAATCTAATTCCACAGACATCTAAGACTCTTCACTTACAAACAATGCCTGACATTGTCTATCATGCCTAAACATGTTATCTTTTTAAGCACAGTAGAAACTAGTCTTAAAATTAATGGCTATATAAGTGTTCCCTGCTTACTAAAATAGCCAAAGATAAAAAGTTGTTAATGTGATGGCTTGTATAATACAGAAACTTTATAAAGCTTTGTGTTACCTAATGAGTTTATTTTATTACAAATATGTCTAATTTATCGAGGTTTTTTCTTTGATTGTTTCACTGAATTATTATTAGAAGAATTATGCTTAAATGATGTTTCTTTTCATGGTTTCTAAAACAATTGAAAAGGATTGAGGGGAATTTTTTGAAATACGAATGATTTTACTTGCTTCCATTGTGTTTCAGTAATAACCTTGCTTCTGTAATGGTTGAAATAGCTGTAAATATGCAAGTACCTCGCAGCATTGGCAGGGAGAATGTCGGTTGTTTTTTGCTGCCTTGAAATTAACCTTTTACTATCGCATGCGTATGTTTGTCATTTATCCCCTTTTTCTCAGGTGCAAAGAGGGCTACCAAGGAGTCCGCTGTGACCAATTTTTGCCGAAAACCGACTCAATCTTGTCAGATCCAAGTACGTCAAATGTTTTTCTTATATTTTTAATCCATGCTGGAGGCTATTCTTGCTATGCAAGATGACCCTTTGCCTATTGTCAGAAAGCATGTTACGGACCACTGCAGTTGCGTGTAGAGAACAGTGTGGCTTTTGTTGGTAGGATGAAAATGCATCCTCCAGTCTCTGTTCTTACAAAACATGTTCTGCTGCAGCAGGGCAGGCCATCAGCGGGCTTGATTCCTAACGATTAGGAATAACACTGTCCCTGCTTAAAGTCAGAATGTTTGCATTTCTCTACGTTTGACCCGAGAACAAATCAAGTTACTTAATCTAAAAGGAAGCCAAGTATAGGCTGCATAGTGGTTCCTTCAAAAGAAAATAAATTCATATTGTCTGGAACTGCAGAGATTATAATCTCCTTGGAAACACACAATGTCAGTTTTATGAAAATCCATATTTTTTTTCACTTTTACAAGTGAAGGCACTCTGTGGAGTAAAAGTGTGCTTTTAGGTAGTAATGTGGAGACTAACTTTATATTATACTGCTCGGTATATGCGCGAATACCATCTGTGCATATATGTTCTCCTGCTCCAC
Source organism: Gallinago undulata (assembly GCA_026546715.1). Classification (NCBI taxonomy): domain Eukaryota; kingdom Metazoa; phylum Chordata; class Aves; order Charadriiformes; family Scolopacidae; genus Gallinago; species Gallinago undulata. The sequence goes on along the minus strand of JAOTQQ010000002.1, from coordinate 11,178,959 downwards.
CATTGCACTTTTAAAATTCTGTTTGCTAACAAAACTATATAAAAGATACTAGCCAAGATTAATTTCTTGGAAGTCAATTAATTTACTAATTAACGTTCATCTTAAATTTCTAAACGACATACAACAAAGGGTCATATCCGATCTCTTGGTTTTGTTCTTATACCTGAAAGCTGTAATGTATTAAGTATCCCGGTTATGGGTGCTCTTTAAAATTTGATTGGTTTGGTTTGGTTTGCTTTTTTTGAAGCATAATGGTTGTTCTTCTAGGGTTTTTTGTGTGTGTGTGCTTTATGTTTTTTTTTTTCTCATGCTTTTCCATGTGAAAGCCTGTTGCCAAAGACACCTGTTGTTTTCTAATTCTCTGTGTTGTACAGCTCCCATTATAGTTTGTTTTGTATTTGGTTTAGCTTTTCCTTTTGCTTAACCTTTAGTGGTAAAGTGCAGAATTTGTAATGAATATATGTCAAGGAAAAAAGGTACTTTGCATCCTAAAAGGGCAACCAGTTAATGACAGGACAAGGTGATGCCTGTCTGACTTGGTTTTAAGAGGGAACTGTAGCTTTACTCTCTCAAGAGTTGAAGTAAAAATCATGTAGATAATACAATATAAAGCTCAGAAAAGACTTTCCATATTAAGCTGCATCTAACAAGACCATAAGCCCTCCAGTGTTTATATACTGCAGACAGTATTGTTGTTATTTCTTTGCAGCATTCTGTTGGTTGCACAGACTTGTTTCTCTTTACTTGGGAGATGCTTACTCACCCTGCTTGGTTTCTAACTGCCTTGTTTCCGTGGAATTGTTCAGCCACCTAATCCTGCTCAGTAAGATAAGGTTCTCCTGAAATGTCCTTTTTGCACCTTCTGACTACAAAAGCAATTTTTATTTTTTTTTATTGAGGCTTTCTTTCAAAATTATGTTATTTAGGGTATGTAAGAGCAAGGGACCTTGGCTTGATGTTGATGTAGATCCCCTGGAAACACCTATGGCCCAAGAAGGCCTATTCCAATGTAAATAAAGAAGGTTAACGTAAGTTCATTACTTTCCCAGTCAGTTTTGAAATTTAACTTATATTTGATGCTCTGATGTATTCAATAGAGGTAAAGCTTCTGCTCAGATGCGTTTCTGTGTGTTGGCTTAGTGTGATATATCTCTGTGGATGTATGTTCATATGCACTTGTTCTAAGCATGCCTAGTGTGAAAGGTAGATGTTAGAAACTGTGGTGCAGCTCAACACTGACGATGTGACCATTTTGCTCATGAGTTAAATCACTAATGTATTTATCTTCATTTTGGAGAGGGAAAAAAATAATATTGTGCAGATAATTAGCACTCAGTGGCAGAAATATTTGCAATTTGCATAACCTGAGGAATGTAAAAAGTATGTGACACGGTAGTCAAGCTTAATATGATTGTCTCCAAAGGCTCTTGTGTTGCTTTGCAAAAACTTAGTTTTGTGGTTGAATGTGTGTTTGGATTAGGAAAAGGACAATAAAGGGCAAATTTGGAGGTGGCTTCAGAAAGAAACATTTTTTCCAAATGCAAGGCTTAATTTCCGATAATTGAACACTGAAATGAGTGCCCTTGTGTCTGGACTGCACAGAGCCAACACTGGCTAGAGACAGTCAAGCTCTATAAACAAGTCCAACTCATTTGAGTTTTGTGGGATTGCTTAGGGTTGAAGTTTGCATATATGAAATACTGAAGCAATATGGTTTTAATCTTACCTTGCCTATGATAGTGCATGTTACATTTTAGAATATTCACTTGTCATTAAATGGGAAGTTAATCTGGACTGCAGACACTTGGAATATAGCAAAAATATTGTCTTGAAATTGTTATGCATTTGCATTTGCAAGAGTTTCGTTGCTTGGTTTTATTTTTTTAATAGTCCTCTAAAACAAACCAAACTTGTTCAGTGTGGCTATTATCTGAGGTTGCATAGTGACAAATGCTGTGATATGGCTCTGCAATATTTTTAACAGTATCATGCCAAAACCAGCTTCTTAAATCATTTTAGGTGTTTGTTGGGCAGGTCTTGGCTTTATATCGCAGATATGAATACAGACTATTTAATATGGAAATACTTTATATGGGTTAATACACGCTAAATCATGTACATGTAGTTTTATTAAACTAAACAGTTAAGATATTTAAGATTCTGTTTTCAGGAAACCTCTTGAAACTACATGCTGGTGTTTCAGAGTTCCTGAATAGGCATCCATGGCTTCTTCCAGTCTAACCTGCCACCCGCTACCTTTCTTCAGCTCAAAGTTAGGACTAAATTAATAAGAAAGGACGCACATAGAGCAATGTCAAAACATAGGCCTTTCTGATGGACTTTGAAGCATCACAGATATTAACAGCTTCCACTTTCCTTAATTTCTCCACTCTTAACCAGGTCTTCTGGCTATAAGTGAAAGATGGTTTGTTTTTTATTTAAAAAATAAAAAAATATAAAAGCAAAAAACCAAAACCACAGAACAAAAGAAAACACCAACCCAAATGGAAGTAGTTTGAAAAGAAGCTTGTTAATATTGCAATATGGGAAAAACCTGCCTAAACCATGGGAGCCACAAAAAACCTAACAAAATTAATAGCGTCACCAATCAGCAAAAAGGCTGCATGTTGCATGACAATGCAATCAAGAGGAGGGGATCTGTCAGCCCTGCTAATATTGGGCAGGACAACTCCCTGAACTCTTTCAGTCATCTTCTCCTTCATCTCTGAAGGAAGTACTAATGGAGCAAAGAGAAAAGAAAGTGGGGTCGCATGCTGTAAGGAAAGGATAGGAGTATATTTGAAACATTGCTTCAGCTTTCTCCATCTGAGCTAACTTCTCTATAAATACAGTTTATAGCAATGGTAGAGCACTTGCATTTTCAATATTATAAATACAACTCTAATATAACTTTATGTACAAGTCATGTCTCAGGCATGTGCAGTCCTGTGTGTATCTATAGGATTGGGAACTTATATACAACATAAATTGTACAAACGTGCTCATGTACTATCCTTTATAGCGTTCTGGAGTAGACCTGCCTGGCCCAACAAGTCTTGAAAGGTAAGTGGTTGGTAGGCTGTGGATATTTCTTGTGATCATCTTTTATCCTGAGGCAAAGTATAAACTTTAAAGCTTTGACTGTTCCGTGCGGATATTCCAAAGCAGTGAACAAGGCATTGAGAATGGATTTGTCACATTGCCCCTTTTCTACAAAATTGCTGAACTCAGTCTTCAGCTATTTTGCTCTTAACTTAGCATTGAAAGCTACTTTCCTATGCAAAAAAAAAAAAAAAAAAAAGTATTTCAGATTTAAAATGTGTAGTATTAATTTTACATTGTCACATTAATATTCAAGTTGTCCCATCTGACCTCAGAAGCTTAAGTGAAGAGGGAACCCCTATCAAATATTGGGAATGTTGTCCAAACCTTTTTCAAAATAAATGCATTATTTTCTAAAAGGATAAAAAAAAGGGATAGAAAGCTTGTAGGTCATTGGGACACACTCCTGCTTTTGCAGTCAGCCCCATCACATAATTCCTTCTGTAAACTGATCATAGTTCATTTGTAAATCACTTAAATCAGCAAGAACTAGCCACTGGAAACAGGTTTTGTTTATCATCCCTGCTCTGAGGGTTTCAAGGCTGTTCAGCTTCCACACAAAATTTTTGCACAGCCCAAATTCATCAGTTACATTCTTTGTTAAAATGCAGACTTTGTTTCTACACTGATTTTTTTTCTTTTTTTTTCCTATCAGTTTCACTTTGGGTTGGTTAAACTGGCTTTTACAAATGTCAGCAGTCTTATTCCTGTAGAGGTAGCTATGGCCTGTGCTCTTACAGTACTTTAACCTGTGACAGCGTGACACACATCGTGTTTCTTTTTGAACCTCATCAAAGAGAAACCTCAAGTGTCATGTCTGGAATCTGCAGTTACTCATTCTTACATTAACTCTTTATGTAGCAAAGGATCAAACCCCTTCTCCTGGAAGACTGTGACTGTAAAGTAAAACAACTCCAGATAGTTTAACAAGGAAAAAAGTGTTTTACTGGAAATGTATTCAAAGCGTCAAGACCCACACTCACCTACTCCAAAAAAATAAAAGCCCACCAAAAAGCCCAAGCAGAAATCTTGGGCTTTTTGCCTGATTTTTTTTCTTCTTATTTTCTTTTTAACTTTTCCCCTCCCCGTCTGGTTTTATATTTGTAAGATCATAGGATAATTTAGGTTGAAAGAGAAGTCTGGATTTCTGTGCAGAACTCGGGAGGTTCAGCCTCCTGCTTTAAGCAGAGCTGGCTTTGAAGTTTCTGATAACTGCACTGGACTCCACAAAGGTAGTCTCTAAAGGTACTGTTATTAAATAGAGGGAAAAATCACATCACAGTGGTGAAATATTTATAGACTATTTTTTCAAATAATCTGAATAAATAAAATACATGAAACATCTGACTCTCTTACTGAAGGTTTGTTTTTCTAGAACCTGAATATTTTTTTGGTCAACTTTACTTAATCTTTCTGAATTTGTCAACATTCTTCCTGAATTTTTTTATTTTATTTTATTTCTGGAAAGCATAGGAGAAAATAAGATTTTGCTATTGGAAAGAATTTGAAGGTTGGATGTAGGTAGGGACAGTTATGAGGGGAAGAGAATTTAGGGAAAATAGGAGGACTTACTAGCCAGAGGTGGATATCCGAGTTGTACGGAGGGGAAGTCCTTCTAAAACAGATTTAATGCAGGGATTGTTTAACCGCCCAACCTTTTGAAACCTGGATCTAAATATGAATTTTGTGGCTTGACTTTGTCTCAAAAATAAAAGATTTTTAAGCTTTTCTGCAGTAATTATGCCAATCTATGTAAGACTGTTTTGTATTCAAAGAAAGCATATGCAGGGAGCAGCACAGACCAAGTTTCTTTTGTAGTAATTGTCATTTTATGCTTTCTTATCAATCTAATTGCAAAGAGAGTACCACATCAACTGTGTGTTCACAGAATAAAAATCACTAATGTTGAGCTAGGACATTAGGCTTTTACAAAAATTAAATAATCAAAAGGTGAAGCTTCATTGCCTTGTAAAATTAGATTTTAAGAGCTGTGCAGTGACAATGGTCAATGAAGTCCCAGAAAATTACAATCAGTATAAGATCTGTTAGTATCCATCAAGTGGGTATGACATTTCTGTTAACTAAAGTTTCTTTATAAGGATATATAAACAGAGTTCCTCCAGTTCAAGTGCATCACAAATCAGCCTAATTTAGTGCAGATGCATTAAAGATTGAACAGAAAGAAGGAAGGAATTGCCTTAATAGAAATAGCAATCAAGGGGAAAAGCAACAAAGTGACAAAGTTTTCGTGAATTTATCTATAGACAAAAAAAGATACATCGCATGAGAGATGGGCTGGGGAATATAAGAAAGAAAAGATATTCTTTGGGGAATGAGGGACGTGTTTTCCTTCCTGTTTGATCAAGTGTGCATAGAGACCTCAGGATACAGACTGTAAAAGATGACGTGTTTTCAAATTTGAGTTATGCTGAAGCTGTAAAATTTTAGTTTGCGTGAATGGTATGAATCTTCTCAATTTGTTTTGTAGGGTTCTTTTTTCTTTAAAATAGGAACCTAGGCTTTATTCTTCAGAACTGCAATAAAATGCTCAAAATCAGAAGCACAACATTAACAAAATTTTAGTAAAATGGTTGACCATTGGAATGGAAGTGTGAATGTGTTTGGTGTCAAAACATACTGAAAAGTTAAAGCCCAAGAGAGATTAATTGAAATTACAAGTTTGCTACTAATGCACTGGGCAGAGAAAATCACTTTCAAAATCACTGTCAGTTTTGATAGTACAATTGTTTCTCAAAATCTTAAAAAACAAAATCTAAATGCATAGGAAGCAACTGGAAGTAATATTTGTTTCTATAGGTAAACTAATAGTGACTTGTACAGGATGTGCAATACAGATGTTTTTCAGCGATTTTATTTTTTTTTTCTATCAGTACTGCAGGATAGATTTTTCAAAACCACTAGAGTATTGGTATTTTCATGTTTCTAATGTAGAAGATGGGAGGGGGACTATTTTAAATTAAATTGGGGATTCTAAGTTTGTGTTCATCTTTGCAAGTAAAACCAACAAAACCAACAAAATCCACTAATGTGAGAGCTGTTTCCAAACAGCATTAAATTGAATTGCTTTCATTACTTCTGTATGCAAAACCAGAGCTTCCCACCCACCACCACTTTCATTGAATTTGCAGTCCTTTTAGAAAAACTACCAGCAGTAAGTTTGCAAAATGCCCCCACCCACCCCCTGACCTACCTCCTGGCTTTATTTCTGGAAAGGCTGAAGGGGATTACAATTTATATCCATTTCATATATAGGTTTTAAATAAATTCTTAGCCTTTACCAAATTTGTATCTGTCTATATTTATTATTGGCTAAAATAACATTTAAAAATAAGTCACACAAACAATTAAGTTTTATTTGGAGAAATAGAAAAATTCAGTCTGACCAAAATCTTTTTTATTAGTTTTAAAGGAACATCGCTTCTTTCTTATTCTCTGTTCGTCCCTTCTCCTGGAAGATAAGAATGTATTGGTATCTGTTTTATTTTCAGAATTTTTCATTTAAAGCATTGAAGTATGTCTCATTTTGACATGACTTTTAGGCCATAGATGGTCTTCTGTAATTCAGCTTGCGAAGACTACATTTCTGTAAAAATTTGTGATGAGAAGCTGGAATCACATAGATGCAATAGCAGGGGAAAAAAAAAAACAAACAAGCATCAAAACCACTTGTTTCCTTCTCCGTCTTTAAAAACTCCCTATATGTGGAAGGATAATAAAGAAATCAGACATTCGTTTTATTTAATCTCTGTGTAAATCTCAAGGAAGACAGAAAATGGAGATAACTAGCAACGCAAATCTCAGTCAACAAATGTTTTGATCAGTGTGTCCTCCTTTAAGCCATAGATGCTAGAAATCAAGAAGAAAATTACAGTCTCCCCATGCAGAGGAGTTTGAAGTCTGCCTTTCCAAACTACCATTCATCTGTGAAATCTGGGACTTACATCTAGTTAAACAATTTCTGGGTCTTTGTGTAGTGATTTTTTTTGCATGTGTATTTTAAGGAAATTTACCAGATGATGGCAGAAACACTTGACTACGGCTTGTTACACAACAGCCACGGCAGATGGCTGTCAATAGAGGTTACAGCCTTACGTAAGGGACGGAGCTGTGAATCGCGCTCTCCCGCTGGCGAGCCCGCTCCTCCACGAGTGCTGGGTTCATCTCGGTGCCCGAATGAGAGGCGGTGCAGTGCTTTCACTAAACAGGCACCTTCTGATGTGATGAGCCTCCGAAACATCAAGTTCTCCCATCTATTCCTATTACCTTATGATTTCCTAAATCTGCTGTTGGCCATCCCATGTCTGGAAAAGCGTAAGTGTAGATATAGCTTGAAGTATATGTTCCGTGACACACTGGAAGTGTCTAATTTAGCCTGTTGGTCTGAGGAACTAAGTTTTCTGACTTGCATACTCTTCATACTGACGAGGTGTTACTCTTGGTGTCAATCTCCCACTGTCTTTCAGAAGAACTTCTCTGATTTTGCCTGGATGGACAAGGTACAATCAGTCATTTGACTTGTCAGATCACATTTGCAGACCTTCTGAGAGGAAAATTCAACAGTGCAGGAACCGTAGTTCTTCATGATGAGGGAGAAAAGTATAAGCAAAGATGGGTCATCATGACATGACGCGTAGAAAAATTGCACAAACACGTGACAGTGATTTAGCTGAAAAGCACTCATTTTGTCAGGTTCTGTCTTTGTAAATTAGTTACTCAGTTGTCCAAATAGCATTTCACTTTAGCAATACCATTTCAGTTTCTCTCAGTGACTTAGTTGTTAAGTTTGATGTTAAATGCTCAGGATTAATTGAGATGGTATGGTATAAATTTCATAAAGACGTCACAGCCTGTTGCAGGGGTTAGTAAGAACATGGAGAAAAGAGGTGGATTTCTCTTATTGCTAACTAATCTTATACCTTTAAATATATGTCTGTATTAAATCTAAATCTGAACTGGGTGTTTTGCCTTCTTCTGAGTGGTTCTATGTTAAAATGATTCTAGTACAAACACAGTAGTGCATGTGCAGATAAATCATAAAGTTGTGGGGTGCTGATATTCTGATCTGTCCTATCCACAATACAGTTTTAGGTTTGTAAGTAATAAACACCAGGAAGATAAATTCTAATCATTTTGAGAGCAGAAATATTGAGGGGCTCATACGTGAGAGATACAGTTTCCTCTGAAAGGATTTTTGCTGTGTCCTGATCATCTTCCCAAAGTTAATACTTTGTAAGACCCCGTGTGCTCTTAAATCATCTTCAGTCTTTACATGAAGTCTGTACAAGGCTGCTTATTAAGGCAATTACTGTTGATTCCACTTCACATGGGGCTTCTACCAGTGTTGATTCAGCTCATTGGAACAATCTCTGCTTATTAAGGGAAATCTGGAATAAGTGTATCGTTCATTATTAATGTAGTAAGTGCTCTGTGTTGTTGTGAAGGCCAGATGCTTTGGGGGTAATGTGTGTATACACGTATCTTCCACGGATAATGGCAATCTTATTGAAAACATTAAGGGTCAGCATTACTATGAGTTTGATTGCCACATCAAGGTAATTATTTTCTTCTAAGAGGAAAGATAGTACTTAAACTCTTGAAGGCATTTTCAGGCTCATTTCTCAGGCCTTCCATAATAATCAGATTTGGCAGCAGGGAACAGCCATTTCTGGTTACAATTTTACTGTGCAAACCCAGCGATTTATGAAACTGTTATTCCCTGCATCAAAAAGATCAGTTGGTAAAATCTCGGTCTCACTGAAACTGGTAAATGTTTTATTAATGAATCCTTCATGGTTACTTTGTCCTATTGTGTTTTATTCCATGTGTAACTACTATTTTGCTTGAGATTTTTGTATTGACCGTTGTGATGTTGAGATTGCCAACCATGAGGATAGGTATTAATTTTCTTCAGTGATAAATTTGATCGTGGAAATGGTTTCTTAAAAGACAAACCATTGTCGTCCCAGGAGCAAATCAAAGAACAGATTGTAACAGGCAGTTATTGAGATTGCTTATATTGGGAGGACTTGATGAACTTCCAGCCTTTCCAGAGAGCACCTTGCTCCCAGGGCTCCTGACTTTTGCAGCTCTCGCTTCAAGCACCAGTTTGCTGCAGAGAAGAAGTCCAGTTGTTTGCTGCCATCATCAGTTACAGGTTAAGAAAGGGCCTGGGAAACAGAAAGTTTCTCTTCTTGCTTCTATACACAGCCCAAGTAACAGGTTTGATGATCTAAGTCTGAATGGTCTATAGAGAAAACAGTACGGAAAGACTCAATATAATAGCCAACCTCTGCCTGTCATTACCCATTTAATTTTGCAGGTAGTTCTGCTCTTTGATCTTGTTTCCATCTTCCCCAGCCATTTTAGTATCTCAGCTGGTTTATCATCATCAAAGGAAAAAATCTGAGCGTACTACATATTCTGCAGTTTAAGATACCTGTTCTCTATTTCTCAGCCAACTTGCCTGATTTCCTACTTTCTAGTCCATCCTTTTTTTTTTTTTCTTTTTTTTTTCCCCCCTCTTACCTTGTATTCCAACATATCTACTTCATTTCCTTCCCCATTTGAGGGGGTTTTCCCCTTCAGCACCTGAATTACACTTTAGTCACTGTTAGTGACTTTTCACTCTGTGCTAACTTCTGCTACCACTCAATATTTGCCACAGGCTTTTGCTGTGATTTCTTCTCGCTTTGCCACAGCATGTGGCCTTCACTCCCTCTCTGAAACCTCTCTGACTCCTTGCTCTGCTTGCCCTGTTTCCCATCTCCCAGATTAATACCTAGATCACAAATTGCTTTTCATAGGCTGTCTGGTCTGTCTTGTTTAGGCTTCCTTTTCTTCCTTATATATAATTTTTACTTTTGCCACATAATGGAATAAAAAATATAATTTGCCGTTTAATTTAGTGTCCAAAATGTTCTTTAAATGTTTATAGTGAACAGATGTCCGCGTTCCATTTTTTTTCCAAAGAAGTTGGCTCCAAGTACCTCTGAAAATACAGAAAGAGGTTAATACCTGATGCTTATCAGGAGAAAATATCCACTGTGTGGGTTGCTTGTGAAAGGCAGCATCTAAATTTAACCTGGTTTGTTGTGTGGTTTTTGTTTTCTTGGTGGGTTTTTTTTTTAATAAAACTGACTTCTTCTTGAAAAAAGGTTGTTATTTTCTGCACCAAAGCTTTTTATGTGCCTTGACAGTAGTTTTATTGGGGAAGCTTGTTCAGGCTCAGAATAAAACGGTTCTGATCTGATAGGGGAAAATAGGCCTCAAATTAGCAGTGAACAAAATATTTGTCCATAACAGGTGGAAGACAGGCTCAAGTCCTTATTCTGCTTGACCTGATTTTCCTCTCTTCCAGATGAATGCTTAAATCACAGCACAGAAAAGACAGTAGGTCAGTGTCTTTTCTTGTTTCTTTTCTGGAAGAGAAAGACTAAGCATTTTCTGCTATTTCCCAGCTAGCTCTAGAGATGAACTGGTAGACTTGAAGTCTCTGCTTTAGTAAAAAGTGTATTTTTACAGCACTGCCCTACCCTGGAGAGAGCACAAGACAAACATTTCCTTTATTGCTTATCTATATTACAGAACATGCTGGAGTTTACAAAATGTATGATATTGACTTAGGTCTTGATTCTGAAAAAAAAAAAGCCACCGATGCTTATTGTTTCCCAGGAGAACTACCTATAGAAAAGATACTAAGGATATTTGAAACATCGAAGTGAATTATTTGCATTACTTGGTTGTTTACCTCACAAATTTGCAGTTTTCTTGATAGTGAGATGAACTGTCATATTTTAATTCTCTGGATTTATTGGGTTCTGAAAATACTTTTTCCTTGAAGCTGAGCAGCTCTAACGTAGGAGTCTGGCTTCTGCTGGTGGACAAAGGCAAGTATTTTCTGGAAGACCATCATTTTTTGACATGATACATGTTTCCCCTGAGGGAAAAAAAGTGAAACTGATGGATCGGACTTCGTATTAATCTCATCAGTTTTTATTTTCTTATAGCTATTGACTTTGCAGTCATCAGTAATTCTAATTTGAATTCATGTTGAGGTTAGTATAGCAGGACTTTTATACAGTAATAAAGTTGTAAGCTGTACATTTATTTTCAGAATTTATTCCTCAAAGACCAAAGAAAATGCCTTGTGAAAAAAAAGCAAAACCATTAGCTGACAATATCAGTCACAGTGTGTCATGTAAGGAGGAAAATTTTCAGAAGTTGGACTCAGTTATTTATAAGCCAATATTTGCTATCCAGTTCAGTTTTGTAGAAAACTCTTTTCCTGCTCTTTACTTGAAAATAAATATAGCATATTCACAATATTATATAGCTGCTACTTCTGTGACTAAGGGACAACGCTACTACATGGTTTTATAAGTAAAAAGATGACAAGTTGAACTCAGTTGGGGTTGTGATTAGGACACTTTCTTAAGGTGTCAACAGCTATAATAGTTGTTGCTAAATATAGAGATGCATCTGCTTGGGGAGATCATGATCCATTTCAGTTGATTCTTGTTTTATGAGCTCTTTGTGCCTTTGAAGGTACATTTAGAATAACCCATTTCTCCCTCCAGGATTTCTCCTTTCCTCGACCCTGCATCAGTCAGAAATCTCATACCAGAAAATGTGAAAGCAGCATAAGCTCTACATGGTTTTTCATACCAACCTGCAGATCTCTGAATGAAGATAACTTTAAGTTCCCAAGGCAGTTAATGCTGGAGATGTACTCTTCTGCTCCACCAGAGGCTGATTAGAATATGGCAAATTAGACAAAAGCCAAATGTAGATGTTATTAGGTGCTATCTAGATGATACTAGCTCTTCTGAACACTTGACAAACTTGAATAAGAAAATCTGAGGAAGATTCAAAGTCATAGCTGCTCTATGGCTGGCAGCTTCCTAATAAAGGGAAATTATTCAGTATCTGCTAGGGCAGATCTGCAGTGAGAGCAGGGACGTTGACCCTGCTGGATCAGCAAAACATCTCAAATCCAGGGATGCTTATCTGAACTCAGTGAGTTGTCAGCATCATGAAGCTGACTGCCAGAGTTCAGCACAAAATAAGATGAAAATATCTTTCTTTTTTTCTTTCTTCTTTGTTTTTTTCCCTTGTTAACAAAGCTACCATAATAGGAAACTGAGAAAGAAAGGGACAATAAATAAATAAATAAATAGTTTTGGAGTAGGTGGAACTAGACCTTGCTTAGATTTTAGTTTAGGATACTTTAGGTATATTTCAACTGTGAATTAAATAATGCAACATCAGCAACCTGCTTCTTGGGTCAATACTGGTCAGTATTTGTGAAATTAAGGGTTTTTCTAAAACTTGGCAGGGTGCTAATGGTTAACCTTTCTCATTCGTGTGTTGCACATAATATCCAGATTTTTCTACACTATCCTTCACAAGTCCATCAACATGGACACTGTGGATGAGATTTTAAAAAAAAATCCAATGAGTGGTGGGTTTGGTGTGATTTTTTTCTTTTTTTTTTTTTTTAAAGTGTATTGTGGAATGTTTTTGCCCAAGTGGAGAGACTTGCTGAAATGAATTCCAAATTAGCTTTTGCTTGCCCAGAATAGGACCTGGAAAGTCTGCTGTGTATTTTAACTGCGCAGCTGAGTTTGTCCTGAAAATGAAAATTACTTAAGCTTAAAGTGAGAATGAGATTTATTTACTAAAACGAGAATGAGACTTACTTACACCTCTCCTATCTGGTATGGGCTTTGGCTTTTCTTCGTAGTCAGTTTCTCATTACAATACAATACTCTCCTTAACCCAAAATTTAGGAAGAAAAATACGGAAGTACTTCATGCCTATAATATCCTACAGATATTAAAGCTGTCAAGTAGTTTGGTGAGTGGGATGGCAGATGGTCTGTGTCTGAGTGGAAGAAAGAGCAGTAGCAAAGGAATTGATATCGCCAAGTGTGGTAGTAAAGTTTAAAAAGCAGTAAATGTACCTGTGTGCTAGGCATTAGGTAAGAGATTCTTCAAGAGGAGGGAATTTGAAAAAATATGAGATCACGGAAGGAATTCATGATTAGTGCCTAAGCACATACCTTTTTATTCTTTATAAAAAATCCCTTACTTCTTACTGCATCGTATATACATGGCAGGAGTAGATAAATATTTCAGTAGTAGGTGGTTGGCTCCAAAAAAAAAAAAAAGACAAAACCAAATCAAGGGGAATACTAGATAAATACTACATTTTAAGATGTGTTTTATGGGGGTTTAATTGTGTAAGACAATGGAGCAGGAGGGTTAGAAGGCCGGGAGGAGCAGATGGAAAGTCATTCTCAAGGTGATGGTTGTGAGCAAATTTAGACTCCAGGTCTGCAGAGCCCTGACCGCTGCCTTGGGCTCATGGTCAGGATCTGGCTCCAGGGTCAGGCAGATTGCTGAAGAGGGATTTTGGGATGTTCTGAAAGATTTCTGAGTGTCTTGAATTGCTGGCCATGAAGAGCTAAAAGAGAAAGAAAAATTTGAATGCACACATCTGCTTTGATCAATGCAGCCGGAATGTTACTCTCTAGGTTTTGACCATAGGGTGTCCCAATTTATATCTGTTCGTCCTGGTGTACGTTAAACTCAAAACACCTTTTTCCAATGAGAACTGTGTTCAGAAAATTTTGACTTCTGGTAGAGCTCAAAAATTCAATTCAGAGCTCTCCTCTCTATCATTTTTTTTTATTTCAGTGTTTTGATTGATAATGACTGAAAAAGAACTACTTAAGGTTGCCAAGTTTGGATTTGGACTGCTGTGGTTCTTCATTTTGGTCTCTTTTGTTCATGAAAAAACATACCCAGAAATTTCTATTGTTTCCATTTGTACAGAATATGGCATTGACACCAGAAAAAAAAGCAAAAATTAGATGTCAGAGTAAGTTAAGTGACTGGGAAAGGAGCAGTATGTGCCCAGTACAACAGTGACTGTGCAGATGAAGTGTGGTTGTTTTGTGTGCAATGTGGGATGTGCTGAGATCCTGACATTGTCACATAGTTTTTTTTCTTGTTACACAAACTGATTTATATGGTTGCTTTTTTTTTATTGATAGCAATGCAGAAGAATGATTATTTTTTTCTGCTTTAATACATTCATTGGCTTAGAAAACAAATTTCTATGGTTTGCTACATTCGAAGAGGAAAGTAGTACATTATTCATGTCAGTGCACAACTATGAAATACATATTTTTCTGAAGAAGCAGCCTGGAGAATTTTATTTTGTTTTACATTTATCTGTAAACTTGGATCAGTTGTCCAGCAGTTTGATTGACTGATGCAGCTTCTGTTTGGTATGCATCCAAATGTACTTGTTTATGGATAATAACGGGAGTGCACAATAAATCTCTCAAGCCTTGGGTACTAGCAGCTGCACCACTATTTGAATGTAAAGCAATGCCTCTGCTGTGTAAGAATGCAAAATCTCTTATGTAAAGGAAAAAGTAAAGGCTGAAAGTGTAAAATTATTAGCGGAATTTCAGCACCTGTGGACTCTTAATAATATCTAGGATCCTATATGCTTTCCAGCATCTGGTTGTCACAAGAAGAGGGACTGTTCATGGGAGACCTAAAGACAGGGTTGTGGAGAAACAGCTGACCCTGAAACCTATACAGAATTTCCCTAGAATCTGTCCTTAAATTTCATGTGTACATTGTGACTGTTCCTAAGTGCAACTTGTGCAAATCTGACAGAGCCTAGAGCTCAACAACCCTTTCTAAAGGGTGCCACTAGGTATGTGGAGTGGAAGTATATGGAATATGTGGAGTCTTACAGGAAGTTATTATAGATACTAAACTGGTACTCAGGTGCTTGGTGTACAAGCCTCTCTACTCAGAGATGTGGAAATTGTTATCAATTATGTTAACTATTAATAGAGGAGAAGAAAAATATGTTCACCAGTGCAGAACAGGGAGGAGACAGAGAGAGAGAGGAGCATCAACTGGGAAAGAAAAGGCTCGATGTGTACCTTTTTGGTTGGTTGGTTCTTTTTTATTTTACAGAGTCAAGTAATGTATGGTGACTTATCTGATTATAATTCTTCCCAAGATCTGCATTGTGAACAGGCAGTTGTAGGACTGCCTCTTGGCATGGTCATAACTTATCTTCTTCACAGTTATAAAATGTGATCACTGAGTTCTAAGGTTTGGTGGTAACGTAGGTCAGGCTGATGAGTGGTGGGGTTGCATTGTGCCTGCTGAAACTCTATAGCACAGCAAAAATTTAACAATGTATTTGCCCTGCACTGGGCAGTGGGTTTTTTTCCACTCTAGAAATTCTGCACCGATCAGACTTCTTTGGCCGCAAACAAGGGAATAGGAGCAGCTTCTTTTTGGCCATCTTCAGAGGGGAGGCAATCTGTAAAAGAAACTTGTTATCTTGTGTTTGGCGAAGCCACTCACAGGCTTTTTCATCTTGTGCATGTAAGGAAAACTGGGAGGCTGAGAAATCAGGCTGATGAGTAGAGCGGAGGAAACGAGGGCTGTCAGTATAGAAACGTAATGGTCACTGATGCTGCAAAGCACTTGGATATGCAGTGTCCTGTAACTTAGATGGTTATTAGCTGCTTGCTAATTGTCATTGACAGTGCGTTTAAATTACTATGCCAGTTTTCTGACTACAGCATATGAGTTTTAAATCTAGTCTTTTCTGATTTGACTGATCAGTTTTGTGCTGCAAAAATGTTTTATGAACTTTTAATTTGCTCATGAGAAATTTATTTGGTATGGGGCTGTGTGACTTTCCAAGATCATTACTGCAGTGCACTGCATACGACACTTGTCCTGTGGTTGAACGAGGACAAACCCAAGCAAATTCTGAATGAATTAGGTCGTTTGTGGAAGCAGTTTAGCTGCAGCAGCACAGAGCTCAGCAAAAGCCAATTAATCTGCCCGCTTGCATAAATACTGCTCTGGCTGCCCCTCTCCCTAAACGAGAAAAGCAATTTTGTCTGTCTTCAACCCAGTAACTCTCGTGGGACCCTTCTTTGACATAATTTATGTGTATTAATCACAGCCCAGTTTTCTTCCCAGTCTGTCCTTATTGCATTATGCTAATATGGTTTGGGTGGATGACAAATCTAACAACAAAACTTCAAGGTCAAAAAGGATCTCTTGGGTCTTGAGGATATCTTCAGAAGTAAATAAAGAATAAATCTATAGCATGATGAATCTCAATAACTTCTCTCACCATAAAACTGAAGACACTGTGAAATTAGCAGTTGGGAAGACAATCTGGTATTACCCATATATTTGATGCAATTATGCTTACAAAAGAATGAGCAAATTCTCTTGTTTGAATGGGACACATCAAACAAAAGGAAGGTGTTCACAGCTCCAGTACTAAACCTGCCAGAGAAGTGCCTTTCCCAGGCCCATAATCTATGTGTTTCTGCCTTTTACACTCCTCCTTTGATGTTGTCTGGCTACTTCTCTCTCGCACAACTCTCCAAAACTTTGTGTTCTCTGTGTGCTTTCCTCTGGTTTAGAGTATCAGAGGTCTTTGGTTCTGCCTAATTGATCTCATTCTCTCCTTAAGTGAAGAATAACCTGAATACTTTCCTAACCTCTAAGTCTGCCTTTTTCTTATGTACCATAGATCTGAAGCTAAAATAGAATACTTTATTTAATCTAAACATTAAAGAAGCTATTAATGTCACCAAATATTACAGTTGTGCTCAGATGGGCAAAATATCTCCCATTTCTAAATATCAGTGTCACTGCTGATAGATTTCCTTAATCCACTTTGCACAGCTGTAGCAAATTACTATTTTTTTTTCCAACACATACTTTATGCCTGCAAATGCTCTTGAAAAATCACTGAGAGCTATGTGGAAGCTGCCATTGTAGTAATTGTAAACAGTTGTATAAAATTATGTTGTCATGCTGTCTGTTCCAATTAAAGTCATAACATTTTTGTGTGGAGTATATGAATCTATATAGTAAACTGGAGAGAACAGGTCCTTGATGGTTCTATTAAAAGGCAAATTGTATTTCCTCATAGCATAACTTAAGAAAAAATATAAGCAGTCAGCCTGTTTCTAAGATGAAAATGCACTTAAATACACGATTTAACAGTAACTGTTAACTGTAAACTACAATTCAAAAATACTGCAAAGATTTTACCTTTCCATCACAATCAAAAAACCATCTTTTTCAGTTACGTTAAGCACTACCTGAAAGTGAAGGACCAGCACATACAAATGGGATGAACTTAAATCTGCTTGTACTAGCGTGTTGTGCTGCTCACTGCTGAGTGCCTTCTTAACGTTCAGTGTCAGGGTGGGACAGTGTCTGACAGGACAAGGCACAAGGTGCGGTGTCCGTTTTTGTGTTTAGTACATTTGCCGTTCCACTTTGATTATACAAAGCAGTGGCTTCATGGCAGAGCAGAGCAGAGCATCCTGACAATTTTTCAGACATTTAAAATACCGCTGCTGCCCTTCTCTCACTAGCAAACATAAAAATAGTGAGAAGTCACAGTTCCAGTGCGGGTTTCTACGCAAATAAACAGTAGAAGGTGGAGGGGAAGGGAGAACAGAGCCTGAACAATCTGATGCTTGATCTCAAATTCCCTGTATGAATTCTTTACAAAGCACTGGAACAGTTTGGAATTAAAATTATTTCCATGAGGAATCATTTTATTGGCTGTCAGCTGATTTAAGCACAGTGCGTGCTGGAACCTCGAACTTTCATCGCTCTGGTTTTGTAATCATTGAGAAGTAGGATAAATATTCTGGCCAGACATCATGCATTTGGCGTACCTGTGTCTGTCGTCAGCCACTTACATTAGTGCTTATTATACAACTTTACCACTGGCTGAGAACACCTTCCAGAGGTAAGGTACATATGTGGGCCTCAACTTGTAGTAATCCTTCAACAAGCATTTCTTCTCCAGACAGTTAGTAGTCAAGCGTTTAACAACTCATATGTAATTACCCTGCGTGTATTTAAACTTGTCTAAGTGGCATACTGAACAGGGAAGAGAAGTCAACAAGACATCGAAATTACTATCGTAAGTTGTCGAAACAATCTAAGGAGCATTAGGAAAAATAATAAATAAATGAAATAAAGAAAAAAGTATTTATATTGTGATGGTCTTACGCAGTCGTGTTTAGTATCTACACAAAAGACAGGTTCTTGTATGACTATATATATACATAACCTGTAATTATCACAACATGGTTTTCTAAAAGTTGCTTTCAGAAATGCAATCTTAAGACCTCCGTCTTGAATATTATATTCCATTCTAAAACCAAAGGATTTGTATTCTGAAAATTGTTCCTCATTGCAAAACTTGGTTATAGAAAAAGAGATCTTCTTGAACTGTTTTGATTTATTTTATCTGGAAGTTGTCACACAAATACAATGGGAATGGATTTTCACTATTTAAAACGTTCTCTCCATTTAATAATTCTAGATAAAATCCAGTTAGTGGGGCAGAAATTTTCTTCTTAGCTTCTCCACAGCTGGGCCAGTAGTGGAGCAAGCAGCCATGGCAGTCCTTACAGTCCTTAATGTACCTGGTGGGGTGAAATTGCACTTTCAGTGGTAGATCTTGTATTCTCCTCTCTCTTGAAGAGTCTGACCCAAAGACACTAGTCAAAGGTTTTTAACTCTTTTATTCTTGCTCAGGGGGCTTTTTGTTTTGTTTCTGATGATTCTGGCAGCACCAATATGTACACGGTATGGTTTTTGCTCTTTTCACATGCTACGTTTTATAGGCATGCAGGAAGTGATGGTAGGGGCAGTGATCGGTTTTTTTAAAAGTATTTGAACACCACTGTTTGAGTGTTGCTGATCCAGTACAGTAATTGATAGATGTTCCAATGTCTGTCTGGAAATTACAGTTGTATAGGATGATTGCCTGGAAAATATGTCAGAGAGATATTGTTAGGTCTATAAATACATCAAGCGGTTAAATATAAAGTGGTTAAATATAAAGGAAAGATAAGAATGATTGAAGCTGAAAGATAAGTTGGTGCAAGAATGAATGGGTTTACATTGGTGCAGTATGAATTTAGACTGAAAATAAAAAAAAAAAATTCTTAGGTATTAGAAAAATGAGGATCTGCACCTCAGAGCCTAAGAGATGTTTAAGACCTCAGCTGGTCAACATAATAGTATGATGGTACAAAAGACTCAGATTTACAGCCTTTTCCCTGCTGTGGCTGCTAGACCTCCATAGAAATTTTCCGCATGTGTATATGCAAGCTCCAGCTTTTGGTGCCCTGCTTTCTGCTAATGTAACTGTTTGGCAAAAACAGTAGCAGTCATCTCAGCAAAATGGATATCTCATAGCAAATGTAGGTGCCTCCAAGCTAACCTGATCTACCAACCATCAGCAATAATAGCAATGTCATGGAAGAACCAGCTGCAAGACCACAAGGTGTTCCTAGACCTTGATAGTTCATGTGTGGCTGTTCTTCCATGCTGCAATAACTGCATCCAGGTAAACCTCCTGCTGACTTCATGAATGTGTGGATGTAAGGCTAGGTGCAAGCATCTCTTGTCTCAATTACAATGTAAATGTTACCCCAAAGAAATAAAATTTTCTGGAGAGCTTCTGAAGTATCTCCCTAAGACAACTGGTTTCCATTTTGAAAGTGACTTCAGCTTTGTTCTGCAAAGGTAAAGGTATTGGGTGTTGGTATTTTACAAAGGTATTTAGGTGCCTAAATATGCCTGTAACAATGTGTGAGCCTCTCTTTAGTGTTTTATTTAAGGGAAGAAAAGCACTAATCCTCAGTGACAGGTGCATTTGGCAAATGAAAAATAGAGACAGCTGCTTTTTCATCTTAAAATATTCTTGAAAGTTAGTTATAAGTAGCGCACAGCTGCTGCAAAAAGGAGGAGACTACAGTTTGCAACAGACAACTGTTTTCCTTTGAGGAAAACAATAATGCTGCTGCTGACAATGTTCTCTGATATTAAGGCAAAATACTGAATTCTTGCACAAACCTTTCTGAAAAAAAAAGTATGCGTTTATTTGCATACCTGATAGAGTTAATGTTATTATAGCAATAGCAGGAAGTACCTTTTCATTGATAATCAGCTTATTTCCAGGATCTTATTTCTGGTCCTTTGTAAAATTCTGAAATGTAAAGACTTGTTTCTGATGCTGCTGTTAGCTCAAGCAACAATACAGTCCTTTCTGAAACACAGATTTCAGACCACATTTGACGTAATGGGCTGAGGAAAGAGCAGGATGAGATTGCTATTCTGTACAGCATTTTAGGGAAAAAGAGCACTTCTGGTAAATGTGATGAATGGCCCAGTTGACTGGGAAGACCTACAGCAAGAGTCCCAGAAAATACAGATATTGTTTTACTATAGTCTTGTAGCTCCTCTGAAGAACAATATTTCCCCTTCTTTAAATGTTCTGGGAACGGGAAGATTTGGGTCAGAAGCATATTCTAAACCTCTCTTTTCAGCTGTTTTCTGGCATGTACGTGCTCCAAAGAAAAACTACCTTGTTTAAGATTCTGATTAATGAATTTGGGTTGGAGTTATGTGGGTGGCATCTACTCACTGAACACAAACCTTAAGCTGTCTTCTTCATTGATGTCTGTCATCTTCATGGCATGTCTTTCTCACTGGTTATAGCCCCTTTAAAAGCTCCTCAGTACTGCCACTAACACGACAGTAAAATAGACATGTAGATACAGGAAAAAGAGACAATAGCTGGACTTCTTGGTTTTGAGACTGTATACAGGTAAAATAAAATAAATTTAAAAAAACACAATAACCTGAATTTGATGAGACAGCTTAACAGACTCAGCTTCCCAAAGTTTGCTGTGAAATCAGTTTTCATCTCAGGTCAGCAGCAATTCCACTTCAGTGGAGTTTGGAGCAGGCACTGGAAAATTGTGCTGCTCAACTTTGACACCTTTTCACAATCTTTCAGGTCAATTTTCCTACATGATCTTATTCTGTACCTGAAATCCTGACCCTCAAGTAAAGTGTATATATATGTGAAATCACAACAGAAGTGTGTCTTTGTCTCTTTTTCCCTTCAATGTATTAAGCTTTGTGAACATTTTACAGTGTGTCTGACACTTTTATAAATATTTTCTCTGTATTATTGCCACCACGAAAAGGAATTTTCCATGTAGGCTCCCAACCCAATGACTACAATCTTGTTAATTGAGGGATCATCTGTCAATTTGTGCCTCCATTTTCACAGGCTGCATTGGCAGATAAAATGCAGGTCCATTTGATAACCCACCACCTTGCAGTGGGCAATGTAACTGTCTTTGTAAATGAATGAATTCATGATACAGTTTCATTTAGTAAGAATAAAATAAAAATGTGCACAGGTAGCAGGATTGTTTACTTTCCTCCTGAAATGCTGATATATTAGGCATTCCTCTTGTAATTTGAAAACATTTTCTTCTTGTTGGGTCATATATATCTTTGGGTTTATGACTTGCTAAAAAGAGACGACCTTTTGGTAAGGTATCCTGAATTTCTGCTAAAAATTGCTTATAATGTTTCCTAGAGATTTTATTGGAATTTACATGTGAGATGCAATAGTTTTTACTTCATGACCATATACACATCTAATTTTTCACACTAGTACATTTGAAGGGGAGAAGCCCCATTTCATCTGGGTAGCAGATTATCCAAAGGCTGTTTTAGTTGAAGCTCTAGTAGTGTTCACTTATTTTCCTCTTATATAGACTTTAGTTCAAAATTAATTTAGATTTAATGTAAAGGTGATTTCCATACTCTCCTGGCTCTGGCTGTAATTCATCAATGATAAGAGAAAAATTCTAGAATCACCTTATATTTACTTTATAGAGATATAAATGCTTTGGATAATACAGGAACAGTTAATACACTTTAATTCCACGTGGGTATTTTCCTACCATCTGTAGTGTGTATATGACAGGTTTACCCTCCACCTGAATTGCAGTTGTCTGGGTTAGTGTCTCACAGAGGGCAGGCCATAACAAATGAGGCTCATTAACAAATGAGCTCTACATTCATCTAAACCTCTTTATCTAGCTTTTCAATGATGGTTCATGTTCAGGAAGGTTACAGAACAAATTCTTTTCCTTTCTCCTTTTTCTTTTTTTTCTTTTTTTTTTTTTTTTTTAAATATGTCACTCTGTGTGGGGTGTTGCAGTAGTTCATGAGTTTGCCTCAGGGTGGGCCAGGTGCAAACCACCAGTGCTGCGGGATTAGCAGTTCTCGTCGTTTTGGTTTACATCTGATCCATGCACAAATAATTAATTTGTTTGAGTGATTCTGACTGATTACATTCAATGAGTTTAATATTTTTATATATGGCAGTATTCTCAAATTCTATTGTTAACAATTGCAGTGTATCGCTATATACAAATGGGGCCAAACAGCAGCTTTAATTTTGCTGCTCCTGCTGTAGGTGATTCTGGGTTGTGTGCACATCATATGCTTTTGTTCCATTATGCTGCTTTTTATTGCTTTTGATAGCAGCTAATGATTCTTTTTATCATGGCCTTATGTCTGCTTCAAATCTCATGGATTTGGTATTACCATTCCAAACATTAACATAGTTAATTATATCTATTTATAGTAGTTAATGTTGTTTTAATGTATTTATAGTAGCAAAGAATTTGAACACCTACAGTGTTCAAACACAATAGCAATTAAATAATTTTTCAGATTGCTACCTATGTGTCAGTCATAAGTTCATGTCATGTTTCCAAAAAGACACAAGATGTTCAGACTCTGTGTAAAGATCTGATGGTTATATTATTAGCTAATGGCTTCTGAGCAGAATATATTTCCCTAACCTTTCCATGATTTCATTTGCATGTACTATGTCTGACTGTGTGATATGAGGATTTATTTATTGTACTATATGTGGGTTCATAAACACAAATTGGTCATCAGGGAATGTGTACCAACACTCACAATCAAATGGAAATGGCAACATTTGAACTGTCACAGCTCCAGGTAAGAGACATGCTTCCTTGCTGGCTTGGTAGTATACCTCAACTCCATAGTTTTCACATCTCAACAAATATCTCACTATCTCACTTCAAAAATCCTTTGATTCAGACACAGCGCTCTGTACGCTGTAAAGCTGTTGTCCAAGTCAGTGTGCTCCTCCAGAGCACCTGGCTTAGTATTGATTAGCTTGAACAAATTATTCCTGGAGGTCAAGAAAGGATTTTAACTTAGAGAAAAATGGAGCTTTTCTGCTCCCATCTGGTTTGATACCATAAATAGGGTGACAATTACCAGTATATTTCCATTAAGACTGTTCATACAGTACAGCAACCCCACAGGAGAGGGTTTGGGGAAGGCATCTGCACACCATGACAGCCAACAATGCAGCAGCTTCCAAAAAAAGCATCAAAAAAATGCAACAAAAAAGCCCCAACCCTATCAGCTGAGCTGCAAAATTAACAGAGAGGGAGTTAGCATTGGGGAAAAAAAAGAGAGATGTACCTAGTTTTGGAGTTGTTCCCTTGCTATACATATCACCTTCTTGCAGATATGGGAGAATTGTACAGTAACGGGACTAATTTGTGAACTGGCATTGGACAAATGCTATGTTTTCTGATAAAGTTTGCTGCAATAAGTTCTTTTAAGTTTTCAAGTGTTTGGCCCCATGAAACTGCAATAAATAACACAAAGGAAGGATGCTTCTCTTCTTCCTCACTAAATAGGGGGGAGACCTAGGTAGGTGAAAACATCTTTTAAATAAAGCCCTTTTGAGCACCATGTACGTGTGGATTGCTCGCCTGCAGCTGGATCTGAGATTTAAAGGGACTTCCATGCCTGGTCTCCCAGAGAAAGGACTCTCAGTAAGATTTGGAAGAACATTGGAGATCTTGCTGTTAGTAAACTTTTGATGGTTCGGGAAGGTGGATTCAGAGATTCCTGATACCTGGAAGTACCTATTGCACAGGAGACCAGCAAGCCCGTAAGGCAGCAAGTGCCACAAACGTTAGGAAAATTTTGATTAAAGCTTATGCCTTTGTATCCTCATCTGGGCCTGAAACACAGGAGTAGGGGAAATGAGGCTCAGTAACGCTGCTGCGCAAGGCACCTGCTTCCACAAGTATGAGACGCGTGCACAGAGTAATCAGAATAAGTTTGAATAATTCTCTTACTGCATTCTACATTATTTGAAATGAAAAATATGAGAAAGTGTACACCAAATATGGTTACTATTCTCAAAATTGGATTCCTAAAGAAATGTAGTTTCCCAAATCAAGGCAGATAAAAACCACCATCTTTTTAGAAAGATCTGAGAATCGCACATCTTTGAGTCTCCTGAATAATTTTGTGCAAAACTCAGGCCAGTTATCTGGGAAGCTAAATGTGGATATAAATAAATATGGCAACTTTCTTGTCATGAGAATAGAGATGTATAATTCACAGCTATTAAAACTTTCAGTCAATATTGTAAAAATCTTGGTGTAAATACCTGTACTCTGCTGCTGCCAGTTGAGTTTTGACTGCAGTAGAACTAAATTACTTGGTGAGTTAGGGAATAAAGCTTCTTTTTTTTCTTCCCCCAAATTGCTGTGCATTCCTTGTCCTGAAGCTGCAGAAAGTAATTAGGTTTTAAGAAATTGACAAAAACTTACAAAATTTTCTGTGCCTTTAGAGAGCAGTAAACACGATTGTATCTGAAACATTTTCCTGTAGTAGGGAAGTGAAGGACAGCTTAATGATCTGTGGAAGGAATAAAGTAACATTTAGCATGAGAAATGTTTATTAAATGTCATATGTTCATAAGATGAGGGAGCTATTAGCAATTCCTTTAATGTTTCTGTGAGGCTGGGTATATTTTACAGACCCATATTATCAAATACCCATTTGGAAATAATAGTGCAAAAATCCCTGCAGTAATTGCTAAGAAACTCATAGACTTATTCCACCTTAATAGACATTTTGTGTCATTTATTTAACCAGAAGGGGATTCTTTCTCCCACAGAGCACTGCAGTCAAGGGAAATCTTTCATGCCTATGACAAGATAAGTAATCCAATTCATATGTGGTTCCAAAAACTTTCCAGACCATATGCTTTGAAAGTACTGAATATAATTTTGGGGTATGGTTTGTACTTCTTTCTGGGTTTTGATGAAAAAATATGATTCCCCTCCCCTCTCTTATCTAGCTTGATGAGGCCTTGTCACAATGTAATTGGGAAAAGACCAGTTTCTCCAATGTAGAGGCTGGCATTTTCAAAGGACTCCACGTGACTAATCATGCCAATTGCTACTGAAATTCAGTGGATGTGCTTAACGACTTAAAACATCTCAGCTCAACTTAGACAAATATGTTCAAACCCAGTTGCCAGCATTCCTGTGGATAAAGGTGAGCCCGTCTGCAGAGCAGTGTGGTGCCACTGGGCAAACCTGGAGCAGTCGTTAAGAGATGGGACTGGGATTTTATGCAGTGCAAGTCCCGGCTCTGCAGGAACCGTTGCATTAATGATAGAGAAGGATAGAAGAATATATTGCTCCATAGCTTAATTCTTATGACAGTTCCTCAGCTGTGACAGACATAATCAACTACTATGCGATTGCGACCGTGGGACAAGTGTAGTCATTGTCATAGTTACTGCAGAATCCCAGGAAAAGAGTTCACAATTGTAAAAGTAGGTCAAATAGCTACATCAGTGTTTTGTCTTTGCGTAGTTCTTAGCACAGGTAGAGATCCTGGTACGTGAAGTTGGACTTTTAGATGGCAGTGTCAAAGAAGTGTGATGTATGGAACCAAGGCGGGGAGAAAAAAAAGGAACTTTACAGGAGTTGATAGGCTTCAGTAATGAACAGAAACAGAAAAGAAAATTTACATTTTTTGCAATCAGAATGCTAATTCAGGGGGTTGCTGATCTTAAAAACTGCAGAATATCAGAAAAATCTTGTTTTTTCTAGGAATATCTATCAGAATCACTGGTTATAACAGTTGATGCTAACAGCAGTAATCAAGTAACCAGGATACAGCGTGCAAGGTTTACTGCAGTCTCATTGCAGGGCGTGGAGGGGAAGTTCATCTTGGAGTGATCACATATTGCTTTATCATTTTCAACATATATTTAGAAAAAGCTTCATAAATAACCTTGTCACCATGAGCTATAAGGCTCTATATGGGCAGCTTCATTTTCATTTGATGTAGTTACTAATTTTCATGCAAACAGCGTTACGCTTTTAGCAAATAAAATAAGAAAGCATCTTCAAGTCACCTGACTGGAGACAAAGAGTGTGGACTTAGTGTTTGCACGCTGATGTTCTGGGATGAATTAAAGTCCTTATACGTATTGAGCAGTTCTGTTGATTTATGAATGTTAAGTAAATCAGCAGAAATATACCTGCATATAGCAGCAGCAGGAGCAAGCATTTACTGGCTCTGTCCTCTCACTGGTGAAAACAATTCAGAGAAAACTAAAGCACTGCTGCATCTGGCTGGCATTTAACACTAAACATTCCGGCCTGGATCTGGTAAAATTCTTCAAGCATTTCGTAAGTTTAGTGGGCTAATTTTAATAGGCTATTCATAGATTTGAAACTAAACAGGTGTTTATTTGTTCTACTGAATTTATCGCTATAGTAACAAAAATTAACCTAGGGTTAAAATTGGCACTGATTTACAGTTTTATTGTGGATAGCAGTAGAGACTACTTACATTGTTTGATAAGACTAAATTTCTTTCATTAAAATCCAACATAGTGCCTCAAGAGAAGCTACTTGGTCTGTTAGTTGTGGAGATGATAATTTAAGGTCTCAAAAAATTATAAAGAGCCAAGCTAATCCTCTGAGCCTGCCTGCTGCAGATGAGGTAAGTAGCTGAGATTTCCAACTTGTCTCGAACCTGTGAAAATGGGAGGGTTGCTATTATTTATTTTTCAAAGTTAGAAACTATCTTTCAACTATGGTGGTGTAAACCACAATCACAAGCTTTTGTCATTCAAAGGGAAAGAAAATCAATAGTTTATTCCATTATTCAGCACTGTGTATTATTTATATAACAACAGGTTCTGCTGGATGTTTTTGAAATGTTCCTTTGTTATGGAATTGATGGTGGGTGGTGAGATCCTGTCCTGAGACAATACTACAGTCTCTCCAGAGCCATACAGATACTCATAGCAAGTCGATTTTTTTTCACCCTTTGCCTTTTTTTTTCCCTTTAAAAAGAAACGGATAAAGCAATTAACCTCTAGATGTTGGCTTCAATATTTATTTTTGCAGATTAAGAATTTTAATTTGGTTTAAAATAAAATTAATCCTTTATATAAATTGACAATGTAAATCTTCTGTCATTGTTTCTACTGTGAATATATCAGATTGTGAAGTTTTTTTATAGATTTATGGCCTTTTTTCTTTTTTTTTAAAGTTATAATTGCTGAACCGTGATTTACGATTTCATTGAAAACTGGCCAAGTATCTTCTAAGGGATGTGTGTATGTATAGTTTTCATCATTGTCTCTTGACATAGGTGGGGCAAATTACTGATATTCTATATACTTACTATTACACCAGCTAACAGGTCTGGAAAACTTTTAATAAACCTCTTTTTCCAAGAGGGTAAAAGGAGTCACCAGGTATGAGTCTGTTCAAAGTCATTCTCAGGATTTAGTTTGGTCCTTTTTTTAAATGTCCTACAGAGGAAAATTTCTATCATGTCTTTCAGTGAAGAAGCTTTGAAAAATCATAGTCGAACTATCTTGCTTTTACTTGTCTGATTCCCCTGAACCATCCCAACCATTTCTTCCACCTTTCTAAAAAATAGGAAGAATACTTTTTTGTAAATTTATTATAGAAACAAATCACCAGAATCTCTCTAAAGGAAACAACAAAATTAAATATTGTGCTTTCTAATAACTGAGATTTGTAAAATACATTAATATGTGCTGGTGCTTTTTTTTTTTGTGACACTGAAAATTCCCCAAACCAACCCCTGAGAGCATTTGTCTGGTTTGTCAAGTCTGATAACCTCCTGTGGATGTCAGAGAGAAAGTGGAAGCAATGTGCTTTTCCACTGAACAGAGAAATCCCTTGTCCCATATATGCTCACATGTGAAATGAGGCATCAAAAAAGAGTATACTTGAGAATTCAAAAAATAACATACTTTCATATATGTATGTGTGTAACCAGTTAACGGTTTTAGCTTCATTAAATACACAAATAGGCTGATAACTGTGTGCTGTAAAACATAATAAAACATAATGGGTAAGACAGCAGCAGTTGGTATGTTTAGGTAGTATCCTAATCTAGATGCCTTCTGAATGGAAGGATTTTTCTTAATTTCAGACCAAGTTTGGTCAGTCTAATACTTGAGTGTTAAAATTTGTCCTATTCCTTCCAGCCAGATAATCTGTTCAGAGTACTGTCCCAAAGTAGTTTGCAGCACATTATCGTGTTACGTGTTCTGTTCAAGACAATAATCTTCCAAGGACAATTTAACAAATTTTATGAGTTTATTGGAACAGATAAATTTCATTTGCAGAACAAAATACATTGCTGTTGCACTGATTTCCTAAAGCTGTGTCCTTCATGCCAAAGTCAACCTATCCTTAGAACAGATAAGGATGTCTGTAGTGGTCTACAATGACTGTTTTCATGTTCAAGATTTTTCTTCTACAAATCAGTAGGATTTACATGTTGAGTTTGTATTTCTGTTCATACTGTAGCTTAGAATGTACCTCGGATAATGAAACCTGTCTTTAACTGGGGAAAAATCTCCATGTTAACATGACTAAAAAAAAAGCCCCAGCAAACCACAATCCAGACACAAGGCTGCATGTTCTCTGTGAAGCACTAATAAATTAATCCATTAGTGAGTGCGAATTTATCTTCTCTGGTGCTTGTTATCAAGTATTCCCAGGTGTGTATGTGTTCATAAAGTATAAATTAAAATGGCTTTAATACTAGCAACAAATTCACATAGTGCAAGGACCATAAGGCACAGTATTTTTCCCACATCAACAACAAAATACAGAAATATTCATAAAATAAAATATAAAAGTGAATAATCTTCCTCGCTGAGTAATATATTAGTTCCTAAGAACATAACAATACTAGAAAGAAAGAAGAAATCACAATAACAAAAATAAAATACAGTCCCATTATTTGGTTAATGACCCCATTTGTGGAGCAGCGCCCACGCTTCAGTACATTAATATAACTCTCATATACATTTTTGCTGAACTGGGTCCTTAAAGAAACTGCATTGTTTGATGGGGAATTACTTGGCGTTGCACGCGCCGTGTCCAAGGAAATGCTCTGCAGGCAACTTATCATTTATATCTTACAACTGTATAGCAATATGAAAGCCCTTTGTTACACTGTGGCATGTCAGGGGTCAGTACTTTACATTTTTGTTTGGCTCAGACTTAGGTTGCCACCACAGCTTGTTTTTCCCCCAGTTGCCCCCGCTGTGCAGTTCCCAGTGCCACATCGGTCTCTCCTATGGACCGGCTGGGGAGTTTCTTGCTGATATTACAAGAGGAAAAAACCCGTCTCTGAAACTCAGCCTTGTAAAAGCATTTATTTTCACCACTGCAGCACAGCCTGATGACAGGTATAACCCGTTCCACCTACTTCTCCCCATCCCTCCTTCCCTCACTAACAGCTTGCGGTGGGTACATGGGGAGAAAGCAGCCCCGGGGACTCCTCTTGCAGCTGCAGTTCCAGCAGGGAGGTTTCCGAGCCCTTCGACCCGCATGAGAGTCCCGTCACTCGTCCCGTCACTCCTCTGCTGGCCGTGGCAACTGCAGTGCAAAGGCTTTTCTCCAGAGAGCGCGCCAGCATTCGCCTCCTGCCTTCGGAGAAGGGGTGGGAGGCTCTCGGGGTGGGCTTTGGCAGGCGCCAGCTGAGCCAAGGGCTTGGAAGCAGTTATTTCCTCTGCTTTCTCATTTTTTTCAGATGCAAAGACATGGGCTTTAGGTTTGTTTATTGTTTGTGATATTTTGTCATTTTGGTTTGTCTTTTTTTTTTTTCCTGTAGCTAGTGGAGTAAACATCTTAGAATGACAAAAACATTAGGAACCAAACAGGGGGTATGATTAATGACTGCTGACACGTCTTCTAGCCCCCTTCCTTGCCTTGTGTCCCTGATTCAAAATGCTGAACGCTTTGGTAAGCGCCATTGCTGCAGGAGCCATATTTGTATTAAGGAAAACAAGTTTCAAAGTGAGGATTTTGATAACATGAGCGCAGCTGCATTTCTGCAGTGAGTGGGGGAAAGGATGAGAAGAATATGAGCATGTTCAAGCTCTTAGGCTTTTTTCTTTTTTTCCTTTTTTTATTTTTTTTTTTCCCTTCAGAAGTCTCAGAGCAGCCCAAGTAGTGCTTCTGTTTCTGGGAATGCCTTTTGGTTTTGTTTTTTTTTAAACACAGAGGTTTGACACTCAAACCCGGGAAGGAAGGGAGGACACGGAGAACAGTCGTGTTCCAGACTGTCTTTCTGCAGTTGTAAGAAGAGGCGGGAGGGGGAGGGAGGAACAAGCCACCAGCCGTGGCTGCCTGCCTTAGAGCAGCGCTTGGCTGATACCTGCTGGTGGGGAAGGCTTGATTGCAACCTAGAGTCCTTTGCAACCTACGGTCCCAGCCTGGCTCCCAGCCCCACCGCCTCCTGGCCCCAGCGGGAGGGTGGGCACAGGGGTGGGCTCCCCAGCCTGGCCGCGGTTGCCGTTGTGCCTGTGCCACGGCTGCGCCAGGGCCAGCGTGGGCTAAATCCAGAAAAATTATGATTTTATGATTTTCTGTTCTCAGATAGCTGCACACAGAACTTGTTGGATGACGCTTAATGATATAAATTGGCAGCTTGGATATTTTACTGTAAAGGTTTATCCCATTAGACATCCTTTCATCGTAATCTGGGTAAATCAGCTTTGTCAGCAATATATATTACGGTGATTATTTCGAGACATGTGAGATACTTGAATAACCTGACATGTTTCCATCCTCCAGTGGAACATGTTTCCCAGGAAGGCTACAGGTACCCTTGACTCTCGCTTATGTATTAACCACCCAAAGACAAATTAAGATGCATTTTTCCATGTTTTTAAAGGAAAGGTATATATTGTATGCACTTTTTGAGAAAATGCCTTTTAACAGTTTTGATGAAGTCAGTGAGATTGCAAACAGAAAACTGTAGAGAACGTGTCTAGCTCAGGTAGGAAAGGAGGATTGTTTTTTCAGCTGTTTTACATAGACTTAAAAAGATGAGATTACATGATCTTGCTCCATACGTGAATATCCTTAGCTCCTTGAAGATCAGATTATGGTGCTTGATCTCTGTTATTTTTTTAAAGTAAGCAGTTGTTGACAGCATCTTGATCTAGTTTACAGAAGGATGTAAGGTGTGAATTGCATGCAGATATGCAGATTTCACAGGTACAGAAAATTAGAGGAAAAAACCTGAGTTAAAAATCTCTGTGTCATATGCACCAGGAAGGTTTGTATGTGGCGCTTGTACATGAGTTTAAGAATACAGATTCAAAGTTTGTAATGTGGAATACATATGTGCATGGGTTTGAGTTATGTGTTTAAAACCAAAAAGAGATTTGTTTGGGTGTCACTAGGCTTGCATAACATGCCTGCCCTAACACCATGCTAATAAGGTATTTATGCCACGTAGCCTCATCTTATGTTCTTTTCTTTTGAGATATATATTGTGTTTTCTGTGTGAAGATAAATATGGAGTTTAGCAACTATGATATAGAACTGAACGTGAAGTGAACTGAGCAAGCTGATGCTTGATGCCTTCTCCTGGAAGGATTGAAAGGTTGCAAAAGGTGAATCGTTCCAGCATTTTCAGCAGAAACCAAAATATTTCACATTCTCATCACAGGTATCAGAGCTGACAATTCATGCAATAAAGGATTTAAAATTAATGTTGGTTTATGTTGGAAAATCTTATTTTAACTTTGTTGTATAGTTCTTAAGTGGACTTTTGAAAGTTGCAGTGTGTTAGTTAATGGGACCGAGTGTTCCCGCAGCTCCCAGTGGTACCTCCCTGCTCCAAGCATGATCTCTGTCTTGTAACCCTCCTGCTCTTTCCCTACTGCCTGCCTCTCCACATGTGCTGCTCTTGAAAACTTTGACAAAATCATGTACTAATCTGTTGTGATTAAGGAAATATGTCTATAAATTGAAAGGAAGACAAACAATTTAAATAATTTCAATTTATTATATTTGAAAGATAAATATTGCATGTTCCTCAGGAAAAAAAAAAAACAACCTTCTTTGTTCTTTATAATGCAAATTATTACCTCCCACGGAAAAGCAAAATATTTCAAGTCTAGCATAGAAGAGAATTGCATTCTGTAGCCTTTCTGAATGTCCAGCCTTCCACAGTTTTGGTTTGGATTTGAAGCTACTACTCCTTACTCAGTCGTTTCTGTTGCAGTTGTTCTTAATTGCATATCAACTTAAACATACTTCCTGTTGACTTACAAATAATGTGCTTTATATAAATTATAATTTTTATATATATATTTACATTAAAACATCTGCCTATTAGAGATATATCATAGCCTAATTCGTCATGTCAAAAATGTGTTCTGAGATATTTTGAACTCAATGGAGTAAATTCAGTCAATATTCTAAAAAGGTTAAAATTTTTGCTTCAGTTCTACACATCTTGACATTGTTGCATCACAGCAGCCAGGGAGGGAACACGGCTACTATTTCCTGCAGTCAGATTTTCTGTTACCCAAGAGACAGCAGTGATGCAATGACGTTGGGTGCAAGCGTGGCCACTGTGCTGTAATGAGAGCTGCAAAACTCAGTAAAAGCCTTCCATTCATCTCTTTAGGGTTTGATCTCTGCCAGAGAAAATGAAAGTAAGAACCTTGTCTAACTAATGATAGTTGTTAGCATGTTCAGAGAGGAGTTTCAGAGGGAAGAGAAAATGAACTTCCTGTAGGTAGCTGGCTTGAGACACTGCAGTCGCATGTAAATATAACGGGTAAAGGCATTTGTATCCATCCCCAAATACAATTCCCTTCTGTGACAGTTCAGTGCCCTAAATTCCTGTTTTAGGATTGCCCTTCGAGGGGCAGGGTTCTGCTTTTCCTTTGGACCAGTACCCCCACAGTGGGTCCCTGACCCCTCATTGTTGTGTTCTGCAGTTCTGCCATGTGACTACGGAATGCTACCAGGGATGATAAAGGTGATATTTACGTTTTAGTCTATTTCTAACATTCCCATTTCTTTTTTCTTTTACATGCTTTCTTGGATATAGCAGACCATTTAGGAATTGAATTCATGGGTAAGTTTTCGTTTCTCTTCCTTGCACTTAGTAATATTTGTCTTGGTGCCCTATCCCAAAACACGTGGAAGTTAATGGGAGGACTCCTGTGACCTCCATCAGTGGATTTTGGATTGGGCTCCTATTACATTTACTGTTTACATTTAAAATTATATGAAGATTTAATTTTTCTCTTGTCCACTCCTAGGGGGCTTAAAAACTACATAATGATGTTTTGGTATTTTATTGGTGTTTAATGAAATGTGATATAAGGATTATATGGCCATATCATGATATTTGAGGAGTAGTGTTTTATATAAGGTTTTAGGGAAGAGTTAATGCCTATCTTCATGTAAAGGAAAGTAAATTCTAAATTAGAAATATTTTTTTCATAATTCAGTGTTGATTACAATGGTAAATTTAGCTAGGTTTAATAAGAACCCTTTTAGCTTTTAACAGACAAGTCAGAGAAATACTTTAAGAAGAAAAGGGAGAAATATCCCTGATTCTGTGAAATAACTTCACATTAGGAAAAAGGTAAAGCAGGAGTGAATAATTGCTTCTTATGATTTTGGAAAGGAAAAGATGATGTTCTATTGACTCAGTTGCTGCCCTATAATGTATTCATAGCCTGCTGGAATGACAGGCTTGGCAGGTCACCACTTCACCTCTCAGCTGGTGATCTGCAGAGGGCACAGGTAATTTCTATGAGGAAGCTGAGGTATGTCTTCAGCAGAGTTAGTGGACTGCTGCATTATTTGTGTAAAAACAGCTTGCATAAACTGTTAAATATGACTGAAAACACTATAATAAAAAGTTTGCAAATTCATATCAAAGGCATAAAAATTAACTTTTAACGTGTCCTTTCCCTATGTTGAGTTTTCCTTATTTATGTTAGCTTTTAATAATAAAAATATGCTAGCCTAGTGATTGTAAGTGGTGATACAGGGATTTTGTTGGCGAGTATATGTTGGCAAGAAATCAATATGGTGATGAGTATTAATCATGTGGCAAGCTGCGTCAGCAAGAGGATAGCCAGCAGGTTGAGGGATTTTTTTCCTACTGCTTTTGGACTCGTGCAGCATACCTAGAGAACTGCCTGTCTCTCTAGAGAGGAGCTCTCTCTAGAGAAATAGTCTGTGATCTCCAAAAGTTTAGTGTTCCATATCACTTTATATGAAACTTGAAAAGTACTGGTGGAATTGATGCAAGTGTTTTCATAGACTTATTGGACAAGCACAATTGGGAAATGGTTCCTTTAAAGGCTTTGCATATATCCCAGTTTTACTGCTTAACTTAAATTGCAGGCAGCAGTCTTGAGGCATACGAGTTGAAGGACAAGCACATACATAAAAGAAACAGGATAAGGAATGTAGATATAGGATTCTTCAAGTGAGCCTTTCCATAGGAAGCAGGAAAATGTTACCCAGGAGGCAAAGCTGAATTATTTTAAATTTATTTTGAGCATTTTAGTTTCCTCTTTATTTTTTTAAGACACCTCTTTAAGGCTTGAAATAAAGCCAACCCCTGAAGTCTTGGCACAGAGCAGTCTTCTCATATGAGTAGCTTTCTGATTGTCTTATTTAATATTGGAACAGATCTTGATGGTATAGAAATTAATGAAATCTTGTGTCTTGAGCCTGAAAATATTATGACAGCAGTCTAAAGTGAGGCTTGAGGTGGTTTTCTGTGGGCTAGAAAAAAGCAAGTTCCAGAATCATACACAAAAATGAAATGTTTGTGCTTCTTAAACCCTCCTCCAATCCTTCTGAAGAATTACTTAGGAAGTGTAAGCACATATGGAGTCATCACTGCACACATAGCAAAGTACAAATTCCCACCCTGGTTACAGAGATCAGATGACAATATATTCACCAAACTAGGGCCATTTATGCAAAGCCTTTCCCATGAGTTTACTTCTGTACTGTCGAAAATAATTGCAGTTAGTGGGAAGTGTACTTTCCAACTATGAAGGACAACAACGTATAGATGGTGCAGAGTTTACCTCATTTTATGTGATCCAGGGAACACTCTTCCTGATGTTTTCATTGTGTTTGTGGGCTCAGTTGCCTTATGAATTCCATTTCCATCGTCATCTTCCAGAAATTTTACTTGACGTGTTTTGCATGTGAGCCTGCATTCCCAGGAAATGTTGAACTCTTTCCACAGTAGGTAAAGCTAAAATCTCCTGTGGACAGGAACAACTGTCTATAGAGGTGCATCAGGGAACAGATGAAATGTAGACTAGCTACACATCTAGCTTAGTGTACGTTCACCAAGAAAAGTAGATGAGCATAGTCTTTTTTTCTTTTTTTTTTTTTTTTTTTTCTTGCTCACAAACTATCCCAGCCGCTCTCTGCTCTGGTTTTGTTCTTAAGCATGCTCAGAGAAAAGCCGCATCTTACTCCAAATATGTCCATGGAAGGAGAAGGCGCAGAGGGGAGAGCCGTCGTGATTTTCTCGGGGCCCTTTTGGGTCAAATTCTCTGGGTTTTGGGGAACAGAGCCCAATGTTGGGGGGCAGAGCCCTTTCACCCGCGCTGGCATTTTCGCAGTGCGATGGCTGGAGGCAGAAAGTGCTGGAAACTTGAGCCCAAGTCGAAGTTGCTCGGTGGGATAAACGATTCCCCCCGGGGTTTGGTGCTGCTTCTCTGCCAGCAGCAGCGCTTCACCCCGGGCTGCCCTGCTCGACCCCCGCCGAACCCACCGGGTCCCGGGGTCTCCCGTCGGGGAGGCCGGGGAAGGGGGGGGGCTCCGCCACGTACCCCGGCGCCGGGAGAGGCGGGGGCGGCCGGCGCGGAGCCCTGCGGCTGGCGGGGAGCCCGGGGCCGGCTGCCGCCGGGGCGGGGGGGGACGGACGGTGACAACCGAGGGGCTGGGAAGACGGTGCTGCTCTAAGCAGGACCCCCTTTTCTTTCCCGAGAGAGAATTGTACCAAATCGTGTGGTAAATATATGAAAAATACAGCAGTTGGGAGATAACTTGGTGTCTTGGAAATGAATCTTCGACGTACTCGGTACGGCTTTCCCTGCGCTGTAGCCTTGCATACAACGTGAGGATCAAAGCACTCAGCAAGTGTTATTATTTTAAGAACTTACTGTTTCTTAAAATAGTAATTGCCCACTTGGTGAGTGCAGCCCGTGGCTGCAGGCTCGGGGTGAGAGCCGCCGGGTGTTGAAAAGGAAGGAAAGGGACGCACTTTTCTATCGCTCCGCAGCTAAATCCAGGGAACCGGCTGGAGCTGCCGTCACAAAGGCTTCTAAGGAATCGTAAATGTGTCCTTTCACCCCCTTTTCAACTTCTTAAGGGATAGTTAGTTTGATCTATGAACGACAGAACCCCAGTAATAATACAAAAAGGTCTTGCAAAAGTGTAATTCGATAATGTGAATATTGAGGCTGGCGGAGGAAAAAGTGCTTTAACAGCAGTTAAAGCAGTTTTGGAAATACCATCTTCCCAGTGTAATGAGGCACCTGTTAACAGTGGCTGTTACGGCAATACAAATAATAAATAGTGTGTTTTTTATAAGCATAAGACATACTTGAGAAGAAAAATGCACTGTTTTCTCAAAGGCTTTTGTTACGAAAATACCACTTGAAACAAACCCATTTAACAGAAAAGTCACCTTTTAAAGCTGTTTCTGATAATTCTGTGAAAACAGTTGGAGGTGCTCTGGTGGATCAGCCCTCTGCCTGAGTGGGTGCCTCAAACAAAACAAATTTTCACCCCTATCTGATGTGAAATCTGCAGTAACGAAAAGGGCCAGCTCGCATGGGTTGTTGCAGGCAGAGAAAGTTGCACCTGCTTTTGAACGGCTTTGGTGGGATACAATTTTTTTCCAAACAGGAAAACCTGTTACTACTGACTACATGCAGGAATGTGTGTGTGCTTTGGGATCATTCATTAAGAGAGAGAGAAATGCTTTCAGATGTGAAAGTGCAAAATGGTTGATTTCTGTCTAACGTTCAAAGAAATCACCCTCCAGTTGATGGCGACAGAAGTTGGGTGTAACTGATCTCATACAGCCATTTGTCGGAGCCTTGAGTTAAGAATATCTGCTGGGATTCACAGACACCTTCTGAAATCGGGTTTGTTAAGTACCAGTGTATTTCACAGGGACAGGTGCTGTTTAGCAAAAGAAACTCAGGATCAGGCCCAAGGAAAGTATTTCTCTTCCTAAATAATATTTTCTTAGCTAGACAATGCCAAAGAAGACAGATTACCCACTGACACTGAGTTTCAAATCCAGCACTGATTTTTTTAAGGCATTAGACTAATTTCCTTTTACTTAAAGAGGTAGGAAGGATAAAATCACAGACGTGGGCAGAAGGAGAGACTAGATGTGAACAGCTTTCTGATTTTGCTCATTCTTAGCCTGGCTCAAAGGAGAACTTGGGGGTTTTAGAAGTGGTTTGAGAATGGCAGAAGCTGACTCTGTGGACTTCATCCACCTTTTAAAGGATGATTATACAAAGATCAAACTTGTACTGACTTTATTGGTGCCTTGTGGCACTGAAATTACCCAGTGGAATGAGCAATTTTTTAATCGCCTTTAGGGTGGTCGTTTATTAAGCTTTACGCTAATATCTATCAATATTTTCTCTCTGAACATTTTTTCCCTTTCTGAAGGCAGCGATATGAGGTATTACACTGTAAGTGGACAATGAACCAAGCAGAGGTCTAAAGCTAACTGAGCTTTTCTAGCTGAGTAATACAGCTGAGACGGTATTAGTAATGAAGTCCTATTTCTCCCAAATCTTGGTCATCTCACTTACTCTAGGCTTTACATGGGTGTGACTATGCTGACCACAGTAAACTCTACCAGATATATAATCAGGTAAAATGAGAAACGGCTCTTTTAAAATTTTAACCCATGACAGAGCCATTTTAAATCAATGGAACCAGACCTTAATTTGCATTAAGTATATATTTTAGATGTGTATAGATTTAGATTCATCCATTCAGGTGGCTCTTTGCTATTTTCTCATTCAGCCTGGCCTTTTTTTTTCCCCACATGAGGAATGAGTGTCCTTCCTCTGCATGTTTATCTCTGTCACTTGTATGAAATCATTTCGGTATAAGGCTGCACAGGGGAGAGCTTCCTGAGAAAGAACAGAAAACCTCTTACTGTACTCCAGTGAGAAACAGGCTGTGACTTTGCAAATGACTGGAAAACATTTATTAACAAAACCTCTTGGTAGACTAATGATTTTAGTCTTTCTAAGACGTTCAAAGATCAAGGGACAATCAATATCATGAAGCATGTATATGCACACTTTTACTAAAAAAGTGTTTACTAGCAATGCCACTCCTCCTGTCTTTTCTTTGGTGGAATTATTGATTTCCTATGTTCACCTGTTGTTGATATTTTCTGTGTTAACTTATGCCATCACAGCTCAGCATACTTTCTGCAAGATTGTCTTATAATGTTAAATTGTTTCCTTGGTATTCTCCAAAGTGTTGACAAAAAATAGATCATGTTTAAAGAAGTAAAGAGAAATAAGGCCTTTATAAGTGTTTATTCATGCCCCTTCTGTATGTTGTTCCCACGGGCAGCAAACCAAATGGGAAATACTGCAACTAAAAATAGACCAAAGGAATTGACTGTGCTGAGCTTCACTGGACTAATATTAGAGTGATCGATAGCTCACTAGTGCCTTAGGTTTGAGATAAAAGCTGCACCAGCCAGCCACAAAGTCTGGGAGCAGTGATAAAAGGAATATGGTTCTTGGTTGCAACGATGACGAAGGAAGAAGCAGCCATCTTACCCTCTCACTGATGGTATTTGGGGAACAACTACATCTAAGTTTCCATCCTCACCCTTCATGACTGTTGCATCTCTTTCCTCTCTGCTTCCCCAAATACGTCTTCAGTTACTCGATTCCCATCTCTTTAGCAGTGAACTTATTTTTGAGCACTGACTTCTCACGTTCGAATTGGCTGGAGAATTCTCAGTAGACCAAATTAGAAATTGCATTGAAAGTTCAATAAGCCTCTCTGATGCTCTCTCGCTTTTGCAGTGGTCCGCATCAGTGGAAGGGAATGTAAGACTAGGTAATGACTTAGGTCTCTCTTACTTGCGGTATTTTTTACATTACTTATGCTGATGTGCATTCTGTCGCAGGTTAATAAATCAGTTATTGGATTAAAAAAGTACTGTATATAAATGGCATAATAAGTAGGAGCGGTTAAGTTATCAGTAGGGGATTTTTGGACGGTTGTGTTCTAGCTTTGTCCAGATTCCCTGAAGCTGCTTTGTGTCATTACTTAAAGCCCCCCTTGACAGAACATGGTAAGCAGGGAGTTAATTTATGGAGATTCCAATTAATCTGAGAACAAAGGGTAGATCAAATTGGAAATAAGAGAAAGGATCATGAAGAAATGGCACTGGCAATAATGCAGCAGTGTCTGGGCAATCATGCAAGAGGGAAAACAAGGAAGGTCTTGCCCAATTCTGTGTAACTCCTGACACAGCCCACCTCTTATCTGAGAGAGAAGGAAAGAATGCTCGTGCCAGGTGGCAGCAGTCCTACCTGGGAATCATATTTTTAACACCTCTAACCTATACACAGGCAGGACTTTTCCATAACCACATGGCAAAAATAGAATTGTTCCCACTTGAACCGTGATAAGGCAGGTAACGATCCAATACGCTTTGGGGTATGTAGACAGTATCACTCTAGGTAAGCTCTGTATCCACCTGTGGGAGCTGTGCCCTCTCTTCATGCCAAGTTAAATATAAATATAAAATAGAAGAAATGGCTTGTTCACACAAATTTCATTACTTAATTATAGACGAAAAATGCTGTGTCTTCAGATAGGTTGCTGAAGCTGTTGCTGTGATTCTTTTTATTTTTCCTTCTTGGTTTTAAAGGCAGGAAAATGAGACATTGGGTGGTGAAGAGACTTGTCTAAAATCACCCAGTAGGTCTGGTAGCATGAAAATACGTTTTTATGGCTCATGGCAAAACCTTGTAATTGATAAATAGGGTGCAGCATAGCAAGTGTCTTTTATGGTGTTGGAAAATTGCCGTTTAGGAAGTGGAGTCAGTACACTGCTGTGTGGGAAATGAAATTTACAGGAAGATGTAGACCCTGACTATAACATGTGAAAGTTACAGCCAACTGCAATTATTATTTACTGCAAGTTACTTATTATTCTCCTCTTTTATGGGGCATTGCTTTGCTAATTCTTGAAGCCTGTACTTTCTTCGGTCTTCCAAATTTCTGGCTCACAGCTAAGAGCAGGAAAGCAACAGGTTGACCACCTGCTGCTTAGGTAAGCAGTGAACAGAAATAACTGAATAAAGCGTGTCATTCTCATCACCCTTGACAAGGGTATTTCTGTGAGCGCTCTAAAGGGCTTTTCTTTAACCCCCTCCATTAAAGCTGGCAGGAGGGATGGTGATACCATCTCTCTCCTAAGAGCCCTCCGCTCTTTGTAGCCTTCATTGCTTCTTTCTCTGAACACATTTGGTTTGGCCCATCGGATGGTTTCTGTGCGTGGGCCAGTTTCCACTCCTGGGCATATAGGGCAAGTGTCATCATGTCTGCACCAAGCCAAAGAAAGAATCATCTTAGTGATAAAAAAGAAAAGTTTTAGTTCCTGAAACAAGATCAGTCTGTAAGATAGCCACCATGTTTGCTCCAGTAAGGCTCTCTGCTCTGGAAAGCTTAGTATTAGATTTCTCCTTCCATTTTTCATAGCGTTTATTTATTTCTAATGACACCATTGCGCTCCATCAGTTAGAGCATACATTAATGCAATACTTGTCTAATACAACGTGGTAATTACAAGAGAGAACAAAAGGCTTATTTGCCTACACATGTGTATGTTAGGAAATCAAACTCAGCATTCAACAAGTGAAACATCAAAAGCAGCTCAGCGTGTAAATGGGTTACATGATGTGACCGACACTGAGTTCTCCTGAGACAGCTCATGCGACTAAGCTTATTCGTGGTTGCCTTTGGTCATTAGCTAATGATATCTTGCTCAAATGCCTATGTGCTCAGTGTATATATTTAAGCGCAAATTGTGAGTAAAAGAGTGAGAATGTAAAAATCTTCAGTGGCTGAAGCACAGCAGTAGGATATCAGGGGTCAGCACTGAGAGCAAACCACCCTCCACGTTCCCACTTACGTGGTTCTCTGGGAAGTGTTAATGAAACATTCCTCATGGTACTGTCGTACTGTTAATATGTGTGAACACGAAGTACTGTTGGGAAACTTTTTAGTACTTTAATCAAGTTACAAGGAATACCTGGATATGCTGATGTCTATCACTAGCAAAGCCGGTGTAGTCATTTTGATGTGTAACAGAGGAGAAAAAAAAAGGTCTGTCCAAAAGTAAAATAGAAGCACGTATGGAATCCTGCCCTAATGGGGAAATCTTTGCCTTTCCATGGCATATAATGTGTTCAGTTTTGCGGGCTTTTTTGTTTGTTTGTTTGTTTTTTAGTAAGTAGACTTGGTACAACATTGGTTTTGAATATTAGGTACTACTGGCTATTTTGGTTATTCATGGCAATTTCTGATAAAAATTGATTTGAGTATGTGTGCAAAGAAAACTTAGTTGCTGTTTTTCAGTCACTCATTTTAATTATACTGTTGTATTCTGTTGTGAAAGAACAGACTCGTACTACTCCCTTCTTCCTACATATATGGGATCCAGGCTTAAAATCATGGGAAGTGTGCTCTCAAGTCAGATTTTGTCAGAACTGGCATTTTCTCAGTCAGTTGAGCAACCAGAATACTTTTATTTGCATGGTAGTCTTTACAGCAGCAGCTTAAAAGTTCAGAACCACGCTGAAGCCAGTAGACCTTCTGTTTGCGTAGAGAGATATTTCATCTCTTAGTAATGCTGGTAAAACTTGTATTCCTTCGCTAGGTAATATTTATGAAACAAATATAATTTAAATATTTGTTCTAATGCTCTGGAAGAGCTAAAGAGATGCTCTATGTGTGTGTATAATACACACTTTAGAGAGTTGAATTTACTGTACTACAAATAATAAATACAGGTCAAGAAAAATGGGAGCGTGTAAAGGCAGCAAAACTTGCTTTTTAACTTCTTTTTCTGTAGACCATTCCATAAGAGGAATGAAAAACATATTATGCAAGCAGTCTCAAAAGGGTGATTCCAAGTTCCATACAACTACTCAAGTAATCTAGTGTGCATACAGAATAGTTTGACAAATTTCATTCTGTGGGTACGGCCATCTGGATGACTTCAGTGGTGATTTGCTGGCATCAGCAGTGGCTGAATCTGCAGGTTTCTGTGTTTCGGTCTGGAATAACACTTGAGCAGTCAGGAGTTCTGCTATTATCCTCTCTGGATAGATAGTACAGCTGGACCAGGAGTTTTCTTGCAAGGTTGTGTTTTTCTCTTGCCATCACTTTTATTTTTTATTCCAATGGCACACAGTGTCAGAACTCACTGAAAATCTCTGCAAGTTTGAGGATTTTAGTGTCACTCGTGACCCTGCCCTTCCTACGGGAAGCCAAGAGTAGGATGTCGGGGTATGAAGTGTTTTTTCCAGTTGCACAACGTGTGCTGGCTGCACCTTTATTTATCATGGTGATGGCCTCACAACAAAGACTCGTGTCCCCGTCCGGAGAGGTGGGAGTGCTGTCATTCCTCCTGAGCAGATCTCCCCTCACGGTTGGGCTGTCCTGCTCCCAGCTCGTTTAAAACACAGCGATGCTTTTTTCTTTCTCATTTGACCGGCGATCGTGACTCCTTTACCCTTCCTCGGCACCTCCTGCCATGGTGGATGGGGTCTGAGTTTCTGGTGTTGTTTCAGGGTACCTGAAGTGTAGGTCAGAATTGTCACTGAAATTTTTGAGGGGAGTTTTTTGCATTTTTATGCTCCCTCCTTTTTCAGGGATTCTGTCTCTTAAATGTCAAAGGAGTGTGTAATCACAGCCAGGATTCCCGTAGTGCTGATTGTCAGTTGTGCTACTTATAGGAAAATTTATCGATGTTCTGTTGTTAATAATTACTCTCAATTTTATCGTCAAAGTACTTGTTTTCTTGGACGGGGGCAGGAGAAATTTACTTTTTTTAATGCAGAAATAGGAGTTGGGTTCCTGTTTTTTATACTTAATCTGGAAAG
This sequence comes from Gallinago undulata, assembly GCA_026546715.1. Classification (NCBI taxonomy): domain Eukaryota; kingdom Metazoa; phylum Chordata; class Aves; order Charadriiformes; family Scolopacidae; genus Gallinago; species Gallinago undulata. The sequence goes on along the minus strand of JAOTQQ010000002.1, from coordinate 11,135,522 downwards.
AATGATGGACTAAGGAGTTTCATTCATTTATTTGTCATATCTCTGTGGATATGTGCTAAATGTGAACTCTGGGCTTTCTCAGATAAAACATTTGTTAACATAACAAGCAAAACCTGCATTTGTTAGAGGGCAGCCAAAACCCCAAAACGGACACTTTTGTTCTCCTGGCTGGGCATCCTGTGAAATTTAAGAATTACAGTGTTCAGAGGGAACCCATGAATCTCTTCTCTTTTAGCATTAGGACCAGTTTTCCAGAGCTCAGTTCCATTCCTCCCACCTTGCCACAGTGTCCCCAGGCACACCTCAGCTTCTCCTGGAGCATTCCAGAACCTGTTTGTCCAGGCTGGAAATGCAGCCTTCCTGGCACAAAAGGGAGAACTGCTTTGGCCTTGAACACTTGACTGTGGGGGTATTGGGATCCGCATGCCCTCACTGTTGTGTTGGATTCCCACTTAAAAACCAACCCAGACCACTTGCAACCTGAACCCAAGTCCTCTTTCGTCTTTGGTCATGGTTCTGCTGTGCGGTTCCTCAGCGCAGGGTGTTTCAAAGCAAGTGGATTGTGCATGTTCATGGACACACAAAATGGTGGGGATAAAGGGAACAGGGAAGAAGAAGGAATGCTGAGGACGTAGTGATCCAAACTGGCTAACATAAGAAACTGTTTATAGGTTAAATAGGGGACTAGAACATCTCTTTGATAAGGAAAGGCCGAGGGACTTGGGTCTTTTTAGTCTGCAGAGGAAAAGACTGAGAAGGGATCTGAACAATGCCTATAAATATTTAAAGGGTGGGTGTCAGGAGGATGGGGACAGTCTTTTTTCAGTGGTGCCCAGTGACAGGACAAGAGGAAATGGGCACAAACTCGAACATACCAAGTTCCACCTGAACATGAGGAGGAACTTTTTCACTTTGAGAGTGCCCTGGAAGAGGCTGCCCAGAGAGGTGGTGGACTCTCTATCTCTGGAGACATTCAAAACCTGCCTGGACACGTTCCTGTGCAACCTGGTCTGGGTGGACATGCTACAGCAGGGGGGTTGGACGAGATGATCTCCAGAGGTCCCTTCCAAACCCTATAATTCTGTGATTCTGTGTGATTAAGTGTTGAAGGGAGCAATGTGGATCAGGAAGAACAGTTGTGATGAGAGCACCTTTCCTATATCTCCGCCTCAGAGCTGCTGATGGTGGGAGAAAAAAAGGGACGCTGCATACAGACAGACAGACAGACACACACACACACACGTCCTCCCTGGTTAGCAGACCTGACTACAGGGGAAAAAAAACAACAAAGGACCAACTTGAAATGCTAACTTTCCACAGGAGCAGCAGAAATCATGACAGTATAGTTTATGCGGTGGTTCTTCAAGAGGGGCCAGTGTTTCCTTTAAAAAAAAAAAAGTATAAAGCTTGCCAAAAGTTTCACTTCAGATACAAACTGTATTGTTTGAAAAAGCAGTCCAACCTGATTTCTCTTTGGTTTTCGGCTGCTGCTTTTGTATTTCTTACCAGGGCTTAAGTTGCAGAGGCAGATTTCTTCTTCTGCCAAGAGGGTTCAAACCAAGGGCAGCCTCAAGGGTCTGAAAATGAAGATAAGGGAGGGGAAGCCTGTGGTCGGACTCAGAGGAGGGGGTTCATAGAGGGTGGGGGCTGTGGGGAAGGCAAGGATTTTTTTATTGTGGATTACTCCAGGAGATTGGAGGGTTTGTTCCCAAGTGGAGCAATTCAAAACATTGCAGACCCCTAAAATGCCAGGAGAGAGAGGAGCTGGCAACTGATCCCTTTGGGCAGATTTGTTGTACACCCAGGTGGAGCAGAGCACCCGTGGCCGAGAGCCTCCTCATGTCAGGGCTTCCTTAGGTGCCACTGGCCCACCCAGCTCCTAAACCCTTTCCAGCACCGACCCTTCCACAGCGCTGGAAGTGAGTGAATCTCCTTTTTATAGCGGTGGGAGCCGTGCCTGTAGGTGGGGTGGGTGGCCGGGGACTCTCGGGTTGCACCCCCTCCGAGACTATGCCCAGCAGCTGGAGAGCGGCGAGGTGCTTCTTCCGACTGTTGAATCATGGGTTCCCCTCCCTCCTGGGCAGCCTGCTCGGCTCCGCTCCCCCGGCACAGACATTTGGCTCCGACGTGGCCTCGCATTGTTGCTCGCTGAGCGCACCTCAAATTTATTTTTCCGGCAAATGCAGTTCACTGGTGTTAAGCGCGCGTCCCTCCAGATCTCAGGAGAGATGGCTGCGGGTCCGGGGTTATGCTGGTAGAAGGTGAACGGGCAAACAGTTGTTGGTCCTGGGGGTCCCAAAGCCCCCCAGACAGCCTGCGTGGAGCAGAGGAATGTGCTTTCCCGGTAGGGGGAATTTAACATGACTCATCTGTCGGCGGTGGATCCTGGTGCAGACCTTGGCATGAGATCATCCTTGTTCTGCAACTGGAAAAGCCAACTTCAAATTACTTCTCCGTGCGAACTTTCTAGACCTGACTCTCCTCTGTGCCCCTTTTGGAATTTTTCCTTTGTTTGTAAAGGGATTTTTAATGCGAAAAATAAAGTGCAACATCAGGGCCTCTGACTTCGAGCTTGTTCCTTTTAGTACTAGTTACCTAAATAATAGCCTTTATTCTCTGCAGTTTCATTGCTCACAGGAGTTCTCAGAAATTAATTTTTAAGGGAATACTGTCTCAAAGTCTGATTAGTAAAATAGTTAATTCTTAATGAATTAGTATATTAATGTGTACAGAGGCGACATTAAATATTTTTGCAGCTTAAACACCTCTTTAAAAATAGGGTTTCCAACACTTGCACCATATGTCCCCTTATTAAATTCTCCTCTTACTGAATAATGACATTACCCTCTGAATGACAGAGGTGCTTGTTATATGATCTGACTTAGAGATACATCTGGAACTCGGCCCTTGCGGGGCCTCAAAATAGAACGACCGATGCAGGAAGAACTTACTAGAGGACTTGTGAGGGCTCTTAGTATGAACCACTTCCACCCTTGCCAGAGCTTTGACATTGTCCAGTAAGCATATTCAGACAACGCAGGGATCTATTTCATCTTGCTTTTCAGCATTTTCCTCTTCGTTACGCTATCCTGTCTTTCCTTCTCCTCTCCTTCAGTATTTACTGAACTGGATCCTCCCATAGCTGGAAGTGAATATATCCTTCAGTATGTGGCATCAGTAACTCTTTAGATAACTAGTGGGAAGAACACCACCAGCAAATACCACGCTTCTGATGGGACTTGACTTCCTTGAAAGTTTCTTGTCAGATGTTATCTGTAGCACAGGGTGGGTTCTGAGATGTGCTAAGGAGATGTCTCCTGTTCCACAGGCCAGAGGTTGGAAGAGCTCTTTTCTGCAAGGGGTGGGCTGGTGGCTAAATGCAAGTGATTTAGGCTGAGTAGCTAATCCTGGTATAATTAGGCAGGTATTTTAAAGGCTAAATTGGTATTTATGAGAAGTGGGGGTGAAAGACATGTACATAAGCAAATTTTTTAGCTTACTCTCCTTCCTGCACAGACCCAAGTGGGTCTGAACTTCTCACGTGTAGCTGATACCGCTTTTGGGATAAATCTTTAGGGCAGCTTTTTCTTACCAGGTGTGTTGAGCTGAGCTACCAGCAAGTGCTATGTGATGTTTTTAACTTTTAGGATGGCCAGTCATCAGCAAATGGTCCATCCCGCGATAGCCCCAAGCAGCCGCCAGCAAGAGAAGGAAACGTGGTGTACCCCAAGCTGCGGGCTGGCTATATCCCTATTCCCGTCATCCACGAGGGCATTGACGGCAGACAGCAGCACCCGTGCTTCTCTGCCCCGCAGCCCGGCGTGCAGCGATACAAGACCGAAGCTGTGCCCACCACGGTGCAGCAGCCACCTCTAAGGGGGGCCTATGGCGGCCCCGAGTCCCCTCCAAGGGGACCGACGGAGGCTTCTCAAACGGATAAACAATGTGGACAGACAACGGCAGCTGCAGCAGCCCAAGCGCCGGCCACGCACGGACCCGAGGTAACGTGTCCGGGATTGCTGGGGTGTGTTTCATTGGTCTTTGCAGCATTTATGACCTGAATGTCACACGGGTAGTTTATCCTTCAGAAAGCCAGACTTGCCACAGGATTACATTTTCCCAATACTCCCAGAGTATTAAAGCGCAAAAAGTGCAGAGTCACGGCAGCGTAAATATGTCGGGTTTTTCTAGCATCACCTGCTGTCGTTCTGGAATGATTCTGCAGAAACAAATGCAGGGAAATGGCTTCTGCTAAAAGGGAGCCTCTGAGGCGCGCAGGTCCTGCAGCAGGGGAGGACTGGTTTGAGGTTCATACTGGTTCCCCCACAAATGGGGGTACAGACAGCTCTCTTCTGTTCTGCATTGCAAGTCAGAAACTGAAGAGACCACAGTGGGAGAGAAAAAAATGAAGTGGCCAGTTAGGTAACAACCCAGGCCATTTCAGAAGCTGTACTGCTGTGATCTTTGCTTTCCTGTTTAATCCTTCTGTTGTATTACATGTATAGATGCACATATATATAGCTTTAAAAGTGAATGGTAAAGTATTTTTGTCATTCAAATACTTCCAAACTATGAGCACTTTAAAAAAAACCCAACACTCCACTGTGCTTACTTTGTGTTTGAGAAGGTGGGATTTTGCTTTCCTTGCTCTCTCTAGGGAAATAGCAGAATTGGTATTCTTGTAGTATATGGAAATATCAACCTCAGTTTTATTCAAAGTAAGATGAGCAGGAAATTCAGCCTTCACCAAGCTGAGACTATGTCACCAGGTCTGTAATTCAGCCATGGTGGCTTTTTCTCTGAAACCTGTTTGAAGTCTGAACAACATAATTACAATTCTGGTAGCAGGTTTCTCGGCTGTCTTGACTAACAATGTCTTCTCCGTGCAGTGTCAGGACAAAATGCTCAGCTGGTCCTTCTCCCAGCATGGTACAGCTTTGTGCTCTACAGTGTGGCTTTGGGGACATCTTCTGTGCCTCTTACTGCAGTCCTCTGAGATTAACTGCTGAGGACCTCAGAACTTGCTGTTTCAAACTCAGTGCAGTGTGGGTAGCAGCTGACCAGAGCCTGTGATTGTGCCTTTGAACCCCTTGTCACCACCAAGGCCACTAGCGGTGGCCGTGATGGGTACCATAACACCAACCAGCATTTATTGTTTTATTCAAGGTTGCTGTTTCATGGGCACCTGAGCTGTTCACTGGCACCAAAAGAGGGGTCTTGTTCTCCTTCCTCTCCTGCCCCTTTTGTCTTGTCTTCTGGCTGTGTCTTGTCTTCTCTCCTCTGCCAGCTCCACTCTGACCTTTCACCTCTGGCCTTTCACCAAGCTGTGTAACAAACCCATCAGGAAATATTTTTTTTCCTCATACTAGTGAGTGAAACTGGTCAGAAGACAGCCTGACGGCTGCTGGAGTTGGTGCAGAGTAGGTGAGGTGATGGACTGGCACAGCAGGAGGTGGGAAGGAGCTGTGGGCAAACAAATGGCCTTTTCCCAAACTCCAGACCCACGACTGGGAGCAGGTTGGGGATGGGATTCTGTATTGAGCTTGGTCCTCGCTCCTGCTAATGGTGGGTCTCAGCTGGTGCAGCTCTTGCTGCTGGTGCCAAGGGGCTAAGGAACTGGAAGGTCTTAGGGAGGAAAAAGGGGACATTAGCCCTAAATGCATTGTCATAGCCTGCTACCGAATTAATTACATGATTTCAAAAAACACCCCACAAAATTAACAAAATCTGTTAGTGTGACCAGGATCAGAAGCCTGAATGCTGTGTGCCTCTCTCAGGGGGTTGTTTTTGTCTCCAGCATATAATTTGTTTGCTTAACTTCAGTTTGGCTCAAATTTAACAGGTTTAGACAGGAACGGCCACGCAAAAGCAGCAAACATTCTGACTGAGCATCCACTCCCTGCTCATTTGAGGGCTGGGAATGCTGTAGCTCAGGTTCCTACTTGTTATAATGATGCTCTCTCACAACTTCTGTGGTTTGTATAGTGAGGCCCTTGGCCAGAAAAACAAGGAAGTGGATCCTTCGCGTGCCGGAAACATGAGCTCAGTTTCTCTGACCATTTCCTACTTTTCCCTTTGGAAATGAAAAGTACTGTGAGCACAAAACATTTAAAATTTAATAATGGATTTTATTTTCATGGCAGCCTCAACCTCCTGCAGCTTCTGATTCTCCAACGGTTTCCCCTCAGTCCTCTGGCAGACCCAACACAGGAAGCCATCAGCTTCCTCGTGGTTATATTCCAATTCCCGTGATCCACGAAAATATCCAACGGCAACCAGCGCAAGTCTACCATCAGGCACAGAAGACACACTACCCTGCCCAGCAGAGCGAGTTCCAAGCTCACCAACCAGTGTTTCACAAAATTCAATCAGATGAGAAGGAGCCCAAGCCAACGCGAGCGCAGTCTCCCTTCAGAGTGTCTCAGAGAGGTGCATCAAGCCGTGAAAATTCACCGGCCAGAGTTACCACCCAGATCCAGTCCCCAGCTCCCATCAGAGTGCAGACAGTTGTAGACAGACCCCAGGTATGTAGAACGGGGCAGGGAATTACCAGCCAGGTATTTTGTTCGGTGTGGTAAGAGCTGAAAAATTGGCTCATACTACTAACAAGTACATGAAAGCACGTAAAGCAGTCTCCATTTCTGCATTTAAACAAATGGGGAGATACTGAGATAATACACCAGCAGCAAGTTGCCTTCACACCTATCAGGATTGTGGAGTCTTTGGATCACTGAAATATAATTTAACACACAGTTTGATTTTCCTCTCGTCAGATCATAATTCGGTGTAATTACACTGAGGTCACTGATGTTGCATTATGTTTGTCAGAAGAAAATCAGGTCTGCGGGATTTGTGGCATCTGTAAATACACCTCACTGATGTCTCAGAACCATTTAGGATAGCATCAGATGCACAAAGTAATTTTAGTTATGAAGAAAGGATCAGCAAAATTTATTCTTCCTACATGAAGCATGCTCTTGCTCATAGAACATATTGCTCATTGGACATTTATTAAAATTCTTACTGAAACTACAGTTAAAGGCTACTGGGAATTTGACTACTGTGAGTGTGTGGAAGGAGATGCCTTGATTTCCTCTCTGGAGAGATTTCATGTTGAAAATGACAGGAGCAGAATTAGGTTAATATTTTTGAAAACCCAGGTGCTAGGGCAAAACAAGACTTCCGATTTAATGGCATATTCCGGGTTATAATGCTAATTTATTTTTATGGGTGAGAATTTTGAGCTCCCTAATCAAATTTTATGTTTAATGGGTAAAGCAGTAAGAGATTGTCAGTTCAGGACATTACTTACTTGGTTTAAATATAAATGTAGGTATTTTACTTCAGCCATCTAAATTCAATGAGAGCTGGATCTAGTACCTTTCCAAAATAACTGTATATGTGCATGAATAAGTGAAGCAGGCGTCAGGGAAAGGAAAATGCAAATCTCATGAATTCCAGTTTTCTGCTAAGATTTAAAAACTAGTTTCAAGAGATTTCTGATTTGATGACACTTCTATCTGTGGTAATCCCAGGGATTGTCTCTAATCGCTACAGTGTAATAAGATTGACATAGTAACTTCTGCATGTAAATAATCTACAGATAAAATCAGTATAAATAAGCACTAGCAAAAAAAAAAAAAAGAAATGTTATGAAAATAGGAATGGGATGAAAATAGCCCAGAATGTGGTTAAGACACACTGAGGATGAGATCCTGACTGTGCCGTAGTCAGCTGCAACAAAGCTTACTGACTTAAGGCAGGTGAGGACTTTGCCCTGAGGTCCCATCTTACAGAACTGCTTGTTGGGCTGATTTTTGTGAGCATGGTCAGGATTTGGTGGGCTGAAGTTTAATGTCTTCAAGAGTTAGCTGGTGCTTGTAATCTGTAATAGCTTGAAAACAATAACTGAACTCTTCAGCACAGTGCTTTTTTTATCTTAAAAGCGTAAAATTCCGCAATGCACAGCAAAGATTAATCATCTGGCATGTGCGAAAATTCCCCTTCTAGAAGTACAGAAAATTGGATGTTAGATTACTTGTTCTTTAGAAGGAAATAAGGAGCATTGTTCATTGTATCTCAACACAGACTTGCCTTGCTTACCAGGTTTCTCAGCAACAAGTCCCACCTCAAGAGCCACCAAGACCACCCCCTCCTCCTGAAATCAAACCTGAGAACAAGGTAGTCCCACCACCTGAATCCGAGGCGCCATCACCGTATATCCCAATTCAGGTCACGCACCAAGAGCCAGAACATAAAATACCACCCCAGAAGCCTCCACCCATGGCAGAGAAAGCTGATAAAAAGGTTCCCTGCCCAGCTAAGGTTGTTCCCCCACAGGAAAGGCCTCCTCCTGAAGAAGCGGCAACACCGAAGACAATGGAAACAGGAGAACCCCAAAAGCATCCTGGTGTTTTGAAAGTGGAGGCGATTCTGGAGAAAGTACAAATGCTTGAGCAGGCAGTCGACTCCTTTGAAGGCAAGAAAACTGACAAAAAATACTTGATGATTGAAGAGTATTTGACCAAAGAGTTGCTAGCCCTAGACTCAGTGGACCCTGAGGGTCGTGCGGATGTGCGCCAGGCCAGGAGAGATGGTGTAAGGAAGGTCCAGAACATTTTGGAAAGACTTGAACAGAAAGCAGAAGATGTCCCAGAACCAGTTCAAGTTGATGGACTTCAGCCAAATTTGCCAGAGCCAAAGCCACCACAGGAAATCATGGAAATTGAGCCTGTGGTAGTCAAGAGCAAGGGAGATACCAGTAATAAAGATGCTAAAGAGGAAACCAAAATGGAGAGACACCAGCCTGAAACTAAGGAAGAAGTGTTTACCAATCTCGCCACCACGACAAACACATCTAATAATCCAACTGAACCGTAGTCCCATGCTGAAATTAAAATCTCTCAGACTTTTTAACTTAAAGTGTGTTTAAGTGAATTTTAAGTTGCATGCATTTCCAGAGCTCTTTTCAACTGGTTTTTAATCAACATAGCAGCTTGGGACACAGTAAACACTTTGTGGGGGAAGGAGGGAGTTAGAAAGAAAGTAATGCATTTATCCTTTATTCTTACACTATGTAAAAGACATGTTTCAAAAATAAACCCTGTACATTAATCACTTCTAGATCAGCTGAATGGAAGAAAAAACAAACAAAACAAGCCAACTACTTTGGGGTTAATATTGATGCGTGTTGTTTAGGGTGTATTCTTTTGCAGGTGATTTTTGTAAAATCAGTGGCCTGCATTGTCAGAATACCAGTCCTTCTATATGTGTAGCCACTCTTAACAGTAATGTTTTTATTTTTAATGTTCACAGTTGGGCACTTTAAGTAATGATGGATAGAAAGTGTGTAAGAAACTATAGGGATATTTATATGTGTGCAGGACTTCGATGCTATATTTTAAGAGGGAAATAAAATAATATAGAAGCCTAATTTAGTCTTGTGATTTTATAAGCTGGAAGTGTAAGAACAGTAATGGGTTTCAAATAAACTCTTCTAAACATAGAGATTTCTTTTAGTTACATCATTGTAGTTGAAATCTGACAGCCGCTTCCTCATCAAGACCAAAATGTGCCTTTCTCCATTCACTTACTCCCTTTTAATGTCATTGCTGAATCCACATGTGTGGATTCAGGAAAGAATTTGACTTAGGTTTTACTTCCCCCCCATTTTTCTCGCTCTGCCCTGGGAGTCACCATTTAACAGAAGTGTTTATAACATTAAGAAATCCATATCTACTGCTGTTGTCTTAAAGAAATTTACAGCATCTTAACTTGGTCTGTAAAGTCATTAGCCTTTCACTAACTACTTCTGAATTTCCAGCCAAACACACTTTGCATTCATGGAGTCAATACGATTAAGAGTTAGTCCTCTCATTTGGGGAACAGTTTAAGCAATGCTTCATGGTTGTTCTAAGTGACTAGCAACTAAAACTTAAGCAAGGGATATAAAACATACTTCAGCTACATCCATGTGAAATGTAAACAGCAGTCAGATCAGTGCGGAACAAATCCTAACCAGTCTCCAGAAGCTGTTACCTTTGATGTGCATTTGTAAAATGAATGAATCTTTTACCTGAGAGCATTTGTTTACAGCATGTGAGGAAAACTTTTAATATAGCTGCTCAAGGCAGTTGGTTACTTATTGGATTACACTCTGAATCATGAGATTAGATTGGAAATCATGTTTAAACCCATCTGAAAACCTGCTTTTAAAAGGGAGGTAGAGACTAGTCATCTAGAGCTGTCACTATTTAAAAAAAAATAATATGGCGTGTAAATTGAAATGCAGCAAGTGTTTGGAAAAACAATTGCACTGTGAACTGTTTGCTTAGTTGTAGGTAGAAGGTTGATGCTTCTTTTAGTTTCATTTTGATAGTCAACACCACTGTGTAAGAATACACAATGTCTTGTAACCGTTTGGCTACTGGAGCTTTTGGAGCAGCGTCGTAGGCATTCCAGCCAAAGAGGTGTGAAAGTTCACCCGCCTGCATAATTCCTGTATGATCTCACTTCACTGACACATTCCTCCTGCAGGATTACATTTCAGCTGAGGACACACATCCCTGACATCATACAACAAAAATACTTAAATTGAGGAAAATCAGCTATGGGTTCTTAAAATCAAGCTATAAGCCTGTCTGTGGCAGGCATGAGGCCTTATCTCTTTTTGGTTTCTCTTAGTACCCCACTGAAGTAATTCAGATCAAAACCACCTCATTAGCTGGGATGGCAATGTGTAAAATCAGATTACAGTCATAAAAACATACTATTTACAGGAAGTTAAGCAGGTGCTATCCTTTTAAAACATGTCATCTGCTGCTAATGGAGCCTGATTCATGTTCTATTCAATGTTGGTCAGAGAAGGTGGAGCCAAATTTAATTACTTTTTTTTTTTTTAAAGAAGCAAAGCTAGAGGTGAGCTTACATTCTAAGGGGCACTTTAAAATTTGATTATTAAAGTCAGTGATACTACTGCAGAATTAGGTACCACTCAAAATGAAGCAAGGTTTCATCGTCTGGCCTAATAAGGGAAAGTACATTTGGCTGCCCCAGAGCTGGAAGAGTGTTGCTCTGAGTCATAGTCTCTCTTTGTTTCCTCTTGCTCAAGATTAAACTACACCCAGTCCAGCATATATGTCTTGATACATCAGCATAGCGAATGAGGAAGCAGATGAAGATTCCCACCCATTCCCTGTAAACTGCTGACCTACTCTTTGCAGAGCCTGCTGGATTCCTTGCCTTGGTACCAGTGATGTGGACAGCTGGCAGAGGAGAGGACAAAAATCCTTCATTAACGTGCATTTCTGCAGCATGGTACTAGGTCTGTGGCTTGGCCCTTGGTAAGCACCTGTGGAAACTGGGCTTTGAAACTCTGGTAGAAAGTAATTAGGGTTTTAATACTAGCAATAAGAATTATGTTGCACTTCTTTTCAAAAACAGACACATACAACCCAAAGGAAATGTGCTGTGGGATGCAAGGTGTTTAAATACATGCACTGCAGTGGCTGTAGCCATTTTAACAAATGAAAATACCCCAAAGATTTTCAAAAAGAAAAAAATAATAAAGGTATCTGTTACTAATTTTGAGTCAATGTCAAGCATGTAATTTATTCGAGAAGCAAATAATCCCCAAATCAGCAAGCTACACTGTTTCAACTTCATTTTAAAGTAGCAAGAGGGATACAAAAAGCCTGTGCACAGCATCACAGTAAAAGCTTAGGCTATTTTCTGATTGCACTATCTTGTCCAGCTAGTGATATTTTAAATGCCAGTAGTAGTCTGTTCTCTATATTTAAACTATCACAGCAGCAAGGCATTGTGTTTCCTATAAATATAGCATTTTGACTATTTACACACAGTCTAATCATACCATACCCTGAGGAAGGGGCAGCAGATAGTTACGTTGTCCCCAGGAGCATGCTGAGACACAACTGTGGCACTATCCGGTGTCCGATTCCTCCCTTTCTCCAGTGGGACTTACAAGCCCTTTATCTGGAATATGTTTTACTTCCCACTTCATGTTAGCTCAGCTGTGTTTGCAGACAGGTTGGGGAAGGAAAGGAGAACAAGCGAAACTCCACCCAGGAGGCAGGAAAGCAACAGAGCAGGGTTTGTAGAGGCAGGTCATTCCCCTGTTCTCCACTAGCAATGTCAGCCAGCCTAGGAAAGTCCTGCTCCCAGTATCCTCAGTGAGGCTATCATGTGGCACTTCTTACTTTTTAAAATGATAGTTGAAATAATAATAAGCTTCTGGTGGCTGACATATAGCTGCTGAAGAGGACAAAAGTTGATCAAGGTAGGTTTATGAGATTTGCTAGGTTTTCAATCTCCCTCCTTATATATGCATGTTATCTTTTTAAATGTGCACCTAACCAAATAAAAGACACTACTGCATCACAGACTTAAATGACGTACACAAACATGAGGGCTTAGGCTAAAGGACTGGTTATGGGCAGTAACTTCTGAGCTTTTGGTCCTGTTGAGTCTAAGCAAAGAAATGCAGGTGTCTGATGAAACAAAAATCTCAATCATTAGCTGTTAGCATTTAATATCAGATCAATCTTTGGTTTTGTTAAAACAGCTAATATTGATCAAGAACATACTGTTTCTTACAGAAACAAATCCAGCCCTTTGGGGTCACTTGGGTAAAAGGCCTTTAGAAAAAGCTTATCTGAGCTCCGTAGTGCTGGCTGAAGCCATACAGCTTGAAGCCATAAATTAACCATACAAAATATGATTTCCTGGAGCCTTAACATAAATATTAAGAGTCAAATTCCAAATTTCTCTGGATATACAGTATTGTCATTAATGAAATATGAACACAATCATTTTAGCAATAGATATAGTGGTCTTATTGGTACTTTCACCTTCTGTTTATGTGGGCAGGAGTAACTCATAATGGCACACAGGACAGTCAAATGGACTAGTCTGTTTAAACTATTTTTCTCTTAAGTCAAAGCATTTGCTTAAAGATAAATGGAGGACGCTAAGATACATTAGTGTTGCTGCACAAAGAAAGAGCCTTTTATACTGAATAATTTGGATTTCCTAGCTCCACACAAACAACGCATAGTATTGTATATGGATGGGATCAGTCTACACTCCCGTGAACCACTGTGTGAATGTGAACAGTCTGTCCACTCCGCGTAATCCTAGATACAAATGTAATCATACACCAGGCAATGTAATCCAAAGCAAGAGTTATTTTAAGATATGCAAGAAGCTGGTTACAAAGCAGTGGAATGTACCAATTCTCAGTCAAATACCTCTCCAGAATTTATAAATGGGCAACTTTAAAAAATAAAGAGGGTAAAAAGGAAGAGGTCCTGCCTTCAGTATCCATATGCCCCTGCACTAGCAAACTGTGGGGCAAGTGGAAGTAGAGTATCACAGGTTAAATTTCAGATTATAGGTGCATTTGCCGTGCCTGTTTCAGAGAAGAATGCCAAAGGGCACCAATCTGTAAAGACACACTTCACGTTTCAGAGTTAAACATGGAATATGGAGTTCTTCATCTCTGGTCCTTCACATTTGACATCTATACAAGGACTGTACAGTATTCTGTGGTGTGTTCCACAAAAAATACAGAAATCACTGTGAATTTACACTAATTAATAACATTATTGGAAGTCTCAGTAAAAAGGCTGGAGACTGAACAGATGTGAAAATAAGCAGCTTCTCCAAATGAGAAATAGTACCTTTTCTAGGAATGAGGTGAGCAAGCAAGAAAACGTAACAATCTTTGAAGTGTTACTACTTCTATTATATCTACTCAGTGGATAGCGGATCTGTCTGCAGGGCTGTTCAGCTGCCTTCACAAATACAAATTTTAAAAAATGAGGGGTTATCTTAGTTTTAAAACAGTAAAAGCAATACACTGAATTTAGCAACAAAAGGGCATGAAACTTTGCTCGGCTTTACCGTATTTCTGCAGCACCTGACAGTGAACAGATTAGATTTGCAAAATCATCCACATGGATTATTGAAGCCCTGATTTATTGCTTTTCATCTTTTGGTGAACTTTAAGTTCCCGACCATTTCTGTCTTTTCAGGAAACCTCAGCTCCTTCCATTTGCAGAAATGAGCAATGTCTCGAATAATTCTCTTGTGCAATTCCCACAGGGCTGGCAGGCAGTTGCTGTATGTTTTCTGCAGCTCATATAGATCTGTGGCAAAGAATATGCAGAATCAATAGTCTCTCTGGCCTCTCCAAGTGAAGAGTCTAAAATCTGTTAGTTAGAGCCAGAACATTCAACCCAGTGTGAGTTTTTCTATTGTATTTGAATAAAATTGAGCTTAAACCAAGGAAAACCTAAAGCGGTGTTACTCAGCTGCAAAGAAAAGATGGAGATTTTTACTTCTAAAGGATTGACGAAATGATAGTACATACCCCTAATTAAGCATTTTAGTAGGTGTTGGTGATTACTTAGTCCCCAGGACCTTTCCTCAATGTCATCATTTCTGACGAGCTCTTGTCTCATCCCCATTCCTGCTCCCCTCAACTGCCTTTCCAACTACCATAAAACCTTCTTTCTCTTGGCCCATTACCTCTTAAGGAAGAGTGAGATGGAGCAGATTTGCATGTGAAGATTTCTCTTAACAATTTAGAGAGCCTGGTCAAAAAAGTTGGGAGTTCAACTCCAATTTATCACTCTAATTAAAGGTGATCTCGATCCTCAGCTATTAAATTCAAACATTTATCAAAATTTCTACATGCCTGCATACCAGGTATAAAGCCAACTCTAAAATGGAACATACCTGGAAGCACGGTGACAAAGATGAAGATAATTGTAGTTCAACCTAAATTGGACTTCACTCAAAATGCTGAAATCATATTATTTACTTTAGAACTTTGGAATTTCGAACTTTTGAAACATGTAAACATCTGCAATAGGTGCTGAAAGTGCACAGAAGCACTACCGACTTTTAAATGGCCTTATTTAAGTATTTTATTCAGTTTTGAAGATTTTACGAAGAACGAAAAAAAGGCTAGCAGTGCACCCTGACAAAGAATAAATCTTCTATATCAGAGACATTTTATCATTCTTAGCAGCAGTTACTTCAATATGCTACTCTGTGAAAAAAAGTATCTAGACTGAAATTTAACTGCGTGTGTATATTAGATTACACTGAATAAAGGATATAAGGTAGAAAGGGTTGTATAACAATATCATAAACAAATACTGCTGCCTAGAAACAGCAGGCACAGACACATTAAAATATTTAAGGTACCTTAAATATTAACTACCTAGCAACAAGTCCCTGATTACTTCAAGGAACATATGCACTATTAGGGAAGGCAGAAATCATAGCAATCATTATTATACCTTTTTTTTTTTACAGTAACAATTAGACACATCACTCTTGTTACACAATATACAATTCCATGCATAGAGAACCCTTGCCTTAAATAGTTTATGCTTGACTACACTAAGAAACAATATATGGCTCTGAAATTACAGGATATGTATTTGATAGAGCTGAGAAACTGGCTCTCTGCATCACTAGGTTCTAGTTCCTCCTCTGCCTCTGATCTACAGTGTGACCGCAACTCACTTATTTCCACATCCCTATTTTGGTGCTTGCAATTATAATGTGGAGGTGTCATAGCGCCAGCAAACATAATCTAAAGCACGTTACATGACATCATTTGATGAGAGAACCGGGACAGGCTGAGAGTCTTACTTCCCTTGAGGTTACTCATGTCACTCAATGTTCCTGTATGTCACTCTCATGGTGACCCACGCTGCAGTCGCAGGAGGACCTCCCCCTCCTGGGGTTACAGCTCGGCACTGCTGATTATTCCTGCACCCCTGCTGTGCGTTCCAAGTGCATGAAGCCCAAAGGCAGAATTTCCTCCTGCAGTATTTGTAAAACAGCTGAAAAGACTGTGATGGAAAACGGTTTCCAGTTATAGTTAAACAAACTTTCTAATCTTGCATGTGTTCATTACAGCAGTGAGTAAACATGTTGGCAGGATGCTCACATGCTGTGGTGGCAGGCTCTAGTAGATGCCTACATTCCTATGATTGTTTTCAAAGCTTATAAAAGGTGTCAGGTTAATGCAGGTTTGCAGGGTGTTGGAGGCCTTGGGTTCCGCAGTTCTAGTTATAACAAACAACACTGACATATCCAGCATTTTAAAAGCCGGGCTACTTTCAGATTTGGCTTCCAAACTAGGTTTTATAGAAC
>JAOTQQ010000002.1:11003642-11119228 GCA_026546715.1 Gallinago undulata | reverse complement strand
AATTTTCTTATCTTAACATTTTTTTATTATGCTTTTTTTCTTTTTTTTTTTTTTTTTTGCTTGACTCTCAAGAATCGTTGGAGTGTATATACCTACCCAGGCAGGCCTTTTACTGACCTATTAGGGATCGGTTGTCCATGAATTTGTGTATCTGTGTATCTTTTTGGGAACCAGTTGATACTGTCTTCCCTCACAAGCTCCTGTGGCAGCCAGTTCAGTATTTCAAGGCTGTGTACGTTTCTTGTCCATTACCTGTTGAAATCCCTTTCCTACCAGATCCTTAGCTCTCACGTCCAGAACTTGTTGAACAAGAGTTAGGCATTCAGTTCGTATACCACGCTGACTGCTATGTTAACCTCTCTCATTTTCTTACACCCCTCTTCCCCTTTTGGGTCAGGTTCATGTTCCATACAATATTCAATATTGGGCATTCCCAAACATAAATACATGATACTTTAATATTGTTGCTGGCTTTGGTTTGCAGTGTCTGTTTCTTTGTCTGAGTAGCAGAGATAAATGCAGGCATATTAATGTGGCATATCTGTTTTTAAATGTTGCAAATGTAACACAATGTACAGTTTTCATGTATGCACGTGCAGCTTCTCTTGAATTAAATTAAAGCCAAGTATGTGTTCAAGGCACACTGTGTCCTTAAAAATGTTCATTTAAGTATTATGATCAAAGTGGCCGAGCTTTATGAAATTTCTGGTGATAAGGAAATGCATTACACTTTCTAGTACCTCAAAGGAAAAAAAAAAAAGTCTTGTGTTTGAGATTCACTTGTGAGAGCTACATTCAATTTCGATCTCAGAT
Source organism: Gallinago undulata (assembly GCA_026546715.1). Taxonomy (NCBI): domain Eukaryota; kingdom Metazoa; phylum Chordata; class Aves; order Charadriiformes; family Scolopacidae; genus Gallinago; species Gallinago undulata. The sequence continues at coordinate 11,118,415 of JAOTQQ010000002.1, read as the reverse complement.
GTGATCTTCCAGAAAGGCTTTGGGCAAGGTATTTTAATCTCTTTGTGCCTTAGATTCTCAGTTACAGTAGGTTTTGCCAGGCTTTCTGCGTTTAGATTCCTCAGCTCTCCAGGGAGTCGCTTTCAGTAGTGTGTAATGCAGAAACTATTTCATCCTTGCAAGAGGGTGCAGACTTCACTACCTCCATGCACGTGCTCCCTGTTTCCCCGTAATGGGAGAAGAGCATACAGCTCACACGGGTCTGGGTTGTTGCACGTGTCTGCATGGTGCCCAAAGCGTCTCACCAATGATGATGCGTGCAATTTTATTTAAACATTTCCAACACAAAGTAAATATTATTACAACGTTCCTACAGGCTGGAAATCTACTCATTGTATTAACAGCTTCATGTCAACTGAAAGCAGGCTGGCTGTTGGTAATGCTCGTGTGAAACAGCTAGTTTGTAAAAAAAAAAAGGATTGAAAGAAGCAGCTTTTATTCAATGAGAAAACTTAAGTGATGTATTGTTAACGTTAGATAGCATGAGGATATGAGTATCTACAGCTTATTATCATTTCTTGACCCAAGTGGTTAACCACACCTCAGGACTGAATTGTTTACTTTTGTCTGCTGGAAAATTTGATGATGGAGCTGAATCTGTCTGATAGCCAGCGTGGCTGATCGGGTTACATTGGTGCAAGAGGTAGCAGTTGAAATCCGAGTTGTGGAGACCGATCTTGTCCATGTGGTCCCAGCAGCAGAGTGAAATCAGTACTTTACCTGTCAGATGCCAGGAGACGTGAACAGCCTGAAGTGACCTTTGGAAATAAGTGTTCTTGGCAAAAAGTCAGTGCCCAAGACAAGGAGTCGTCACTTTTACTTATTTCTTACACAGAGAATAAGTAGAGTTAAGTTTTGTTAAGGGATGAAATGTGAAGGTGAGTATTGTAATAACCTGCTGCAATACATGAACAAACATGACTCTTACAGCAGTTCACCTAATCTGATGACCCAGAATCTTTATCTTTTGTTCTGTAACAGAAATGTACAATGGATACAGTTGAAAGTGAAATGCCCCAGGAAAGTACATCAATCAGGTTGCTACAGTTTTGATGGAAATAGAGTCATTACATGAAATAGTCCTCATCCTTGTGCTGCTTAGCAGCTAAACCAATATAAATGGTGTAAACAGTTATGATGTGATAACCTGAATCTCCCCATGTGTAAATTATAAAAATAATATAGCAGTTTCTATATTTAGTGGCTACTTTTAATGTGCTGATACTTAGGCCTTTACACAGGAAATAAATACTTTTTCTTAGAACATTTTCTGGAAATTTTTTTCTGAATAAATCAGAACCTTCATGAAGTCAATGGAGTAAGAATGATATATGATTCCCTTGTAAGTGGTGAATTGTTAAATAAAATTTAATTGAGCAAAGCAACAAAGAACGGGATCCTGTGAAAATTTATATATCTTCTTGCAACGACTACAACATGAAATGTGTTGAGTTTGCTGTACTCTGAACAGTTAATGTTAGAGAAGATGGTGCATGGTTTATTTTCAGTGTGCTGATTCTCACTGCCGCCTTGTTGCGATAAGATGGTTGTATGCCTGAGACTCCAGGAACACATGAGCCAGTTAACTAAATTGACTCTGTGACCTTGTGTCATGCACTGCCACAGATGGATTTTGGCTTTTTGCAAACCACAAAAGTTGGTTTTGTTGATGGGCAGTATAAGCAAGACAGCAACGATTTAGTATTTTTCCTGTTTGCAAAGAAATAAAAAGGCAAAGTTCATTAGTTCTTGCACAGCTCACAAAATGTGCAGCTGGTGAGCTGTCCTCTGAAACTCAATGTCTTGTCGCAGCAAATAGACAATGAAAATAAATAACCGGTGTTTGCATGGATGGTCCTAGCCTTAGTTACCATTTAGCTGTTCTCATGTGTTATAAAACCCTGTAACACTCCTGTCCTCACTGGAAGAGAAGATGAATGTTCAATTACATGAGCAACAGATGTACGTGTTCTAAAGGACGCATGTTTGAAAAATAAAGTTCAGTTTTCCCTAGATTCCTTTTTTAAAATGTAAAGCAGATAGATCCTTTTCTGGTAATATGGCACACTGTTTTATGCTCCTGTTTACACAAAATCTATTACTAGAGATTCTGATCACAGTCATCCCCCAGTATTATCAAAGCATACCTGACTAACAGTTATATTGTTGTTAATCAAAAGCATTTAAAATATTTCATATGTGCTCCTTCAGTAAATTCCTGAAGAACTAAGAGAAGCTATCCTGATAGACATTGATACTTGCAATATTTACTGCCATTGTTGTCATTTGCTCCTTGAATCACTTTGTTCTTCATCCTGCTCCAACTTTTCATTACCTTCTTCTGATTTTACCTTCTTAAATTTAGCTTTAGCTTTACTTTTGAGACCTTGTCTTTCTGTTTGCTTTATGAAATACATGTCCTTTTTAAGTATGCTGCAAATAACAATAGTATCCTGAGGCATGAAATGGCTTTAGATCTTCAGCACTTTCCATGGGATTCTTTTAGCTGGGAAGAAGTGTCATTTATCACATCTAGAGAAAAGAGACATGAGCACCAGAAGAGAGAATTTTATAGAAATATCTGATGTCTCTGTGCTGTAAGAGTAATGGATAAAGCAGAGATTCCTCAGGGGTTGGAGGAAGCTCTGCCAGTGGTTGTACCTGTTTAGGAAAATGTACCTCCTAAATGAAAGTCAATGTGCATCTGGTGAAGATGGTTCAGGCTGCCTTAAAACATCTTGACTCAGTTTGGGGACTATGGTTTGGTCTTTGTTTAGTGGGAGGGAGAGGTTTATTCCTGGATGTTTTGTGACCTGGTTACCATCTTGGTTTGGTGCTACCATCTGCACTTCTCTCAGTATGTCCTTTTCCCATTTTATCTGCATTTTCTGTATTGGCAATGAACTGGGTAGAATTAACTTGCATTATTTTTACAAGACAAGACTAAGATTCACCATGTGGTAAACTTAAGTGTGCTGTTCATAGCCTGTAGCGCTTTATCAAAATAGTAATGCTGTGAACTGTGTGGATAAAATGGAGAAATTAATTTTAATATATATAACTTACTCTGGTGACCTTCCTCTGTGTTTGGTTTCTTCTGCTTTCTCTAACTGAAGCTACTAATAATTTGTGATTAAACTTATGGAAACTTCAAAAAATTTGGTAATACAGTATGCTTACAAGTTTAGAAAGCTAGAATTGATCCAGGTTTCTCTGTTTTGCTGGAGGCTAGGTTAGGAGGAGGCAGTAGTTGCATTAAGCAGGATATCAATCTGTAAAGGTGGGTATATGCCATCAGTAATGTTGCATATAACCATTAGCCTCTCCCGTCCCATGTGACTGTATAATGTGTATCACAGTGTGCTGCTTGGGGAGCACTAGTACAGTCAAAGTGTTATCTGTGCATTAGAAAAGAGAATTTGTGAAGCCTTAAAAATGGATACTGAGTACAAGTTTCCAGGTAAGTTTCCATGTAATGCCTAGTGCCAGGTACAAACTTCTCCATTACGCTGGTTTCAAGAAGAGTTGTTCCGTACTGTCACCTTGGGGAGAAGGTATGTGTGCTTTGGGGCTGGATTTCAACCAAGGGCACCGAAACCCATCTGCATACAGGGGGCTTTTCTGTATTCTGTCTCTATGTATGCAAATGCTGTGTACATTCTGGTTTGGGATTAGGCATGTGCCCAAGGTTCCTGCGTGGCTGGTGCATCTCAGAGGCAAACACTTTTTATCATGATATACAGGTAATGGAATGGCACCAACACTGAAGAGACAGCTGGGTATTTAAATGTGACCTTATACCTACTCAGTCTCATAACCTGCATTTTGAGTGTGATATTTAGGTAAGTGCTTCGCCGCGCTTGAGGAATTGTTAGAACTGACACCACGAGGGTATGCTAATGCAATTAGGTGACTTACGACATTGTGATTTTTACTCTTGGCCTTGTTTGGGCTCAGTTGCAGTTTAACCAGATGCAAAAATATGTAGGCAGTGAGTTGTGTATGTTGTAGCTGCTGAACCAAGCCTGGCAGGACAAAGGTGAGATCTGCATGGCAAATGTCATGGTAGAGACGGCTGTCAGAAGACTTACCAATGAGACTTCAAAGTAGTAAGTACAACCTGGACATGCCCATGAGAACTTGGAATTCATTGTTAGGCTACTAGAGTGGGGTTTTTTTATTAGTAGAAAGCTGTTTACTGTGTACTGAAGTTATCTTGCTACAGGAGAAGAGGCTCCAAGTGACAGCTGTGCCCTGTTTACGCAGCCACGGTGAATCAGTGTTACTTTGTCCTTTTCCTACTTGGAGGTGTTATGTAGATGTCAAGTCTCATCCAGTAAATGATGCAAGGATTCAGAAAGCAGAAGGTGAGTATCACAATAAATGTTCCATGACAGTGGTGCGCTTGTAATGTATATTACAGTTGTATAGAAAAATTGATGTTTTTGACAGTGAACTAAATCTTTTTGTGTCCTCTATGCCTAGAATGAGTAGAGACAGTGTCCTGCCAGTAATTGCTGGAAGCGGAGGAGAATGGTAAGCAGTGTGGAAAAATTGCCAATGCACTATGTAGAGCACTAAATTATTTTTTCATGTACTTCCTTTTCTTTTCTTTTGCAGGAGCTGTAGGATATTGGCACATGGAGAATTCCATAGTTTCCCTACTCTGGCTGATTGTTTTTAATAAAGTTATTTTTATGATAATTGAAAATTGCCTCATGATCCCATTTCCTGTCCCCAACAGCATCAGTTTATTCCCATTTCAAAGCTGACCTTTCTGTGCTGAAAATCACCGTTTGTCCAGTTACCCGGGGTGTCTGTCAGTATCAGTATTTGCTCCTGACCAGACAGCCCAACAGTTAGTTTTCTGGGAAACAGAAGCCTGAGTGACAGAAAAGAAGGGGTAAAGAACAAGTAGTGTGCATATATGTTCTTGTGTGCTCAATGCTGAACAACAGTTTAAATAATCACAGAATTGCAAACTGTTAATGCAGATAACAGATGAGGTTTTTTTTTTTTGTTTACCAGTGCTGACTTTTCACCTTTGAATGGTAAAATTAATCACTGTGAGGTATTTCATTTAGTATGGATTCAGAATTTTCACACACCGTTTGGATCACGTCCATGTAATTTAGTCACTGTGGTTATATTTATTGTATCAGTTATCCAGTAATTCTCATATGAATTAATATGATCTTTTTTTATTTTTGTGATAAGTTAATTATGTACTATTCCATGCCTACATTAGCAAGTAAATTCTATTGTAATGTAGTATTACTCTATGGTTATTCTTTCAGGTCTCTTGGTAATTTTGCTTTTCGCATTAAAATAGAAAGGAAAACCAAAATGGAAATGTAAAATAATAACCTGGCGATGGAAGAGCATAAAATGTGACAGTATTGAAGTTCTCAGCAGAATTAACTGAAACAATTTACATTCTTCACTAGCTGATATTGAAATACAAAAAATATAATCCACTCAAAATAACAGATAGAGAAGAGCTAGACAAAATAAATTAGGCCAAGCAGTTTGAGATGGAACTAAGAGAAAATAAGTTCATTTGCCATCAAGAGTGTTAATAGTTTGATTAGAGGTTTCCCAAACATTGCTGCTAATGACTAGGACTGTAAGGTGTTTCCTTCTGTCATTCCAATAATGACCTCAGTCTCCAAAAGTCTGAGCTTTCGAGTCATGGAAGGAACATGGAGTTAAATCGGCTGAAGAACTTCCATACTCAATGCCACACGCTGCCCTGCCTGAGCCTTATCTCCATCCTGAGCAGTGGCCAGCTCCACTTGCAGCCTTCTGGCCAGTCTGCCTTGGTGTGGGATAAGCACCAGGTTCTTCAGTGCTGTAAAGGCATAAGTATCTCTGTGCAAGCCAGGAATATTTAAAAATGATGCCTACAAAGACTTCAGGTGTTTTCCCAGTGCTTATTGGCTGGAAATTTTGAGAATTGCAGTGTTGAACTTAAGATTTACTTTTGTCTTGCTTGTGATTCCTGACTAAAACAGATGGAAGTCAATGGATATTTCAATATTATTTCTATTATTTCTAATATAATCTACAGAGCTTGAAAGCGAGATTGTGTGACTGGATTCACACATGAAGTGAGCTTATCCTTTTCCTGATTGGCTCCAAATCACCTAAAACTGAATAACAGATAAATCTCTCAACAGTTCTTACAAAACCTAGCATGTAGAACTATTTGTGTGTAATTGTGCAGAGTTAGGAGTATCTCCCTTTCCTCTCTTGAACTGTCATTCTTCTTCTTCCTACTTTTTCTCTCTGCACCCACCTCATACTTTTCTTATTTCTATACCTCTGCTGTTTCATAAATTTACTGATCAATGTAATGCTGTTCACGGGAGTAACTACAAATCAGTTCTATCACAACTACTCTGTTTAGCTTTAATAGAGAGTATGACATGCACGCACTGAAGTTTTAGTCATTTATTATTGTAATGTCCCCTCCTGTATCCAGAAGTGATCCGGAATTTGAAAAATGAGAGTTGCAATACACACTTACTTGCCCAGCTCATAAAATATGAATGCTCAGAAAATGAATACAGCAGTGTTAAAGCAGTTAATCAGATTTAGAAAAACAAAAATTATGTATTTATCACTATAATATACACTTGCGTGGGATATTAATGAAAAAATACCAGCTACTTAATTTTCTGTATTTATTCTACACTATGCTCGTTAATCTCATTCAACTAATTTAAATTTGTTTTCAGGATTAGGACATCTTCCGATGAGAAAAGTTTAGATAACTTTTGTGCTACATTTTTCTCTGAGTCTGTAAGGTAGAGTCTATGCTGTTAATATATAGATAGCTGTGCTGGAAATTTTGTACATTACAATGGACTTACAGGGTAGACCTTAAAAATTGTTGAGCTACAAATAGTTGCATGTAGTACATTGTTATAATGTATACCATAAAAAAATAAGACTTTAGTAAATTCAAATTAATAACTTGCCTCAGTGAGAATAGCACTGTCTCTCCTGCTCGTTTTGCTACGTGAAGTTTCTTTATGCTTCTGTACTTTGGATAATGTTTTTTTAAGACAAAAAGAAGAAAGTGTTCTCAGTTAACTGTTCATTTCATAACTGATTAAGAGAAAATCACCAAAACAAGGAAACATTTTATTTCAGTCATTTTTTTTCTTGTAAATCTCTCTAGTGTGCTTTTAAAGTTTCTCTTGCCTGATGGAGTCTCTTTTCAAGGTAAGGTAGCACCAGACTATCTCATTCTTTGAATTAGTAGTGAATCTTGTCTTGAAATAAGATGGCTGACCGTTAGTGGGAAAAGGTGAGTGAATCCTATAAAAATCCTATAGAAATGAATCAAGTCATTTTAAATGAATTTATTCCAGGAACTGACTCATGGGTGAACTTAGGAAAAGGTGGATGTACAAGTCTTGAGTTACACTGTTTCTTTGAAGTTAAATAGCTACTCATGTGTTTTTTTCAAAATTACTCATTTTAAGCTACGTGTTCTCCGCAGGATTTTTCTCCAATTCAATTACATTATCTCATTAAAACCTCAACAAAAATATGGAAATTCTGTTATTTTCAAAAGGTTTGCCAAATTTCACTACTGATTTTCAAGAACTACTCTGGAAGGGCAATTTCTGACTTCTCAGAATTGGGCCAAAGTTTCTTGATTGACTGTAATGCGATTGTTGTGGATAGAGGACATCTGAAAGACAATTAAAATGCATGCCTTGTCATTGATGCGGCTTTATTAACTGTTATGGCAGGAGTTGTTATGCTCAAGGGGTGAGTAATATAATGCCATTGGCTTGCTTTTTCAAATGGTTTGTAATTTTTTCTGTATCTTTTAGGACTTGGTAGTATTCAGGTATCAGCTATTTTTATCATTTCATTGCCTCAATACCTTTATGGATTGGATTTAGCATCTGTAGTCCATCAATCAGTTCAGTAATCATCCCATTCAGGCTGTTCCTTCATGGGCAGTGAGGCTGTAATAGCCCTTGCGCAAAGAAAATTCAGTATCACCTTTAAGTTTACAGCTGTAATTCTTACTGTGATGAACTGCCTTGTGAATTTAGGATTGAAATGTACTACAAATACTTTGCTGCACATCTAGCCTGTGTTCCTGGATTCTGGTGCTGCTGGTTCCCCATCTCACTCATGCAGCAAAAATGGAGACATAGTCCGTTCACTTTTTTGGTACTGTGAAGAATGGGGTGGGGAAACGGTTCACGTTTTAACGTTTAACAGTTCACATAATTCCTTGCTGGCCCCCAACCCCCAAAACGTTCTCAGTTTCTTTAGTTCTTTTATAAGTTTAAAGTTTCAGTTTAAAATTGTAGAGTTTCTTCTCCCAATAAAGTACACTGGCTGATAAAAATTAATGAAAATACCAGTACATGATTCACTTGTCTTGGAATTATCTTCTCATAAAGACATTCCATGATGTAACATTACTCTTTTTGCCCATTCTATACTCTTTATGATATCAAGGTTTGTCCCATCAATCGTTTCATTTATCCTTTTGTCATCTTTATTGCTTGCTCAATCTCTTTGATATCTTCATCTTATCCTTCATTCTTTTGCTCTCGGTGTTCTAAAAAATATTGATGCTTGTGTTGATAGCACAGCTGTGCCTATAGACCTGCTTGCAAGGTCTTCTGCTGTTCAAATGAGTCTGTCCTTCTATCTCATTACTCTTGTGTCACTGTTCTTGAGAGAATAGCTTTTCAGCTATTTACTTCCTTTAGGTGTTTTTACTTTTATCTTTCATTGTTTGGCACACATATTTGCCACCATCTCTTATTCCCTGATTATTTTGGTATTACTATTACTTCTGCTGTTGATGTTATCTTTTTTTTTTCTCACCAAAAGTCTCTAATGTTAAATTTTCTGAATTATTCATAAGTCCATATATGAACACCACATCTATTATTCAGAACTTCTTATTTTATTTCTTTTTTGCTATAGTTTAAAACCTCTTTTGTAATTCAGTAATAAATGCTAGCCTTCAGTTTTTTCAGAATTCTTTTTGCCAACATCATGTTTATCTCCAAGGTCTCAACTGACGTTTAGTTATTTGTGAGGAGCACTGCGGTGCAAGGAACTACACACTTGTTAAAATAATTTAGAGTATCCCTTCCCTCTTTGCTATCTCTGTCTTTATGCACTAATTTCTCTGTGTGATATATTTGAAGTGGTTCCTGGTCTACAATATGATGTTTACTAGCTATTATATATTATTTACTAGCATACAAATTTTTTATTTCCCTAATTCTTAGTTTTATCTCCAAATATTACTTGATACTTCCTGTCTTTTTACCTTTGAATATGTGGTAACTGAAAAAAAAAAATAATGTTTTCTTTTGTTCTATACCAACTCTCTTGCTCCCTCATGCACTTTTTATTTCTGTTCCTCGTCTGTCCTCTAGAGCATTAGCTGGTGTGCCTGTGAGTTTTCCTCTTTCCTTAAAAAGTGTTTGTAGAACAGAAGTCACAGAGCCACTTAATAATTCAGGGTAGAACCTGAAGACTTGAAGGTCTCTAAGTCCAATCTGATGCTCAAAGCAGGGTCAACTCAGGTGCCACCAGGCTGCTCAGGGCTTTATCCAGTTTAGTCTTATCTAATCGTATATTCTATTCTTATCTAATCTAATCTTATTTTATCTTATCTAGTTAAAATGTCTCATTTCCATTTATTATTTGTGTTAGAAATATTCTGTAATTATGTCTATTCTGCTGCTTGATACTTTGTATTTCAGACAAATAATTGCTTATTGATACTCAATTCTCATTTAGAACGCTGTGCTTTTCTTAGATGAAGACATTAGTCATAGTTTTGATAGTTCGTCTTTTCTTGCCATGTCAAAACTATACTGGTCCTCATTTAATTCTGTCATTTTACTAGCAGAAAAAATATGTGATATAATTCTAAAGTAAAGCCTTTGTAATTATCCAGACCTACAGTATTTTATCACCTTTATGAAAAGCAGGTTCTAAAATTAAGGAGCTGAAGGCCATTGGTTTAGGTTAGGTGATCATAACTGAAAAGTTAGGAAGTTGTTTTGATAGTTTAAAAAAAAATTATTTTCCCATTCATCATGATAGGCAGTTAATAGGCAGAAAATAATATGGTTTTCCCTCTTTTTTTGTCCCTTTCTGTGTTATATACATTGATATTTTTCCCCTGTCATTTAACATGAGTGTAAAAGGATACAGTAATTTTCATTAATGTTATTTTTCATTTTCTTCAGGAAATGATGATGCATTAAGATCCTTTATTCACTGAGTGCTCTGCATGCAGCTGTGTGAGCTTTTTTAGTTAGCCACCCAAAACAATTAATTGTAAAAGATCTTTTCATTTTGGAAACCAGAGGTAACTTTTTGTGCTTTTGATGACTGGTAATTGCATGTTAGGTTTGTTTCTGGGTTTTTTTTTGCTTTTGGGTTAGTTGGTTGGGGTTTTTTAAAGTTTGTCCCTGCAGTTTGTTAAAGATATTTGATGGTAAAAAAACGCTTCCACCTTCAGTCATATCTGACCTGTCCCATTTAGATGGGAATAGTACAGAGCCATATGTCAAGGCCGGAGGAATTCTCTGCCCAGCGGAGGGCTGCCAGCTTGGAGCCGGTGTTGCCATTAGGGCTGATGGAAAGGTGAGCTGGAACACAGGCGCGTACAAAAACAGACCTGCAGGCAGGTATGAATTCATTGAAAGACTGATGACAAGAAACAGATAAAGAATTTTGACAGCAGTTTTCCTTTCCTAACCAGGAAGAGATTAAGCTCTTTTTGAAGAGTTTGGTTCTACTGTGTTTCTGGGTACAAATGTGAGATTTCTCTTGTGCAGTGTGATAAAATGCACGGTTGCAAACTGATCTGAGACTGGTTGTATCACTAGTGGACAAAAGTCATTTCAGATAATGTGCTCTGATTACAAGTGGCTGAATTGTCTCTGAAATGAATAGAAGTGATTAAAAAAAAATCAAAACCATACTTTTGTACCACAATAGATTATAGCTTATGCTTCTAATAAGAATAATTTTCAATAAGTAATGTAATTGTGGTTTGTTTATGTAACCTGACATTCACATATTTTATCATTGCACCTGTCAAGAGAGCATCCTTTTACCCTGATGAGGGATTACAACTGCACCGATATCTTATGAAGATTTGTTAAGTGGCTAGATACATAAATACGCAACTATATTAGATGAAACAAAGCTTAATTCCTGACAGAAAATCTCAGAGTAATCAGTTCTAAAATCAAAAGTTTCATGAACTAAAATACATCTCAGTAAAATGAAATTAAGATGTTAATGGAAAATTACTGAACTCACAATTTTTTTGTGTCTGTGAAAATACCTAAGCCAGCTATTGAGTGTATAGATTCCTCTTCTATTTTCCGGAATCCTTTCTAGTTTTCTATTTTCCTATTCTGTCTTCTATTTTTCCTAAGCATCTACACACACATTTAATTAAAGCCACATTTATTTCATTGTGTTATACACAAACACACAGAAAAATCCCTATACTGTCATTCTAATCTAATCTACTGAGCTAATTGTGCGTCATCTAATAACATATCCCGTTTTTTACAGGCACAATTATAGCAGTTTGTGAAAGTACATTTTCCTTCCCTTAAGAATACTATTAATATGGACCATCATGTTGTGGATGCTCAGCTTCTTGTTTTTGTTCTCTGAACAGAAAGCAGAAAGGAACTATTCAGGTCTTCTACTACTAGGAAATATTGCAAAGAAAACTGGTTTCTTACTCATAATTCAAAATTTAATCATTATTTGTTAATAAGTTTGTTATTACTCTAAGTATCTAAAGTACCACACAGGTAAGAGGTTATGCAGTTCATTATTTTAATGCTGTTGAAGTAGAAGACCTCAGCTCCTGAGATGAACCAACCATACATAGTCTATTACTATCGAAGGTCAGAGCCTTCCACTACCTGTGAGGTTTGGCCGTGGTGTGATAGCCATAACTCCAAATTTACCTCCTTTTCTACAGAATTGGGGGGGCGGGGGGGGGGGCGGTGTGAAGACAGTATACTGATATGGGGATGCCTTCTGATTTTTAGAGGCCTTTGTAGAAGGGTTTGCAGTTACTTAGTAACAGTCCCCATCTGCTTTTTGGGATGCCTTTTTATGCCCCCCATCCTTCCCGGAGGCGAAGCATACAGGGAAAGGATCGAGGGCATATGCTCAGCAGCTTTCTGGCTTCCTCCTGCCAAACGCAGCTCCCACCACATGTAGTCTGTGGCACAAGAGCCACTTTGGCAGCTGTGCTTCGATTCCTCCACCTCCCTAAAGAGGCACAGGTGCTGTGTGGAATAGCTGAGCTGCTCACCCACTTGCCGTGCGTGGGAGGGTCCATGTGGGATTTTAATGATGGTAGTAGGTTTAGCGCTCCCAGGTAGAGTTGCCAGCCTTTTTGTCAACTGCTGGTAGATACTTTTTGGTGCAGCACAGCACATCTCCCTAACTGCCTGATGGGAGATATGCACTGATCTCTCCTTTATATCTGAATATCCCCCTGTATCTGCCTAGTTTGTCTTAAGTAGGGATAAAGAAACAATTGAAGCCATGTCCAAAACCACAGGGGTACCTTTATGAGATAAGCAAATTCCATTTAGTTTATGCTCTTAATGTTGCATTTGGTTACGAGAACAGTTGTTACGAATACAGTGAACTATGATCTAAAGTACTGTGATATGGTATGCCTGATGCCCTCTCTTTGCTGCTGTGCCTTCCTGCTCCTACTGCTAAATTGCTGCTTTTTAGGGAGGAGACACGTAGTATCTGGAAACCAGCATCATCTGCTGGATTACTTCCCAGGGCTGTTTGCTCAGCATGGATCATGATTTATCGGGGTCGTAAAATGCTGTAATCCCTCCCGTTGACCCGTGTTTGTACGCCAAATCGATGAAGACAGAAGCTGATGTAGGCAGGAAAGGTAAAGTTAAAAATAAAGGGGAAAGTCCAGCATCTCTTCAAGAAAACATGGAGAAACCACTTCAGTGTTGGGTAGGAGACAGCAGCGTGCTCGGCTGGAAAAGGCAGCAGTGATCCTGTTGGGATCTGTTGTGGTAGAGGAAAAGGGTTTGTTTCCTGTTGTTACCCTAAAAGCAAAGTCTGGGAACAAAGGCTCTTATGGAGAAAGCAAAGCCAGGAGTTTTGCTGAGGAAACAATTCAATAAATGTTACAGCCAGTCTGCTTTTCACTCAGAAAATCGGTGTTGATCTGGGGAAAACAATCAATAAAATGAGCCTTTTTTATAAGTGATCAGGAGACAAATGAAGGTTGTTGTACTGTGGATGGTCATCTATAGTATATTGAACTGCTGCAAGTTTCTGCTTTTCCAAACATGAGAACCATTTTTTTCCTGGCCATTCTGTAGGTAAGACAGGAGCATCTGATCCAGAGAGGTCCCGGTTTTTTACATTACATAGTAAATGTACTATTGCCAATATTCATATTGGGTTTTAATTAATTTTGCTTTTCATGTGATAGTATTTCCTACTTGTGCATGTTTTTATAGCCATTTCTGTTATTGAAAACAAACTCATGTTTTTTCCTTATTTAATTTCTCTGACGTTATGCACTGTTTTATTTTGATTTCTAGTTTGCCCAGGTAAAACTCACATATATACCCCCTTATACTTAGATTGTGTCCAAAAACTTTAGTACATCATCATTATTTATTGGGCCTCATTAATGGATAATTATGCTGAAGAGCTACTGGAAGGCTATATAGGTTTTTAACAGACAAGATTAGTGTGCTATATAATTCAAAGTCAAAAGAACAGTCCAGTTTTAAGGGGAAACGTAAATTTAACCACTCCTTTTGACATCTTCCACAGAAAATAGTTGATGTTGTGCACATTTTGCAATATGTGACTAGTTTGCCTGTTTCAACAATGGCAGATGATCAGGTGCTGACCCCAAACTATTTATCAAAGTAAATTTCCAAGCTGACATTGTATCATTTTACATATAGAAAGAATATAGTATATAGGAAACATAACACTGTAGAAGAGGTTTTAATAGAGGTGATATTAGGGAAACCATTTATCTGCTTATCCATTGTGGGGGAGTTGTAGGGTGAAAGCATGCTACGTGGCACATACAGCACAAACTATACAGTATTTGCAGCAGGAAGGAATGAAGCAGCATCTGAAGAAAACTACAGAAGAGAAGTGTCTTTATTAAGTAAATGAATTTTGCTTGTAAGAAGTGCCATGAACCTTCTCCGTACAGAGACGTGCATCACCATTGAAAGTACAGCTTGAATTTAATAGGAAGATTTTGCTTGGGATTGGAAGAAGGCTTGGTCAATACTCGCTTCAACAGAGCTACGCTCCCTTACTGCCTTTGAGGACCTGCCCCTCTTATTTTAATTAAGAAGCAGCAGACAAAATCTGATCATGCAGACCCTGCTCCATATGAAACCCAGAGTCAAAATGAGTCCTTCGTGCTCAGTGTAAAACTGAATTGAGCAACCATGTCATGTAACCAGATCTTCTGCGGCACGCTCTGAAAGACAATGTCATGGGAAGAGCATCTTAGAAAATTATGAAAAGGCAGCAGAAGAAGCAATTACAGGATTCATTTTTCCTTTTTATTGTCTGAGTCATGCCCAAAATGTTGTTAGTGAGCAACGTTTAATTAAACCGTTATCAACTTAACTTTGGAGTATTTCATAATCTTACCCTTGGCATTGTCTTTTTATTAGGAAAAGGCTTAAGTGACTATGAAGTATAACGAAAAGCCATGGGGAGGGCTTGCACACAAGGAAGCTGATAATCCATTGGAGACCTATGTGGGAAACTTTCATTTTTCAGTGATAGAGAAGAGCTTTGAAGGTTATCAGGACCTTTTATCTTCTAGTCAGCTTCCTCTGAACTTGAGGCCCTATCTATGCAAAGTGCTTCCCAGCAAATATCCACTGAGCTTGACATGGAGACACTAATTTATTGCTGCTTTTCTTCAAATTTTCTAGATCTTTATAATTGTTTATTTGTTTTATGTAGTGTGTAGGATCAAGAGTGAGAGTCCAGAGACTTATTTGCAAAATAAGACTGTGTTCAATGCCCAAGAGAGTTTATTCTGCAAATTGTTAGGTTCTATTCAAACAGTGTGTTTTTGACACTGCAAACATACAGATGTATATTTTTCTCAACATCAAACTAAAATAAAAAATTAGGACCTATCTAATAATAGCAGGGGTGCAGTGTTTCCCTCTCAGGCTTGTTAATTTTACATAAGAATCTCTCCATCTGATCCTCCAGGAACCAGAACAGTACCTGCATTTCACTTTCATATTTTATTTCCTGTAATTTATTCTTTTTATTCAGCATGGAAGAGTCTGAGCCATAACTGGAAACAATGTGTTTATGAAAATAATTGGTGGCTTTGACACACATCCTCAGTCAGGCTATTTTTATTTTATCGTGCAAACAGTAGGGAGAATAATTTCCTTTGTGAAGGAAAAAATGAACCCCAATAGCATCTGAGAGAATTTAATTATTTGAAAGGAAATTGATACGTATTTTCTAAAAAGCCTATTGAAAGAATTTGGAGTTTCTGCTGCTGAATAGAGCTCCTTCAGTTTTAATCTTGCCATTCATAACCTCACACTACCAATAATCACTCTGGGAGCCACCATCTCAGTGTTTACTGAAAATGCCCATGCCAGGCACTTTAACACAGCTGTCCAGAGAAAGCGGTATTTGTCTGTCCCCAGTCTCATTTACTGGTGAGTAATCACATCATGCAAAATCTTTTACTGCTGTTCTGCATCTGCACTGCTGTGCCTGCCCATCAGCAGCAGTTAACAAAGAAGCACAACATAAAGTAGCCACTTAATTTAAACCAAAATGCAGCTGAAGCATTCATTAGGCTCCTTGGGAAAATCTCTTCTAAACTATATAGGCTAAATACCTTCACCAGTCTTTTTTTTTTTTCCTTTAATTTTTTTTTTAATAGTTAAAAGTTCTAATCCTGAAACCTTGACTGAAGGTTGAGATCTTAAATTTTCTGGGGAGGAGAGGTAGGCTGTTTGCTTTAAAATTTTTTCTGAGAATATATTGTCCCACCTTGGGACAAGAACTTATATAAATATTAGTTCTGGTTTTTTAGCTCTCGTTGCTGTTCCTTCCACAAAGCTTCAAATATTGTTGTGATCGTTATCAAACATGTTATCATGAAAATTAATATAGATCCTGCTAGTATTGAAAAATACCGTAAATTAGAGAGTGCATGTTTTTCACTTATTATTAGTTTGAGTCATTTCCCCATATCAGAGATACTGACATCTGCCATTCAGTTGAAGAGTTAACCCTGGCTGTGATTGGTGTTTACTGACTGTGTCCATATTGCTCCTAACGTTAATAACAGGTGAGCGAACTTTTCATAGAACATAATTAGCTCTTGTGTGTGTTTTCGATTTTTAATCTCAAATCCTGGCTTTCTTTGTTGCATTACCACGTATAACCAGTAGTTAGGTCTTAGAAAAACAATTCAGTAACATGTTTAAAATATCTGAACTAGGTTGATTGGATGCAGCTGACCATGCTGTCAGAACGATGTCTTAACCAAATTTAACTGAATACTGTCTTAAGTACTGCCTGATTGAAATCCTCAGTATAAAGCAGTGCTGCCTAAATTATGAAGTGAAATTTATCTGCTTGCCAACTGAGTTCCTCCTAACTGTATTCAGATGGAATAGCAGTATCGTGATGGGAATCACTGGTAGGACACATGCCCTAGGGCCAAAGGGAGCTATTTCTCCCTGGGATACCATAGAGGGGAATTCCTCACATGCCATTAAAGTATTCACCTGCATGGGGGGTAAACCAAGTCTTGCACTTGACAGATGCAGAAACCTATTGTTGATGTTGAGACAGACTGTGAATTTTACTTCTGTGCTAAAGAAGACTGTAGATGGGAGAGAAGTGGGTATGTAGCAGGATGGGTTCTTTCTAACTCCATTCTTGGTTAGACACAGGGGTTTATGTGGGCACTGCTTCCTTTTCCATATCCCAAAACTATATGGCCTGGAATGTGGATTTATCTTCAAAGAATGGTTTTTATGTAGCTCACTTGATCGCTTCTCAGCTTCCTAGGAGGGATCCTGCAGTTTCTCTGTGCTTCGTTTTCTGGAAACAGTGTTTACCGTGTCCCGTCACATACCATAGGAAACATATTTCTCATAGGAATTTATATGAAAACGAATTAAAATTTACTTTAAATACTTTCAGTTCTAGAGAATTGCTTGTGTAGGCAAGCAGTCAATATTCACAGGGAAAGCAATATGGGATTAATACAACTGAAGTTAATTCACTTCTTTCTTTAGTCCAATATCTAGAGACAATTTTAGTTAATCAACCTGCTCGTCGAAACTGTTGAAAAGGTCATACAAATTAATATCCAATTTTGAAAGAGCATTTGCATTAGAAAAAAACAACAGGAAGGAGATGCACATCTTACCAGAATGGATCACAATAACTGTTAAATTAAAGATAATTAGGATATGAGATAACAAGTATCTCTGAATATATGTAAAGTACAAGTTTCAGTAAAATACATTAATTCAATTTTGACTCTGTCTCTTCAATTAGTATATAGGCTGGTATTGGGGGCTTATTGTTTTTTCAATTAACAGCAAGAAAAGCTATCCAAGTAGTTTACCACGCATTGCATGGTAAACCAAGTAAATTGATTATCTGTATCTCCTGAATAGCTTCACTTTGCTCATTAGTGGTAATTACTGCTCATTAGTGAAAAAAGTTGCAATCAATGTATTAACGTCACAGAAATAGCAACAGAACCTAATGTCCCTAGTGTAGCATTTGTCCAAAGTTGTCTTTCCTTGGCAGTTTACTGAAATAGCTCTATATTTTATTATCTGAATAGACTTGCTACAATTTAAGCTAAAAAATCATTTTCTTCATAACATCTCCTATGTCACATGGCCATAAATTTCAGAAAGGTTTCTTTCAATGCTGTGTTTTTTTCTCTGGAGAGAATTTTTTTTTGGAACATGTAAGAGTATTCAGTGGTCCAGTGGGCAGTGCTTAGACATTATTTTCATATACATATATAAAATTATTTAATGGTGCTATTTATAGTTTCCTATAAACTTGAAATATTTCAGTACAGAAAGTTTAACACGGTACAGTTTGGCTGAGAAGGTAAAATTTATTAGGACTGGATACATATTTTTCCCTCTTCCTTTCTTGTAGCTTCTATGAGCTGCTCAATAGCAGAGCTATTGCTGACATCAGGCTATTTGATTAACATAAAAAGGCTATTGCCTCATTTCATATCTGAATATTTTTGAATATATAAAAAGCCTTGTATTTCATGCTGGTTTACAAAGAAAAAATTGATTGCATTTGGTTGCATTGCTAAATGTCTCTATAATCCTTAGTTTTATGTTATGAAAAGAGAAGTTTGTGCCTGTTGAGGGGGGAGCAGATGGTATTGTTTCTTGTCTTTGAAGAGATATTACAAGATTACAGAGTTCTTCAGCCAACAAATTTTTTCACTGGAATCATAATATAAACTGGTTACTTTAGGGCCAAAATTTTGATACTGAGTGAAAATATATATTAAATAAAATTTACCAATGAAATATCAAGGAAATAAAGCAAATCCTAAACTCAAAAAAAAGTTTCTGGGCCATGTTGAATTCATAGCTCTTGCAAGGTTCTTGTGTCTTGAGATTTCTTTTATATCAAAACGATCCAGCTTTGTTGAAAACCAAGCAAAAAACATTTAACTGAATTCTTAAATAGGTAGGTAAATAGATAATGACTTCTGGAAGCTTCATACTTACTTCTTATATTAGAAGTTATTGAAGTTCTTTATTTTTTTTTTTAAGACTATATTATTACAGAGAAATTAAAGGTTTGGATTAAAGAGATATCTATGTGGATTCAACTATGAGAGTTTTTTTTAATGTTTCCATTAAAAGCAGCATCTTTGTGGTCTAAAAGGTAGAATTCTTGTTGTTCTGTCAGAAATAGAAAAAAAAAATCTATAATTTGAACTGTTATAGGATATTGGCATCCTATTTTTCTGTACAAACAAAAAGCAGATACAGTTATGAGAATTCTGGTTAGATATTTGATAATTTCAACAGTAGGTACAGATCTTGTACAGAAAGGTTGCAATAAGTTTGTAAAGCACTTCAATATAAAATGTTGCATTATTCCTGAGGGAGCTGCATTGATAGTTGGAGAGCACTAGTCAATATTAACACAAAGTGTCTTTTGATTTGTAAACTAGATATATAGGACATTTTAGTATAAGAGGACTTAGAAGACATGAAAAAGTCAGATTAAGTCCTCATGGGTACCTACAAAAATTTATTGCTACTTTGCCTTCAAAGATATTTATAATTTAAGAAGGAAGGAAGTGTAATATTAACTTAAATAGAGTAAGATACATTAGGGTACCATGTTGTACCAATGCATACCTTTAAAATACATGTGTACATGAGCTACTTAGGAAGTCCATGTTTGGGAATTTGTTTAGAGATGAAAGAGCTTTTTTTTTTTTTCTGGCGTCCTTTATTTTGTTTCTGCTCAACCTGAGATGTTTCTCGGATCAAGCTGGAATGACAGGAAGCTTGGCAGATAGGAAAAAGTAAAAATTTAGACAATCAGTAAAAGATTTTTTTTTATTATTTTTAGTGGTAAAGAAAGAAACGTCTGCCTTTAAGATGTTGAATGATTTTTGTTTAGGCACATTTGTCATCCAACATATTTTCATGAGAAGATCTTACATAAATTCACTGTTGATCTCACTGCTGTTTGAGTTCCTTGTACTATGTACTATGAGCTTTTTGGTTCATCAAATGACAACTTGTAAAGCAGTGTTAAATGTTTTCAACTTAAGTACAGAGTCTATTCATAGATTCCACCAAGTTTAAGAGCTTAAGGTATTGAACAATAGTACTATGCCAAAAGTATGTGAAACACTGTTAGGTATAGCTAGGAAAATTTGTTTCCCATGGAAGTATGATGTACTTTCTTTGTTTCACAGGAGCATATGTGATTTACATGTGTGATTTACTTCACAGAAACATATGATTTTCATATTAGGAAGAGCAGGAAAAAAAGGCCAATCTACACTTCAACTAACCTTAAGATTTTTAAATTAAAATAGTTCTTCAGTCTGTTGTCACTCTAATAAGAAAATGAAAAATTACCTCTAGGAGAAAATATTTTATGAGATGAGGAGAAAATATTTTATGAGGTTAATTCACCGAACATACAAAAGAAGACTTGGAGTGAAATGTTTTGTTCCACTGAAAAAAAGTCAATGGCTTTTTGGACTATTGCCTTTTATCAGGAAATGTGCTACTTGTTTTGATTGTACTAGGAGTGAGCTTTCATGTGGGTACTTGCTTCAGTCACCTAAACTTGGTCAAATTATTACTCATGGAGTCCTACTGCCAGAGGAGATTTACTGCAGAGATATAAAGCACCCAAGAGGGAGTGACGAGAGGTGCCTCTGTGTGTCTATGCATCTATAAACCTTTGAGCACCTACTTGAAAAGCCCCGGCGTTTAGCTTAGTATTCTGTAGCTCCAGCCTGGTTAAAGACAAGCTGATGTACATCCAGATCATATGCGTCATGTGCATCTTATTCAGCCTCTCTTCATTGATAGCAACATGATTACTGAATTTACAAACAGGCAAACAGAAATGTTTGTCATATTTCAGCATCTCTCTATGGTGTTTGTGGACTTTTTTGAAGGAAAGAGGACAGTTTAGTATATGTTATAGTAGTAAAAATAATTGCTGTGGGTTTTTTTTTTTTTTTCAATGATTTAACGTTGGTTGCTACAAATAGGTCTTGGTTATCACAGGTAGTTTTAACAGGTTAAAACAATTATGTTACTAACAGTATGGGATGAGTAATTTAACAACCTGTTACAAGTAGATAGGAAGTTTTCTACTGATTTAGAATATTGTTTCATCAGTATTTGCAGTGAATATTTGACATAATTTTTAATTATTCCTTTTACAAATGTAAAATAATATGTGAACAGCTCTTCCATTATATGTTTCTTTATAAAAATAGAACTAATATTTTTATTATTTTAAATAATTTTTTACATTTTCCAGAATTTGAAAGGGGATCACTTCCAATACTTTTTTTTTTGCAGAAAAGCAACTTTTTCATTAAACTTTAGAGTAGAAGATCTTGATTTACTGAAAACCCATCTTTTTATCTTCAAAAAATTACACGAGGAGTCCTAGCTTATGTATAAGGTGATTTCTATTTATGTGTTTCAATTTAGGGGCCTGCCAGAAGGCAAGAGTGCCTTCCAGAGTATTCTGTACATGAACTGCATATAACTGAGAATGATTAAGAAGAGTGCATTTTGTCAATGATGATTAAGGTCTTGATTGTTTCTATACGGTTCATAGAATAAATGTTACTTGTCTCTATAAAAAAAATCGGATTACAAATATACTGCAAGTACAAGGGTTAAAATTATATCCTCCCCCAAACTATTTCCTATGGACTGGCTTGTGCTTGTGAATTCACTGAAGCAAAAACATATACTTTGACACAGTCACTTACTGTAGTTCAACATCTCATAAATGACCTCAATGACTCAATGAATTTGAAGGCATCCACAGCATTTGATGGAGGTGTCAGTTATGATTTTCTCCATAAATTCCAGTAGCATGGGTCAGAAATCATAGCAGTGTTATGGTACTCTGCAGGACATAGTTTGGCTCATAAAGTTATGGAAATTTAGGCTCATTTTAGAATACTTAGAATATAATATTGCTTTTGTTAAAAGGTAAAAAAAAACCCAAACCAACAACTTTTAAAGAAGAAATTACTCAGTATGTAATTTCATTAGGAGATGACTAACAGTAAAACAAGGAGCAGGAAGCAGGTGAGCGTAAATACGCCATATATTCAGGGAACATCCTGGTCTGCATTTCTAAGGCCTCTCAAAATCTTGTCAGAGGATTCACAGCTTTTGTCTGGGAAAAGATCTGTTTTCTTCAATTATTAAGTTTCTTGTGCATGCTTCACATACTGTAGTATGTGGAAATGCTCCATTCCTGGAAGTGTTCAAGACCAGGCTGGGTGGGGTTTTGAGCAACCTGGTCTAGTGGGAGATGTCCATGCCCATGGTAGGGGAGCTGGAACTAGATGATCTTTAAGGTCTATGAAATACTCTTATGAGCTGAAATTTGGCAGTACCTAATAGAGGCATGAGCAATGAAGACTTTGCTTAATTGGGACACCTGGCTGGGAGTTGATTCTCTTATCTATATTTTCTAGGGTTTGATTTTGCATTATTGGAATGTTTGATGTTCCATGTGCCAGTTAAGAATACCTGGAAATTATTTTTGGCTCAATAAGAACCATTTGAGACAAAACAGAAGAGGAAAGCTCACATCTGAATGACAGATCTTGTTCCAGCCAACATGGAGCAATGACAGGTCATGCACATTCTGAGCTTACATCAGTATGACTCTAAGTTTTCAGTGAATTTTTCTTGCGTGTTGCAAAGTAGATCAGAATCAGCCCCACTGTTCCTAGCAATTCTTGTTTTACTCTGCACACAAATCCCAGTGGGTGGATTTACCAAATCAATCCATCCAAGCACTGCTTAAATGTTTCCAACTCAAAAATGAGCCTAAACAAGGTGGAAATACAACGAAAGATTTAATAAAAGCTGCAAGTGAGAGGAGTTGGAGGTTGAGGAATATCAGTCTGGCAGGTTTTTTAATCTAGTTCCCAGTTATTAACATAGTATAAATGTATATCCTTGTATGTTTGTAATATATATAACATATATAAACAAAACTGTTTTAGAGGTAAAGACATCTAAACTGAGATTTGATATCTCCTTTGTTGTTAGCAACTGAGGAAGCTGTAAGTCGTTAGCTTTTTAATGACAATTTATTTAATTCATTTCTCTTAGTTCATACCATTTTTGCATACCACCTCTGCATTCTCTGACAATATTGTGAAAATTGAAATTGATGATGGCAATATGTTGACAACTCGATAAATCGTATGCTTTCTGATTATTTCTTAGATTAGGAGTAAGATGTATACCACTAAGCTGATGAGTAAAGAAGGGTCATCTGAAGGAATCTCCTCTGTATTCCTGCTCAGAGACACAAAACAGATAGGAGTTGTCAAGGAGGATGTATGAAGAGCAACATGGAAAGGCAATGCATTTTTCTTGGTTTTAACAATACCTGACAGCAAAGGAAAAATTCAAAGACAGTTAAGACGTGCAGAGATTCTACCCAGCTACCTTCTTGATAACATTGCAAACTGGATTTTTCCTGAATTAATGACAGGAGAATTAATCACATCTATTTAAAGCTGCTAGGAAATATGAAGGCATATAATTTTAAAACATGAGTAACTTCAGATGTAGAGGAGAGAACAATGATCTAGAGCCACAGGCAGCAGGTCGGCCAGCAAGGAAGCCTTTTTGTGTGGGATTTCAGTTGCAATCATAAAGGCGTCTCCATGAACTTTCACGCCTCTTTCATGCTGTTGGGCTCGTAAACAGCACTGTCTTCTGCAGTCTGTTCTTTTGAGTTCTTCCGCCTTTTCCTTTCATGCCATAGAAATGCAGCAGCTGTCACCTCCTGCCTCCCCATCAGCCCGCCCTTGGTCGCTCAGCACTATCCAAGCCCTTCAAAATATGTCTCATCTAGTCAGAAAAGAAAACTGGGTCATGGGCAGACCCAAGAAGGCCAAATTATTGCATACTATTTGGCTGCCTTTGTTTGGGTTGTTCTGTTCAGCCTCTCCAAGTCTGCTTATTCTTTTCATTAAGCCATACTCAGAGCTGTGACGTTTCAGAAATGTTTGTTCAAGGCTCAGCACCTACTTGGCCCTATAGTCGTAAGCTGTCCATCATGACTGCCATGGAAAATAATGTGAATATATTTAAAAGACATGAAGCTGAGGGGAACAGAAAGGCCTGTCATATAAAGCATGAGTCAGAAAACACTTTGCCATGACTGCTTGGCAAAGTGAGCTTTACGCTAAAATGTGATGAACCAGAAGTAGTGCTTACTTCTGGCATAGTATTTCCATTTGCAATTTTTAGATAAAAATCATGACCAGAGATGTTACAAAGCACATCAAAAGCTGCACTGTGCTGCCAGCATCACTGTCGTGTATGACAGCTACTGGCTTGTAACAACCACCCAGTCGCTCTGTAGAAACATTTATTACTGGTGCCACCAGTGAGGCTTCACTTGAAAACGTTTGACATTGGTGTAATATGTCCTTCAGCTTGCCGCACAGTGACTGTGTAAAGCTGCTCCCTTTCATGCAGTCGTAAAATAATTCAGGTTTGGAGGAACCTCACAACCTCTCTAGTCAACCAGCTGGATACCAAAAACCTCCACGGATGGACACGGCACGGACTCACTGGGCAGCCTGGTCCACCACCCAACTGTCCTTATGGGAAGAAATTTTTCCTCATATCCAGTGGGAAACTGTTGTTTCAAATACTGTCTATTTTGTCTTGTTCTCCTGCCATATACTGCTGGCTCTGTCTTATCAATAAACCTCCTCAGGGTCAGAGAGAGTTTGATATTTATTTACTTAAGTTTGATATTTATTTATTTTTTAAATTTTAAAATAATTTCATAATGTCATTCTGAAAATACTTTTGCTATTCCTGAGTTTAATTTCTCATTGTATAGATTGGAAGACATGATGTTACACATGGTTTGTGTATGGTTTTGGACAGCCATTCATCTCTTTGAAGGCAAGTTTATGAATGTTTTCTACCATTTGTGCTTCACTCTTGGGAAAAAAATCGGCGTGTGTAAGGGATTTTGAAATTTGAAAATCTATTAGTAAAAATTGTATTTGTGTTTGCATCCCTTTGAGCTGCAATTTGCACGTGTGTTTAAAACCCACCTAAATAGGTTAATATAGAGATATTGGAGTGTATATTGCTTTTTGTATATTTGTTGGAGGGCCAGGAAAAGGAGCTAGAAGTATAACTGTGTTCTCAACTACTTTAAGAACTTTCTTTTAACTAGGGACACAGTTAGGATGTATTACTGATGCCATGCAATATGTCAGTTGCTATGGATTTCAATGCCCTTCAGTCCTGAGGCAGAGGAATGCGGTCAGGCTTGCTCTGGCACAGTCCCGGCAGTCGCATACACGTACAAGTTGGCACTGGAGCCGCTTGGTTTTGGCAGCTTGCTGCCTACCTGCTGCTGCTGCCAAATCCAGGAGGCAGATCCCTCAGTGTGGGAGAGCACAGGGAGTGCTCCGCTAGACGCTTTGTGGGCTGAGGGCTTAATCGTGTCTTAACACTGCTACTCGTATGAGTAGAATTTAAGCATCTGCCGTTGCTCGGTATGAACAACTGGATGCATTATCCCTCGTGTTGGCAAAAAGCCTCTGGAGGATTAGAGGGAGAGTATAGCTCCTTACAGTCACTGTATTTACTTTTCTTTCTCTGCCAGCATAGCCTGGTTTTCTCTCTGATCATTTCTCCAGCCTAGACTTAAGTGTTATAGTCATTACAGTGAGCGAACATGTGTTTGCACTGGCTCGTGGAGTGGGTAGGGAAATCAGCAAAGCAAGTAATAGGTGCACAAGTATATAGTCCCTTAATCCTCTGCTTATCTGGGAGCTTTGAGTGGGGATGGCTTCGAGGGGATCACAGATTGACACAACGCTCTGTGAAGGACGCTTCACTGACTCTCTTTGGCAGTTTTTCTCCTTGTTGTCCCATCCATTTCTGATCACTGGCTTGAGAGGAGAAGGCGGGTCAAGGAGTTTGGCAGAAAGGCAATGCATAAGTGTGTAGTTCCGTTCCTTTGGAGTCTTGTTCAGAAACTGTTGTACTTCAGTGGCAACCCAGTGTCCCTTGTCCTGTCTTTCTGCAGCTGGCTTTGCCCTTGTCCTCACACTCCAGACCCTTCCCAGGTAGGACGCTGTATTTCTGTTTCAGTGTATGAAGAAGAAAAACAAAACGTTTTTCAAGTTATTAATGATCAATTTCTATGTTTCTCCTACCACTGTTCGCACCATATTTTAGTTGTAAAGAAATCTATAAAAGCACCCTGATTATAACAGCGGCAGTCAAAACAGAGGTGGCACTTAATTATAATATTGCTTGACTTACTGTGAGCTCCCGACAATGTACCCATCAACAGTAACTGCCAAATATACTTTGGCAGCTTTGATGTGAGGTTGCAAATGGAGTGGAATGTTCAATAGTAGCAAGTGAGCAAGATACAGAATATATAAGCCTCACCTGTGAGAGATATTCCAATGACAGGTCTTTGTTGATAATAGCGATCCAAACCCTGAGATCAAATAAAATATCAACTGCGAAATTAAGACATCATTATATTAGATGTTGGCCATGCTTAAGATCGTAGGAATAACAACTCTCATTAGCCAAGGAATTAATAATACAGAATTAAATAATGCTATTGCTTTATAAAGCCATAATATTTTTATGCAATAAACCTCTCAGCAACTGTCTTTATGGAGGTCTCTATAAAATAATTTAAAATGCAATGATTATGTATCTGATCTAATACCTATTACAGTTAATGGTCTTTGGATTAGTCCCTGTATATACATATATATCTTAAGAAACCATGATACACTCTATAATAACTCATGTAGGAAGCTTGTGTCTAAATGTCCTTCCCTCTGCTCCTTCCATTTACCAGCAATAAGAATGGCTGAACCAGGGCCTCAGGAGAGCTGGAAAGCTCAGCTGAGCATGGACTTTGCAGAAATAGAAGGTCATATTACAAGAAGAATGAATGTTTAACGGAAGTTTCACTTTGGAAAATTTTTCATGCTGACTAGGGGGGGAAAAATATGATAGCAAAGATAGTTTTAGAGTTGCTATAATAAATTCCAAGACAGAATCTTTCAAAAAGGAAAATTAGTGCATGCGCACAGAGGCTGATGAGACTTAGGTGATGAATTTTGTAGATAGATGACTGACCTTATCTATCTTAGAAAAAGAATGAAAGTAGATAAAGTTTGTCATGGAATTGAATTGTCTTACTCATAAACTGTCAATACACAAACTCCTAACGAGTCTTTTTCTGAAAAAGGAAAGGGCTACCACTCATCCCTTAGCTTCCTATTGAGCTATTTCAAGCCTAAGATTTAATAAATATGTTGATTTGAATGTACTGTACTAAGGCTTTGAAAGTTTGTTAGATCTGAGTTCTGGTTATAGCTGACCCAAATTCCTAAATTCCCTGCAAACAAAAGGAAGTGATTCTTTCTCAGGAAACCAAAGTTAAAATTAATTCACCTTCAGAATTATGACCTCGCTATTTAAAAGTACTTACCAAATTTTTACTTCATAACTAGCAGTTACTAAGAATATTGGTACTTTCACTTGTTGATTACTGCACCCAATTATTGTAAGCCTAGACAACATTAGACATTCTTGTGTGAGGATAGCCTCTCTTCTTTCTCTTTTCCAAATAACTCCACTGATTTGTTCCTTTTATTTTGTGGGTTTTTTTATGGATGGCTTTGATGGAAATGTCAGGAGATTTTGGTTCATAAATTTGTCAATGAGATTTCACCTTTCACTCGCTAACCTAAAATAGCTGGTTGAGAGCTCAGGGTTAGAGCACATACCTTTGCATCCCTTTTCACAATGAATCTAGAGCATTACAGTTAATTCATTCCTTCATTTTTAATATTCCCTGTGAAACTAGTGCTAATGCAGCATTAATCTTGTAGAATCAAGTACTCAAAATAGGACAGTCTGGTTGAATACTTATCCCTTCCTTTTCTGCCTTCAGTATATGTTAAATACCACTAGCCAAACAATGTATGGTATCGTGCGATTATAATATATAATGGACTACATCTATTTCACTTTGCTCTCATTAAGATCCTTCTGCTATGCATGTTCCACAAGTACAAGAAAATGTATTTTGTTAATCTTCGTTACAATCAGAATCATTGAACAGTTCTTCCCAAGAGAGAATCACTATCGAAACTATGAAATGCTTTATGAACTTCTGCTGGCAGAAGTCAGCTTGCTCCGATTCCAGTTTGAAATGTGAATCTGTGCTATTAACCTTGACTCTGCCCTTTCTGTAAATGATAGCAGATACAAACTTCAGGTCCTAATTTGTGAACCCAAGTGTTTTGAAGTCCTTTTAAAAGTGAAATTCTACCCAGACAGGCAAAAACTGAAGGGAGAAAATTCAGTGCCTAACAAAGGTAGCTGAGAATTAGAATAAAACATGGTGTTTTATATGAAGTTATGCATATCCCGCTAAAGACATTGGAACATGCTTATCTGGGGCAGCTTCATCTATTTTATGCATTTGCATAGACCTCATTCCTTTAGAGGTTAATATGTTTATATCAAATTTTATCACGTTAATCACTGAAATGGAAGAGGTAATATTATCCTCATGGTCACAGAAAGAACAAGGATTTTGACTTACCCAGGGTCACAGAAGAAATTTGTGAACTGTGACTTGTAGCATTCAACTGTTAAAACATTTTGCCTTAGCACAAGCTACAGCATATGGCAGTGAATCTGTACAGGAGGTTTTTGCAAGTGAAAGAACAGAGAAAACTCTTGGGAGAGTTGGAATTCTGAATCACAGATTTTGTGGAACATGCAGGCTTTTTTTTATCCTCTTCATGAATTAAATTTAGAATGCCTTATATAGTTCAGCACTTTTCACACATAAATTTAAGTATATTGAGAAAAATGCTTTAACTAGTCTCTTGCCTTTTAACTTATGGAATCTGTATTTTATTGGAAATCTTGACGTTTTCTACAGGATTTTCATGTACTATTCCTCTGTCGTTGTACATGGGATTTTGAGGATGCAGGACACCAAGAAGAGCATAAGTGGCAAATGATGCTATTGAGGTTCACCTCAGTAGCAAAGTTCTGGTTCTGCAGGACATTCCACTCCAATACAACATGAGAACACGTGTGTCAGAAAATACACAGGCAGGGACTGAAAAAAGTGTGTGGCGGGGAGGTTACAGTGAAAGTGGCTTTATGGCTTAGTTTTTGCATGGGCACAAAAAGAAAGCCTGCATTCATGCTGTCTTATACTGTATTGAGGAAAAGCTCTTTTTATATTCTATCCATTAGGCCATGCTTCCTCTGTTAACTCTTAAATGGCAGGGATTGAGAAAAAGGTGAAGAAGAACATCTCTAAATTTTGTGGTGAAAATAAGGGTTAGAATTATTTTCATAAATTTTCATTGGCATTTAACAATAGGAGAAAGCACACAGAAAGCTGTTGCTTATCATACGTACCAATGACATGATAACTGGGTTTTCCATATTTTTTCTGTAGCATGTTGTTACTTATATCAATACAGAGCAGATCTATTTAGGGGAGGGGAGTGAGGAAAGTAAGAGAATGCTGAATGCTGTTGGGTTTTGTGGTACTTTTGGGTCTGGGAGTAAAAACTTCAGAAAAATTAATCTGCACATTTATTTGTGTTTTTTTTTTCTTCATAGAACAAAGCTTAAGTAATACATTCATATGGTAAATGTCAAAATTTCTCAGTTGGCTCAGTTTGAATATTCAGTAATTCTTCTCTGTGATGCTTGTGACCATACTGAGATTTTATTCAAGAACCATTGAAATAAGCACCACAAGGGGGAAAGCTGCAATTATTGTTTTGTTATCTTTTTGCTTAGGCCACATGCACAATACTGTTCTTCATATTTGAAATACCTTTCAAAAATGAATTCAGAAAATACACAATAGAACTAGGAGATCCAGTGATTATGGCTGGTAATGATATTGTGAATTTAGGTACTAGCAAAGCCTAACATAATCTGCTTTAATTAACTAAATTATTCTCTCTCGGTGATATGGTTAGAAATATACATGGTTGTTTCTCAAGGTCCTCGTACCAGTGTTCTTCCTTTTATAATAAAGTCACAAAGATGAGGCGAGTTTCAGCTTATTTACACAACAAAACCACCATTTCCTTGTAACAATCATGAAAGAAATGTGTCTACACCTTTTAATCCTCCAAAGACTTAAATCTTATGTTTCAGTGGGTCTCTCCACATGCATAAAGCAGACAGATGTCTGCCTTTAAGAATAAATTTTAAAGAGCAAGAGAATACAAAACCCCCAAACTCTAGGACCTGTAATACGGCATGTACTTTTTTTGTGGTAACAGACAGATGAAATGTGACTGTGAAGCGAGTGCTGGAAGAAACTTTTCTTCCATGGGTCACCGGTAGTTATTTTGGGTTTCTTAATGATAGTAAATGTGTGAGACAAGCTTAGAAAAAGGAGCATGTAAGGCATGAGAAGTTTATAGTCAGCGGGGTGACATGACAGAGGTGAAGGGAGACAGTTAGTTTTTTAGCAGGAATGAAAATAAGAAAGAATCAATAGTATAAATAAAAAATGGGCTAGACATGTAACAGCACTCGGTGCATGGGGACTTGTCGACGGGAATCCAGCCTTTCAGCAGGCTTCATGTCCCATTGAGTTTATCTTGTCATTATCTTCTGGGGAGATCTTTCTTCCCATGATTTTTTTAAGCAAAATAGTCTGGATCTAAACAGTTTAATAGGTTATTTTTCAGCACTATGCTCTGTGGTTGTTTTTGTGTTGGTATAGCTTATGTATTTTTGTATAATTTGAATGCTTGGTGGAATTTGTGTTCTGTAGTCTTAAATACTCAGCTGGACTATCCAGAAATATCCATGGCAGTTTAAATTTGATTTTTTAGCTGATATATTTTCTTGGCTGCTTGTTAAAAGAGGAATCCTCTCCCTAGAGTATTTATTTCAGTCAAGTGTAATTAAGGTGATTTACTTTACAAGGAATATATGAATATATGTGAATAAAGAGAGACTTATCATAATAAGTTTCAGTCACACTTTAGATTACCTTGAGAAGCTTCTTTCAGTAGGTAAATATATGTACGCACAAGTTGATGCATGTCTTCAACTAAGGAGCAGGAATTTTCAGTTCTATTTTCTAAACATTGAATTTCTACAGCTTTCTGCTCTGTGAGAACAAAAGTGCTCTGCAGTACTGAGCTGTAGCCGTCAGCCTTCTTTAAAGGCCCTGTTCAGTACACCTTGGCTAGAGAGGATCTCAGCTGGGTGTACGTGTTACAGAGCAATGGTGAGCTTAAATCAGAGCAACAATGAGGAGATCCTCAAAGTTTGCACAGAGAGAAAGATTATATTCCTATCTGGAAAAAAGGTGGGTTTCTTTAAAAAAGCCAATGAGGAAGATTAGAGAATGAAAAAAGGCTTAACTGATTATATTTTAAGATGTTGGAGACAAATATGCAGGAGGCCAATACATAAATAAAGATTTAAAGGATATAAAAAAACCAAACCGAAGTGTCTAAGAAATGGAGTAAAGTTAATCAATAAGTAGTTCTTTAAATGTGCACTGTAGAAAATAAACAAAAAAGGAAAGAAAGCATCGATCAGTATGTGTTGAAAGCTAGTGACAGGGATTAATCTGTCTACACAAAAGACTTAAATCTTCACACAGTTGTCTGAGCAAGATAATATTGTCCAGTCTCTGAAGTGCTTTTATCTTGGTAAGGTGTATTTTAAAACATCTTTAACGAGACAGTGATAGCTATTCAAGACTGACAAAAGACCATAGCTGCATTAAACTCAGCATTTCTCAAAAAAATAGCTGAAGAAAAAGAAAAAAAAAGTATTTAATGAGGACTTTGGTTGAAATAAAAACAAAATTAAGCCTGTTTGCACACTCTACTGAAATCAATTTATTTTAATAAATAGATATTTTTTTATTATTATTATATGCACTGAGTGAAATGACAGTTCATAAGTATGTATGTTTTAGTTGTGGCCTATAAACAGTAGGTGCTGAAATTGGTATTCAGGCCGAATAGATTAGCAATTTCTGAATGGAACAATTCTTTAACTATTTGCAGTGTGATCCACCTCAACATAACAATTTAAAATTTGTAAGATTAGTCCTTTGTGTACTGCAATGGAAACAGAAAGTGGATAATTGTGTTTACACAACCTAGTAAAAACAAACAATCAAAACAAAAAAATAAATGAAACCCCTAAACATCTAGTTCATTGCCAATGAAGATTTACTGTCTAGATCCAAATTTTAGATATGCTAATGAGGAATAGGCCTAAAGCTCTACTGGATTCAGTTTCACTGCAATGTTATCAGCATTTCCTATTGAATTGCAACCTTTCCAGATATATTTTAGATGTGTAAAATGTATATGTGCTGCAAATGCAGTGTACTGCATTTGCTTCTTTTTATTTTGAAGACAATATTGTAGAAGTACATCTTTTAGAGTTTCAAAATTAAATGAGATAATTCATCAGGAGCTGACAACATTTTGCATCTTAGAAATAGCTTCTGAATCACTGTGGTTTTCTTTGAGCAAGTAAAGAAATAATTACGAAATAAAGATTTTTCTACTTGTATTTTTTTTTTAAATGGATTATAAAAAGTGACTGGGACTGTCCTACAAGAGAAAAATGACTGCATTTATGATTCCAAATGATTACTAAGAGCACTGTGATATTCATTATTGAGAAATTAATAATTAGTACTGATTAGGATACTGTATATAGTCTTCAATCATTGTAACAACAGATAGTATTTGAGTGAAGTTCCAGTTGGGGGTAGATTTTTTTCAGTGTTTGCCTAGATTCACTTTGATATTGTCATACAGTATTTTCTTCTAATGAACCTGAGACTTACGAACCTGGAACTTGGAGTTACTGTCACCTACTTGACTGGTATTCATACTGATGGGGGGGTCTGCACTGAATCACCAACCTAGAAAGAAAATGTGGGTTTGTCAGTGTACAGTGCTCGTGCTGTGCTTTGACGGTCCTACATGTTGGTTTTCTATCTAAAAATATATGAATGAAAATACTGTTTTGTATGTCGTGTGTTTGGAGAAACTGATCTTAAAAATTAACAAACTGTTTAGCATATTAGCACTTTGGACTAGAGAAGCAGTTGAAATTATAAAAATAAAATATAAGACTTTAGGAGCTATTAATGCATTCAGCGTGTGTAACTCCAGTTGCCTATCAGCTTCTGTCTGCTGTCATGAATGACTGTTTTCTCTTGTTTTCTTCACTTTTTTTTCCTATTTTTTACTTTCATTCTGTTCCTGCTTTAAAATTAATTAGAAGATTATGAGTTTGATTAAAGAAATGTCTTTTAAAAAAATAGGCTCACATGAAAGCAATACCTGGTGCATTGTAGTCATTGGGTTCCATCCAAGTTGATTGAATTAATTTTTTACTGTGGTATGTTGTACATAAACTTCAAGTACAGGGAATAACAGGGAAATAGAGCATGGTAATCACCATTCAATCAAAAAAAACCTTACTTTTTTGGGTAGCTAAAAATGTACTCTGAATCCTGTGAGACCTTATGAGAGCTCTGATGGTCCAGAAAAACTCCATGTTTGTAGAGCTCTTTATCCAATTGACAGTAGAAGCTTTCTAAAAAAGCCGAAAAATAGCACGTAGGGCAGAGAAAATATTAAACTATCCTGATTTTTATTATTATATATCTCTGAGTGTGTATTGGAACCACTTTCTAAAACTTTCCTAGGAGGCCATGACTCTATGAACCATATTAAGATGAAAGGTTCAGAGAAGCATCCATTCTGTTGAGGAACTGGGCAACTTAGACTTCCAAATAGCTCGCATCTGTCCATTATTAGTGAAGTCATGATGTGCTGAAATCCACTTTTTGCAAGTATTGTTTCCTGATGCTTTCATAATTCTCAATTTTGCTGTTCACAGAAAGCGAAGAAGTGTACCAGCGCCAGGTGCTGTCTATTTCCTGTATCGTCTTTGGCATAGTCGTAGTGGGCATGCTTTGTGCAGCATTCTACTTCAAAACAAAGTAAGAGCCTTTGTCTAGCATGTTTGTTATTTAGGTTGTGTCCTTATTATGGCTTTACAATTCTTCAGTTTCTCCCCTCCTTTTGAAGCTGTTGTTATCTCTGTACAGGCTAGAGCAGTTCTCCATGGCTAACTATACTATCTAGATCCAAAAAAAAAGGTAAACAGAAGTAATATATGTTGTTTTTTCTATTCTCTGGTATCAGGGAAGAAGAGATTGTGTCCTTTCCAGTTCTATTTTTAACAATAATAATTTTGTGTCATTTACTATCAGTGCAATAATAACTTTTCTCTTTTGAAAATAAAAGTTTAAACATACCATCTCCTTTTTGCATTTCATTTCATATCCCTGTGGTTTCTGGGTGCTGATACCAAAGATAAAGTTAGAAATGCAGAGAGGGACAAGTTCTCTACAGATATCTGCAACCTGTCACTAAGAGTTGTAAATTCCTGATGTAGCTGCATAACTGCAACTTGAGTATGGTGGAATCATCTGTACTAAACTACTTTCAAATGAAATACTTTTCACTCTATTCTTTATCTTCCCAACTAAATATTATTTTATAATATTTATTGTTACATGTGTAATTTGAGTTGCAAAAACCTCATATCAATTATATGACCCACTTGCCAGTGCCACTGTATCTATAAATATGTTCGTATGGTTGTCATCCCTCATTCCTGTTCAGCTGGAGATAATGAGAGAACACATATTAATATAAATAGTACCTACACGAGGTTAGTCTTAGCAAAAAATGTGGAGGGTTGCACTATTTATAAGTTTGGATGCTTATCTGAATCCCCTTTCTTAGAGTTTATTTTAATGGGTAGGAAATCTGTTGAGGACTACTTTTTATTTTTAAAAAAATATAAAATGTTTTGACATTTCAATCAGAGAAAAATGCAAAGTTAGAAAAGTCAGTAGATCTTTTATTCTTTTTCATCCCTCCAAACTTCAGGGGTAGTTTGTGCATGATTTGAGTGAAGATTTGAGTTTGTTCATGTTTCATCTCAATGCTCCTACCTGTTCTTATGTCTTGAGGGATTTCATTTAGTTGTTTTTTGGACCTTGGATATGACAGTGATGCCAGGTGGGAGGATGCTGTGGCAGGATAGTACCTCTCTGCAGACTTCTTGGTTGTAGTATAAATTGTGAGCAGAGCGCCATTTTG
This sequence comes from Gallinago undulata, assembly GCA_026546715.1. NCBI lineage: Eukaryota > Metazoa > Chordata > Aves > Charadriiformes > Scolopacidae > Gallinago > Gallinago undulata. The sequence goes on along the minus strand of JAOTQQ010000002.1, from coordinate 11,083,266 downwards.
CCACTGCATTGGGGGTTGGACTAAATGATCTCCAGAGGTCCCTTCCAACCCCATATGATTCTATGATTAGAAATGTCATTATGCGTTTTAGATCTGCAGACAAAAGAAGAGAGAATAAGGTTCTTCCTGGAAAGGCTTGGGGGTTTAACTGATGAAGAGAGATTCAGAAAAGGCAGAAGGAGATTATCAGTTGGAAGAACATGCAGTCAACAACTGAGCATAGTGTGAATAAAATGTCCTTCTGTTATTCAGCTGCGCCCCTCTTGGTTTTGCAGTGTTGTAAGGAGTTGTGGAGAGCTGAGTTGGAACAGCCTTCCAGATAACATGACTTGGATGAGGTCATGTGGAGAGCTGTGTCTAAAAATAATTAATAGAAATAATGCTTAAAAAATTATCTGACAAGACAAATAATGTTTCATATCTCAGCAGGAGGTGAGGGTTTGGGTTGGGTTTTTATCTGCATTATAAAGATAAGAGTTACTGGGAAGAGTTGAAGTGTGCTCATGCCAGATTCTGGGAACTGAGGTTTGAAAAGTAATGAGATAATGAGCACCTCCAGTATAGACAAGAGATCTTATCCAATCTATGAAACACAGTAATGGTAAGACACCAATCAATCCCTAACTCCCTGGCGGTTGCTCCATCTGGCAAACTGTCCAAAAAGTAAATAAGAGTGTCTAGACTGGGTTGTGTAGAGGCCACATAAAACAGTATCACAACTGTGACACTGGATAGTGTCTTAAGGATGTAAAAGCCAACACATTTAAACTGCCTCAAACATTATCAAACGTTAACTTTTAGTCAATGGATTTCCAGGAACAACTTCATCAGGCAGATGTATCTTGATCACGCTTAAGAATTATCAAAGCATTCCTCCTGCATGGCAGATAATCCTTGGGTTTAATTTGATGTATCAAAAATTTAAAATATTAGTAATAGCTACAGAAACTCTGAATGGCGCACCCTTTAAGAAAAAAGTTTCCATGAAGTCACTGATGCTGTTTTTCTTAGTCTGACAATTGTATAATACCTGCTGCTAGAAATATGTGCTTTCCTATGCACCATTAAATTAGAAGTCTTTCTTTAAAATAAATTAAATCTGAGGAAGTTTAGAATTACCTATGCCTTTCCAATTATTCCTTTTAGGGTAATCAAAAAAGTGCTGTAGGTGTTAGCAACAGAGGGAGAGTACAGTAATGGGCTGCTCTTTATGGCCTAGACTTCTGTAGATGCATAATGACTTTATTTCTTGCTGAAGTAACAGCTTTTTATTGCCAAATATCTCTAAAGTATAACACATAAGGCCCATTTGTTTTGAAAACAAAAATTATAAAATAAATGTATTGATCGGTGAGTAACTTTGAACTATTAATAGTTTTTAATTTTATAACTGTGCTTCCTATAGTTTGACAAAATGGATATGCATAAACCTAATATTAATGTTAGGTTGCATGATCATAAAAGGAAATTAATTATTCGATTGTTTCTCTCCATAAATTGCTCTTGGGAATCTCAATTATAATGTTAAAGATTGCAGCAGTGAAGCTGAATATTCCAGTTTACTTACACGTGTTTGTAGATGTAGAAACAACTCTAAACTCACGTTTTTTAAATAAATCCCAATTAGAGTTCCAAAAATTTGTAATTTGTGTTGTTATTTTCCCGATTAAATTCTAAGAACTTTGTATTTATAGAGGAGATTCCCAGTCTGATGCTGTGATCAAGTTTTGCTGCCGTTGTTTAGACTTTCATATAAAGTCTTATTCAAAAACAGTCATCAAACAAGACTGGATGTTCCATAACCATTATGGAGACCAACACACAAGTGGCTGGCTTTCCAGTGGGACCTACAGATATATATGTTATTTCCTCGGTGTATAATTTAGCTGGTCAGAAAATAATTATTCATAAAAACTCTAGAATTGCTTTTCTGAATTTTCCTTGGAATTTTATGAGAAGCTAAAGCATTCATTCTGACATTTTACAAGTTAAATTATTCAATTTCATTGGTTTCAAAATGGAGTAGATATCAAACAATGTTTTGAAAAGAGATGCTTCAGAATCGTCTGACTAATTTAATTTAACACTATAATCCTTCAAATTATAAATCTGTTCAGGCTATTATGATATTTACTTTACAAGTTGTTTTGGCTAAGGAAGAATTTTGGAAGTTTAGTAAGTTTTTCTGCTTGAGAAATTATTTCCTCACCCCCCCATGTTCATAAATCTTACTAATTATTAGCTCTGAGCCATACCTAAAACGTGCCATTCATAGTGGTAACATGCTTACAATAGAGGCCTTTGCATCTTCATTGCTGGAGATGCATCCACTGGGGAGAAAAAGGAAAAGAGAAGGAAGGAAAGAAAGAATTAAAATAACATTGTGGAGTTATTTTTTGCGATTATTTAAAACTGATAGTCTCAGACAATGTAGTTTATCAAAAGAATGAAGACTGAGAAAAGACCTCAAATCTGTTTTGTAACAGTTTTTGCCCAGCTTAGATACCTGTTTGTGGAAGACAAAAGAAATATCTAAAAAAAAGTTTGCTGCCTCACATCCTCAGTCATGTAAAGAACTTCAGAACTCAATATAGTGTGGCAGAAACAGAAAGCCTTTATTAATAGTGTAGCTATCTCCTGAATACTGCAAGCGATTCGTCTATTGGTAATCCTAGCTCTGGCATATAATATCAAAAACACAACCTCAGATACCATACTGATTTTTTTTCCGGGTTTAATCATGTAAGCAAAAGCTGGTCTATACAAGACACTGGGTTATAGGTCAAGTCTAATTAGATACTAGCAGAAATCTTTGATTCTTTGACACTTTTTGTAGCCAGCAGGGACTCATGCCTGTTGTATTTGCCAAAATCTTTGTTCCAAATCGGAGCAAAATGTTTTTTTTAATATGCAGTCCTACTTGCAAGCTATTGTTAAATATGTAATAGATGATCTTACCAAATCCTGCACTAAAACAGCTAGCATGCTATTATATAATCCGAGAATAAAAGATCTTTTAAACAAAAGGCCTCCTTTTTTTTTTTTCTTTCTTAAGCCTCGCCAGAAAATGACCACTGCATTGAAATATTAGACACTAGTGAATTAGCTCAGCTGGTTAATCTAATACATTGAAGTTTTGAACAAAGGGAACCATGGCTATAAAAATATCACGGCTATAGTAGAAGATCAAACTAGCTCTTTCTTACATGAATTTTATTTCTCTCTGCAGGAAACAAACCAAGCAAATTCATGAACAGCTGAAAGAAACGCAGAATAGGAAAACCTACAGCCTAAATGCTTCCAGCATGATGGCAAAGTCAGAGTGTATGGCACAAAGCCGAGTCCAGCTGCAAAATGTAAGTAATCCTGCCAGCTCCAACACTTAATAGCGTGGCTGAGTTCCTGCTGCTGATGGCAGCACATTGACATGTTGCTATTAGCATCTGAGTAATGGGAACAAGAATTCTCACCACTTTTATAACATTGTTTGTATTAGGCCAGTTAACGGAAAACACCAAGCAGAGATTTTTTTCTGAAGTTTTTTCAATGGTTCATGGTACATTTTGTTCATGTAGTGGACCTTGTTGAGCCCCCTAGCTCTACATCTAGCAGTGGAAATTACTACTATAGTTTCCAGGAACATCTTAGCTCGTATTTGTGGTTTGTATGTGAAGTGGGGGTCCTTGATCCTAAGTGATTTCAATTCCAAGTATTCCAGTAATTAATGAACATACATGAGAAAAATATAGAAATACATTACAGTTAACTCAGAGTAAATTCAAAATCTAGAACTAAATTTTCACATGTAAACTAGTGCCCAAGGGAAGACTGTGCGGTCTCATTTTCCTGGGTCTTGAGTTAAAAGGATTTTTGATACCAGAAAGATAATAGTTTGTTCAAACTCATTTTGAAAATTATGTAGTCAATTTCTGTGTATAGTTATATGTAAGTTAATAAAATCCCACAATAATGAAAAACATAAAGCATATTTGAAACAAGGAACTTGAAGGTGACCGACTAGGTTAGTTCTGGTTGCAAGATATATTCCAATTCAGGTCATTTTCTTCCCCCTGGTCACACACATTTAGTGCTGTCTTATTTTAAATAAAGTCTTTGGAACAAGTGAGAAGGATCCTGATAGCAATACAATAGGAAATCATAAAAGATATATGGAAGCTTTTTCTAAATGCTTAATTCTTCTTTAAACAAAGACAGTAGCTTAATTTTTCTTAAAGCTGACTACCTTATTTTCCAGATTCCATCAAAATAGTGGAAGTTTACCAAAAGTGAGCACTCGTGCCCACTTAGCCACAGATGTCACAATGCCTGCTTTACACCCAATTAATGCAGAAATAAGTATAAGCCCCATTAATCAATTCAGAGTAAGCAGAGCCTGCGTACTACAACAGAGGATTTGTCAGAGCATTGCTTCTGTTCACTAAATTTTTGTTTTATAGGAGCCCCATTGTAGTCATGATATGCTTTGTGGTTCAGGAAAAACATGCTATTTGAAGAAGAAAGATAGCCCCACTAAATTAATATAATCACAGTTGCAAAAACCTTGTGCAATACTTTGTTTCAGATCATTCAGTCATGTATTACTTCTAAGACCCTAAAAAAAAGCTGTTGGGTGTGTTGTTGGGTTGTAATGATGACAACAAAAGGTAAAGTTGTAAAGAGCATTTGTGAGCCTTCTGTTCTAACACATAAAGTAGGTCTTGGTTAACACTAAGTATATATTTTTTTTCCTTTTTCTCACTGTAATTCAGTGCAATATTTTGTCAACCTATCATCACAGTGAACTATTTGATGTCTTCTGAGCAGCATCAAAAAAAACATCAACAGGCTTTATTTAAGTCTTTTTCTTCAGCCATAACAATAGCCATAAGGGCTCAAGTAGCAGTTTGCAGATTCCAGATATTAGAGATCGAAAACCATCATTATTATTTATTTTTTTAATCTAAATTTGCTTTTCAGCTTTTAATGCTGTTCAGACTGGCATTATCAGTGCTGGTAATTAACACGCCATTTTCTTGTTCTTGTGGCTGCTTTGCAGGCAGCTGTTTTCTCCTTGCTATTAATGCATTTTCCCTTTGGGAGCAAAGATACTAAGGAAGAAAAACAGAATGACCTTGTGCAGGATGTAGCGTAACAGTGGAGGGTAATAATGGTTTCTATTGTTAGCAAGATTTTAGTGCAGGAATGCGTGTAGGCAGTTCATGAAATATTTACAAAACTTGGCAGATCAGAGGGGAAAATGAAGGGCAGGGGGTATGACGAGGCAGCAGAGAAGAATTTTGAAACGGGGTTTGGTAGGACTGGCTGAGTGAATACGCATCAGAGACCTGCCCCAGGCATGTCTGCTGGGTTGGAAAGGGAGCAGAGGCAGAGGCAGAAGGAGGAGAAGGCTCCCAGGGCCCTACTGCTGCCTTTCTGCCTGTCATTGCCCCGGCGCCATCTCTGCGATTCCATCTGCAGCTCCCACCGTGTAGGCTAGGGGAGAAATCTTAGTTCTCTTCATTTATAGGGGCCAATAAAGAAACTTAAATCAAGGTGATTATCTTCTGGAGACAAGTCCTCCAGTCTGGGGTTTTGGTTTATCTAATCCTGAAGCCGTTTCTTTTCCCACTTGAGGTTCTCCTCTTACATGGGAAGACTGTCTTGCTTCTATGTCACCTTTCTCTCTTTCTCTAAAATATTCTCCCCTATTTTTCACCTGCCTATTTTGAATGGGCCTTGCGATGCTTTCAGTTTTTTCACCATGCTTTTTCTTCTTCAATACAGAAGAATACATTAGTGTAGACCTGACAATAGTTGCATAAGGTTCCTTATTCTTGACGACTATTCTAATAATGTCTATTCTGAAAGAGCCATCACATTTTGGCTCAGAGATTGCTACATTTAGTAAAGGAAGCATGGATCTTTCCTAATGCAGTGTTGCTCTAGAAAGAGGTTTTACTTATTTCCCAAGAGCCAGGGTACAGCAGATAGTGTTTCGGGTGGTTTATGGTTGTAAAGGGCTTGACCGATCTCAGTAAAGTGCTTTTTTTCCTCATTATTCCTTTTTTCCCTTTTTACTCTTGACTGGACTTTAGGAAAATAATTATTTTTTGTTACTTATTTTCAAAGCTAATTTTGAATCTTTTTTTTTACATGAGAGAAACCATGTGAAAGTATCAAAATTGCTTCTAACAGAAAAACCACACATTTCATTTTTTAACCAAGTATGAAAATTAATTACCACTTTGCATTTTTTTCTAGCCTAATCATTATACTGGCAGCTATTTATATTACTGCAGAAGGAAAGGGACTGCACACCTCAGTCCCCGTGATATCTTACCTCTATGCCAATTAAAACTTTTATACAGTAGTGTGATTATGAGAACCATGTACAAGGTTAAGAGCTCTGAATGTTTGCTTGTAAAACACTCTCCATTTGTATGAGAATTCTCCTGCTGCATTCTAGACTACAGGTTACCTTGCAGCAATCCTTGTTTCAAAAGGCAGTGTTCAAGAAATGAATGTGAAGTGTTGGACATTCCCCCAAGTTCATTAAACATCCATATGGCTGGATTGCTATTTCATATGTGGATATTCAAGTTAAGCAACGGGGTATTTGGAAAAAAAATGGAGCTGGCCAGCTGAAAAATGTAGGCTTTTTAAAACTCCTTTCATTTAAGAAGTTACTCTCTTTGGGGGTTTGGCCGTCTCTGGGTAAACACAACCGAGGAAGAATGGCCACATCCCAGTACCTGCCTTGGCAAGCCCTGAGGCTGAGGAAGAATGGAAGTAGAGTTAGGCATTTAAATTAAAAGATGGATGCCTCCCTGTCATTTCCTATATTGCAGGGAATATAGCTTTTTGTTTGCATGGACATTATTTTGAAGTATTATATGCTTTTCCTTCCCACACTCAAATGCATTACATCTCCTCCAGTTCCTTCCTCTGCTCAGTTGTGATTCTGTAAAATAAATAAGAAAAAAGGGTTAGATTTTGTCAGGAGAGCAGTATTCTCTCTGAATTCCTGCTGCTCATGGCTGGTAATTGTGGAACCTGTGCCAAGTCTATTTCCTTGTTATCAATTCCATTATTTTGGGGGGATACAAATTAGATTAAAAACACTGTATAGTGTAAGCAGAATTCATAAACAACTGTTTGAATACAGCTCCTAGTTTTTCTCCTGAATCTTCTTCAAGTCCACTGCATTTCCCAAATATTCTAGCAGGAACACACTAAATTTCTTGTTAGGTTTTCTAGCATCTTGGGTTTGGATGCTAATGCACTGGTAATCTTTCTATAACTCCTCAGTCAGGAAGAGATAGATATGCCAATTTTTAATGCAAGATTTTTGAGGTACAAGGAGATTCAGATTTTTTTCACCTAATGCATGAAACTTAGGAGTTCCTAGTATTACCTACTCCTTCCCAAAAAGATTATATTATCTTCAAGAGATATTTAACAAATGTGCTCCACAAGACTGCAGCAAACAGTTCAATGCCAAAATAGGCAAAAGGAAATAAATTATCATTCTCAGTTGTCCCTCTTAAAAAGGGAAGTTTTCTGTGCCCCCTCATAGACTGTGCAAGGGGCGAGAGGAGGTGTTGTGGCTCTTTTCTTGTTTTTCTGTAGTTCACCAGTCTTCATGAGTCTTAATCATGCTGCTGAGTACTAGCTCCTTTTCCCAGCTTGGCTATAGGGTTTCTTTAAATTCTCATAACTTGACAAATATATCGTGCAACATAAAAAAAAAAAAAAAGCAGCTGAAGCCCTGCCATTTCTTTAGTGATTCTGAGTTGTCGTGGTTGTTTAAAGTGGCCTTTTTCACCTTTGTGGATTTTAATACCTTCTCCCGTGGTACTAAGTAGATCTATTAATTCCCCATCACTTTCCCTCTGCGGTGGTTAATATGCTTTTCATGCTGTAGAGTGTGGTTTCACTTTTTACTCCACTTCTTTCTAATAGCTTGCAATCACTAGCTCCAGGCTTCTGATATTCTTATAACGAGGGGGAAAAAATGTTCTTTTTGTGTCTTGTTGCCTTTTGTTGATAGTGGTAGGAAATAAATTCTTTTTAGTCATTGTGATAGAAATGCAATTATTATGTGTTGAGCAACAGATACACTTAAATCTTTCAAAAGATTACAGTGTGGTTTTGTCTGAGTTATGATGTCATTTATCAGGTAAGATCAAGAGCAAATTTCCCACTTCTATATCCTATGACTACTTAGGTACAACTGCCAGAATAGTCAAACTTGGGTTTACTGGCCTCTGTCTAGAGGTAGTGTTGGCGACAAAACATGTAGAATATAGGGGAAGAGCTGTAAAGATGATAAATATACCACCTGATGGGCTCTTCTTGCAAGGTCAGCCCAGGAAAATCGCTGGCTCTTTACCTCCTTAAGCCACCCTCTCTGAAGGTAATTTAAAGCTGGCCCCTCTGTCTTGTCAGTCCTTTTTGTAATGAGATCCTCACATCACCTCTTTTCCAGTGCCACATTTGTTTCTGGACTTTTTGTTACTACTATTTTGGGAAAATCATTGAGGAGGAAGAGCTAAGAAAAGCCAGGAGGGGGGTGGTGGTGTGTGTGTTTTGCTTTGCATAGCGCTAGGACAACAGTGTCAAGCTATTCTGTACCTTGTGTGTATTGTAGCATTTGTTATTCATGAATCCTGCATTTTAGAATAAAGAATACAAGGCATGGAACAAGGGAATTAAGTGCTCACAGTGGTACAGGAGGTCAGTGGCAGAGGCTGATTTCTTGTCTCCTGGCCCAGGCTGCTGTTGCAGATTTGCTTAGCGTTAACTAGTAGGGGGTGGAATTTTATTGTCAAAGAGTTGAGTAATTGTACATAACAGATTATTTTTCTCCATGAAACTGTGAAAAATTGAAAATTTGCAAAATGGTTTCTTTTTAAATGTTATCATTATTCTTTAATTTATTTAGCCATATGCATCAGTGTTTCTCAGTAATTGCTCAAACGAGCACAAATAATTAAGCAAGAAGACAATAAAACCATTAAAAAAAAAATACAGATCAGCTTTCAGTGATGCTTTCAACATACTGCAACAGGCCTTTTCCATTGTGGCTGAGTTTTCAGCAGCTCACACCAGTCAGTGGGATCCGCAGAGCTCAGCCCAGGTGAGAACAGGGCTGTGGAAGCAGTGGGATGCGCTCTGCTGGAATATGGATGGGGAGTAATCCTATACCATACTTCTAGGGGCACCAACTGGTACTACTGTAAAATCCTGACAGAAATATGAAGATATTTTTCTCCAGAGATGATCTCAGAGAAAAGATGTAACACTTATGTTTAAGCTAAAGGAGGATAAACCTAACTGTTTAAACCTATTGCAATGTATGAATAATGCGATGCATCCAAATTAGTTCCATTACATTGTTCAAAGTCTCTGTATATTCACACCCTCTATTTAAATTGTGATTCACTTTTTCATTGTAATTAATGTTATGGCTGTTATGGTAAGTGGTTTATTTAACGATGGCATAAAAGAAACGTTGGGGGGGGGGTGGAATTTACTTTGCAGGCTGTGCCTGGGTGATGTTTCTCTGATGCTCTGCTACTCAGCATCAGAGCACCTTATGGGGCGCCTGGTTTTCCACAGTGTGATGAGGAAAGGCTCTGGATACCATCACTCCAGCCCACATCCACCTTAACAACGGATGTAGCAAAAGGCACAACTTATCTCTAATTACCCTTCATGATTCACTTCATACTCATGATCTTATAAGACATTCGGACATTGAATTTGTTATCAGGAACAAACACCAAGAAAGGACAGAAATAGCTTCCTGGCACTAACAACCCATTCTTTACATAGCTCACATTGATTTATTCAGGTCAGAAATCAAAGACAGTTTCATTTCTGCAGCTGGCAGGATAACTATTAAAGTTTAAAACCTTCACAGACATGAGTAGCTTAGAAATCATACTTCTGTCTGAATATTTTATTTACAACATTTACAAGTGACAACTAAGATCATGGTAACTGAAAGAAATATGAATGGAATATGTTTGTTCTTATTATTTCACTTGTGTTTACTTTGTGCATGCAGCAACATTTTGCATATTGTTATGCTAATAGCTTTGCCTTCAGAAACACGTACACAGTGATTTTGGCCCTGTTTACATGGGTATTTCACACAACAGAAAGAGGGAGAAGAGCATTGGAGAAAAATTTGAAGATCAGTTCTTTTATCTATAGAAATCAGTCATAAGAAATGAGTAGATAGATGAAAATTGCATGTAACCCATTTTTAAAAGAGGCTAGTCCTGTATGACTTTCCTTTTTCGTTTTTTGCTGAAGTCTGGTAAAACGTACACAAGAATAAGTGAGAATCAGAAGATAATTTTGTATTTTTAAGGAGTTATTGGTCTTTTTAGGCAACAAAATAATTATGAAGAACTGTACTTTGAAAGAAATCTATCTTCTCCATGATTGTTTATGCTATTGTAACATAGCATGGCATTTTTTACCACTGAGTTTTTTACATTATTATTATTTAATTTTGTATTTTCTTTTGAAAATATTCAATCATACAATAGCTTCCACAATACCAGTTTATTGTAAAAATCTATCTAGGATAACTAGGACTAAAATAAAAACTCAGTACAGAAAAATAGTCCAATTAGTTCTAGTGCAGGTCATTGTAACGCAACAAAGAAATCTTCATAACGAAGTATTTTTCATACTTGAGTGAAAATGTGAGTTAATCTCTCATATCTCTGAGATGTTGCCCAGTAACCACCACCAACATTGATTCTTCTTCCAAGACAAAATGCAGCTTTTTTATACTTTTACCTTCTGGCTCCATCCATGATCAGACACATTTTTTGCTGAATTTCCAGTTGAATCACAAAGCAAGAAGAAAATCTGTTCTAGTTCATGTCTGGTGTCTGCTTTCCAGACCTTTGTGTCTTGTTATGTGCCCAGAAACTGCCCTACACCTACAACTGTCACAAGGAGAATTATGTTTGCACTGTTCTTACTAGCACAGATACTCACAGGTCAAAAGTTTCAGACTTGTTCAGAAGGATATCTGGTTCTGTGGATAGGATTCAGATATTTTTCTCCTTATCTGATGATAGAAATGCTCTTTCAGTTTGGTTTTCTTAGTTACGCATGCTGATAAAAGCACTGTTTGACTGAAATCACCAAAGGACCCTAAATGGTACTGGCCATCCTCTGAGATGCGTTTCTTGATCTCAGTCTGCTTGTTCAGCCACAAAAAAAAACAGGCTTTTAGTCAAAGGAATTGTTTTTCCCTATCATTATTGGCAGATCAGTCAGTAATTTTTGCTACTAATACAGATATCAGCATTTTGATGTGGAGGAGGTAATGGGGATAATGAGCACCGGCACTTTCCGCTATGTAAACAATAGTGAATGAATATATTACTTGCAATGCCTAATTTTAATTTAAAAATGCATCAGAGCACTTCTTACCCTGCTCTGATACGAGTTCTGATTGAATAGCATCAACGATGTACTTTGCCTTTTGTGTATTAATTCATTTTATTCTCTGTGTCACAGTATTCAAAACCAGATAGGCATCCTGGGCCTATTCTGGACAAAGTTATGGAGTCTAGTTTTTCAGGCCCTCAGTCTTTCCCAGAGGCCTTGTCTCCTGACAGAGGAACCCAGCCCATCAAGCAACACAGGTAAGCAAAGGGCTGTCTGACGAGAGATGGGGCAGGCGCCGAGGGATGGCCTTGAACTGCTGGTACCTGCTTGGGGTTCTTGTGCTGTGACTTGGAGAGATGCTGAATGGTATGGTACCAACAGAGCCTCAGCTGGCTCATTAAGCAGACGTCCAAGCATTTTCTTATCTGCAGCCATAAAAGGCAATAAAAATGCCCACTGACTTTATCTGCGTTTTGTAGAAGTCCTAGAGGAAGCATTTAAAGGCACCATCCAAGCTGTAGACACAGAGCAGTGAATTAAACAACTGTAGTTCGAGAAACCGTTAAAAACAAGACTTTCCTTATTGATGTTCATGAAGTTAATGACTCATTTGTTGCAGAAAGACATGGTTGCAAAATTCCAGCCTTTCTCATTGGTTCTTTAGACAAATAATACTTGAAATGAATAATGGCCTATTTATGAATACATGGTGGCCTTTGAAAACTAGTCTTTGAAAAGTTTGCATGGTGGTTTCCAAGGGGAAACAAAAGAGGAAAGTCACCCATCATAAGAAATAGCGTTGTGGAATGGCAGTGGTAATGTCTGCTGCAGAGCGCGCTAAGGAAAATGAGCTCAGAATTTTTTTAGCTATATAATCTGGAAGGGAAGACTTATTTTTTAAAATTTCTTAAGAAGTCTGAGACTACAGAAGCTAGATCATAGCCTCATGCAGTATTTGATGCATTTTCATTGCAGTCCCCAGCCATCTACACATTCCCTTTCTTCTGAATGAATGATTTGCAGCCAATGAGCCAGGAAGGGATATTTGGGTCCTAACTACTTTTACCTTACTTAAGCCTTAAATTTGGCATGAAAAAATAACACCTACTGTCATGTCAGATCCATTTCTAAGGGCTTATTCCTTATTACGTGGAGATTTTCAAAATATGCTTATTAATTTTACTGATCATAGATGAACTCTGGAAGTGCTGCCTAGAATGCTTCCCACTGTAGTTTTGGGGGAAATTTTATCTTCATTTAGTCAAAGGGTGAAGTTCAGAAAAAACACAGTGACATTCCCTTACCTTTAATAACACAGCTGCAATATCCAAGTTTGAAATGTTTTAGGTGCTTTACTATGATGTTACCTAAGCTTAAAAAATAAGTGGAAATAAATTAAAGACTGAAAATATTTTATTTATGAACATCACTTAAAATAAAAGCTGAATGACTCTCTAGAGTCTCTGTTTTCCATAGGGAATTTACAGAGTAAGGCACACTGAATTTATAGTGAACTAATGCATAATCCCAGATTGCTCATTTCAACACCTTTGCACACAAACTCTCTCTTTCCCAGAAAAACAAACAAACAAAAAGCCAACCAACCAAACAAAAAACCTAGCAGTCATCTGTCATCTTATTTGCAGATGTCAAGCACTGGTCTATCTTAAGACTCTTTGCTTCAGAACTGTTTTAAAATGTGGATTCACTAGCTTAATTTATAAAGAATTCTTTTTGTAGTTGTATAACTTAAGATTTATTATACAAGGCTCTTGCTTCATAAAACATGCAACAGATTTGAACATTTTAGACTTATAAAGCTGTCTTTAATTTATGCACCATGTGACAGCTTCCTAATTTACTCACTTTCTTTACTTTGGCCAAATGGTCAAATGTGGCCAAATGAGGAAAATTCTTTTTTTACTGGGACACATTTTGTCCTAAACATCCCTTAATTCCTTTCCAAACCTGCCCTAAACCTGCAAAAATTACAGCAGCTCTGCAGGTTCTCTCTTTTATGCTGTTGTTAGACTATATTATTGTTTTGTTTCTGCTTGCTACAGATATATTTTGTTCCACATCCAGAGCTGTTTTCTCTGCTCGTGATTTCAAGGACACTAATGATGGGTGATTATTTCTTAAAATCAGGAACTGTCTATTTCCAGTTCCTAAAACCAATACAGATTTGGTCTGGCAGTAAGATTATCAAGGTGGAGAATCATTTGGGATTGCTGAAATGTGACTGACCAAGTTATTACTAGGTAATAGTAATTTTCTGTCTCTACCAACCTCAGTTGCATGCTAAGAATTACTGCAGAGATTGAATTGGAAATTTGAATCTCCACTGAATCTTAGTTCTAAAATATTTTACCTGTATTATGCACTGTTATTACGGTAGAAGAATTTTACATCATCTACTTGCGTATGTAAAACAACTCTAAGTGCTGTCAGAACTGGAAAGTAACAAATGTGTTTAATCAGTAAACTTCCTTTAAAATATACAATGTGCTCAAAAGTTCATCTCGGATTATTTGTTGGTTTTAGTAAGAAGGAAACCCCTACTGTCTTAATTTCTAACAGATAGAAACAAATTAGAGTTTTATTAATCATGGGATTGAGTTGTGATCCCTTTGCATAGCAGTTTTCTTGGTAATTAGTCATCCTGACTTTCATTCATTGATTCAGTCATCATTGATTTTAGAGGGATCCATTTCAGAGAATACCATGATGAAAGCCAAACACAGAGGCTTTCAGCCTTGAGCAGTTGTATTGTCTTACAAAAATGCCAAAATAAGATAAACTTACTCTGAAATTTACAATAATTTATTCACGTTTTAATGAGATTTTAACACCACAAAAAAACACAGTAAAAACATTTTTTTATTTAGTAAGAATTTTATTCTTTATGCTCCCAATATGATTGATTTAGTTTAAATTAACAGAAAGAGTAAATTTAAGTTATTCTGTAAATAAGGCTATTAAATTTCAAGGAACAAGTATTAATAAACTAAATTAACTAAGAATGTAAAGGCGGAGGAAGAATAAGGGATCTGATATTTTCCCAAGGAAAGAACATAGTTTTCTGGAGAAACTTACTAAAAAGAGGAATGGGGTGTAGGAGAAGAAACAAACTATATCACAGAGGGCAAGCTGTCATGCTTGAAGTGAACATTTCCAGGAATCATTGAGAGTTAAGAATTATTGGTAGTACTGAAAGCAATCAATTGTTCTTGCTGTATGAAGAAGAGGACTACTATACAGAAAGAAGCAGAGCTGATGGTGGGACAGATAATATGTGAAGCAGTTAGGGCAATCCTGAATGAGTATATTTCATTTTTCAGTTAGGATGATTATTTGAGGGCAAAGGTAGAATGGAAATGGAATCAAATGTATGAAAATAGACATTACTACAGTCAAAATGGAAGTAAAATGCAGAAATCAAAGCCCTCAAGATAAGATGATCTGGTTAATCTTGATCAAAGAAGTCTGGAAGGAGAACTGGCTCATGGAATTTAAATCTGGTACCAAAATCTATCAAAATGGGAGCTCTGCCATGTAATGGTTGAATAGAAAATGTCAAATATTTAGGAAGAGGAAAAATTTATCAAAAGAACCTTTTATGTTGAGTTAGACTAGTCAAGCCTTTAGGGCAAATGCAGGGATAGCAGATTCTGTGGGGAGATGTAAAAAAGGCTAAAAATTCTCATGAGCTTTACCAGAAGCAGTTCCTGCAATGCTACACTAATGACTTTCTTTGTATTTGGTGTAGGTGAACTAGATCGCACGGCCTTAGTCAATGTTTTTTGTTGTCATGTGTCTAATGCCTTTAATGGGAGAAAGTAAAGAGGGGCAGAAAAAATATAATGCACATGTACAGAGGTGGTTAAAAGGGAGATAATAAGGAGTTACATTGAGAAGGTAAGTGCTGGGCTGAATACATTCACCACTGGAGCACTGATGGAGCTCTCAAAGTAGTAGTTGACATTGGGGACAAATTTTATTTAATGCTTTTGTGTATGACTGATATAAAAAAAGTTGGAAAATACTGAAAAAATTGTTAAAACATAGACTCAGCTCAGATAAGGATCTAGTTATAAAGAATGAATTGGATAACTTTGAAGAGTGGCATAACAGAGGTGGATTAAAGTTCAGCAGTACTAACTACAAGATCAGGCATTTGGGAACTAATAACAAAATTTTAGAAGCAAATGAGGAAGAAAAGATTTAGTATATACTACTTGCTCAAAGGAAACCAAGTTACAAAGTGATGCAGATGTGCAAAAGATAAATGGGATGAGAGGAAGTATTAATCAAGACATTTCCATCAGAAAGTCAGAAAAATTAAAACCACTTTATGAGACACTTGTCAGTTCATTTGAATATAGCATGAGAATACACCACTATTATCTCACCTGGTTAAAATGGTCGCTTGATTACTATGGACTCAAATTGCATTCATGAGCTAATGTGAGGAATGAATAATCTGTGTTCCATAGAAAGCATTGGAGAGTCTCTCTCGTTTCAGTCTTCAGTTCAGAAGACTGAAAAGAGTATATGACTGCTGCTTATTAATACATCAGAGAAAGCTTAATGAGGAGTAAAATACCTATTTAAAATGAAGGAGAATGGTGGCACATATGACAAATGGATGTATACTCATCATAAATAATTTTACGCTGAAAAGGAGCCTCAAAGTTTTCAATATAGAATAACTTTCTGGAGTAGTAGCCTGGTTGTCATTCTAGTTTTAGGATGATGGTTGATTGATGCACTATAGGAAGTATATGATGAAGTTATGGCAGATGATTAAACTCAGTGCCACTGAGATACTTTCGACTGCTCTGTTCCCTTTTCCTATTGTATGTGTCCTATTTAGTATGTTGGAACCATGGTGGACCAGATGATATAGGTAGTGTTGAAGGAATTATGTTGAGTGGCAAAGTCCCCGATCAGCCCCGGCACATGCTATTTCTGAATATGTGAATATGTAATGGAAGCAACAATGCACCCATTTCCAGAAACAAGAGTAGATTTGTAGGTATAGGCTGGCTGCTGGAAAGCTTCTCCTGCCTATGTGAAGGGACAATAGAGTTTTGCAAACAACAGGCTACAGTCCCAGTCCGTCACCTGGGCCGAGAACCTGACGAGCTGTAACTGTTCATAAATACAAGCTAGGAAACACAGGTCATCGTGCCATTGTAGACTAGATGTTTTCCTAGACAGTAATCATGTACCGAGGCAGAACATGATTACTTTGCAAAGACGCTGGAAAAGAGTGATGTTTAAATGCTTGGAATACAGAGAGCTATAGAGAAAAAGGGAATAAAACTATTAGGATCAGTTCTCTTATCCCATGGCTTTTTTTTGGCATCATAATCTCCTTAAATCTTATTATTATCTTAATCACATAAAGCTTTGTTGAAGTCCCAAATATGCTAACTTTCTCCCTTTGGGGAGCCATCTCTAACACAGGCTCCAACAGAGATGTGCTTATTGTGGGTCATCTTGTTCTTGTAAACAATTTGACAAAAAGGGCTTTGTGATACAGTGTTATTATTGTTGCAAGGTATTTACTGAGAGGTGCTTATGTTCTCAGGTATAACAGACCCTTTTTATTAAAACTGAAAATTGATTGAAAGTCTGAATAGTTTATATGTACAAAGGGTAGCAGTAGATTGTCTAGCAGCCTGAAAATGTGGCTCCTAGGGAAGACCAGAAGACACTGTCTATCTAGCAGCTATCATTGGGGTACGTATTTACTGTTTCTGTCTTGCAAGGACAAAACCCATATCTTCAACACTAATGTTTGCATCTCGTGATCAGTATGTAATATAGCACGTAATATAATATGCCTCTCTGCCTAGTTTTTGCAGGTACAGAGCCAGAGTATTTACAGTTTTAGAACTTTCCTTCCTCCCTCAACTTAGCATCTTTATTTTAATGAATTGCAATAATGAATAAGTAAAATAGATATACACACAATCACAGCTATAGTCACTATTTCTGTACACCCATGTGCTTATTGAACAAGAAGGGAAAGATTGGGATCCCATCTAAAGTTTCAACACTTTAATTGTCATCCTTTTGTTAATTCTCTTCATCTTTCTGTTGACAAAGTTCTTTCTGAATGTGTTCATAATGTGATGTATAATTGATGTTCTTTAGTAATTAACTAAAAAGTAGTGCAGGAGGATTCCCATAGTTACTGCAAATTCAGTGCAAGTCTTCTCCTCTTCATGAACATGGTTACCTGCCCTTGGAGTGTGTATGTGCCTTGAGAAGAGAATACTCCACCTGCTGAGATAGACTTCGTTTTTACTTGGTTGCTCAACCTAAGGAAAATTTTCACACAAAACGATTTACAACAGTGAATCCCAAATACTTAATTAACTTTAGAGATGGTTGAACTGCTTCTTTCAAACCATTAATTCATCAGAACTATATTTCTCCCTAGTTTATGCATAACTTGTGAACCGATTCAAACATATTCTGATTTTTGTTATTCTGGAGTAATTGATTTTAAAGATCTATCTGCTACAGCTTTCATTATCGGTCCGGTCTGTGTTATTGAACAGCTCCGTAATGTGGGCTGGGTTCTTTTACCCAGTTAGACTGGAATGCAGAGAGGAAGAAACCATAATGTTTTCCCTGAAGAAATCTGAAAGAGAAAGGAACACTTCATGTGAGCAATAGAGCAGAAGCCTGAGAGGAACTATATTAACATTTTTGGAGGAAGAGTATGCTGGCATTCATAGCAGTTTTGTGAAAAAGGAAAAACTTTATTATACTGGAGTTACTTTTTCATAGACCTTTTAACACAAATTGTTACTATCTTGTCTTTGGTGTTTCCAGAAATGAGCGTTACCCTGCAGCGTGCAGCTGCACTATCTGTAAATATTTCCTGGTCCTCCTTTTAGTGAATTTGTCTTGTCTGTGACCACAAATTATCTTTGTTCTTTTTCTTCTCAGGTATTTCTGTCAGAATCTCTGAAAGCATAAGAACCTCACATTAGCAACAGATCGATTGCTTAAGCTCTGTCGGTGCTGGAGCTGCTGTGATTGCAGGAAGATGTTGGCATGTGCCAGGTCCCTTCAGTCTAAGCCGCCCACGCACCTCCAGCAGCCTGTAGTGTCTGGTGTTAGATGTAGCACTGAGAGTTTCAGTGCAAGTTGAAGGAAGCTCAGACAGGGCATTTACATGCGTCTTTGCTGCGGTTTATATGAATTATCTCGGGTATGCCTGTATGTCTTTCAATGACATCTATGTAATGTAGAGCTTTTGTGAATTTGCATGTTATTAGGTGGGAGACCACGTGCTGTCATCCAAGAAGGAAGGCATGTAAAGGGCATCAAACCAACCACAATTAAACAATGCCTTTTGAGTCTCACATATTTGCAATCAATCTAAAGTCTGTTAAATTAATCAGTTTGTTGACTTTTCTACTACATAGATGAATATGCTGCAATCAGTAAAAAACCCCTGAAATTCATTATCCATCACGAATTATTCATTCAGCTGCATCTTTTAAGATCCCCTGCTGTAATAATCTCACTCTCCTGAAAAGAAATTGTCAGTTGTTTTGTGAAGTGGCTGTGTTATTTTACAGAACATGAACTGAAACTCACAACTTGAACTCAGCCTTCAGAATTGAAAGGCCAGGACTTTGGGGTTTTTTAAAAGTTTTTTTGCAGCCTCCTTAATATCTAAGGGAAAACCTATTTAAGGAAGCATGGGAAATCCCAGAGGGAGTGCTATTGCTATGGGTTATCGATCCTTTCAATTAAAAAGAACCAGGAAAGTTAAAGTGTGGAAGGGAACAGAGCAGAGACTGTGATGGCACACTGCTAGCCTGAGCAGTAGGGTAGAGACTGTTGAATTTCTTTATGTTTTGATTTTGGGGAGGAAAGGTTGGGTTTAATGGAAATGCACCAAGAGAATTTGTCCAACATATTCGGTGCAAGCAAGAATTGCTTTGGGAGTAGATGTGGCCCTAACCATAAATGAAGCGCCCACTAGGTATAAAATGCAGATTGCTTTTAAGTCACATTATAATAGGAAAAGAGAGCCAAACTTATCAAAAGTCTTTTGCATAGCTGAATCATATCAAAAATTCAAATTATTCATGTAACCAAAAATAATAATTCTTGAAATGCATCTACAAAACCTATTTTAAAACATTGCTAAGGATGTGACAGAATATTAGGTAATACGTACTCATTTCTGAGACCCAAGAGATGTCAAGTGAAGTAGGAGTAGCTGGAAAATGGATAGCCAGTCATACCATGCAGTACTGTGCCCTACTGTTAGCAGTAGGAATGCCTTAATTCTATGTTCCCTTATTTTTGCATTAGCAACAGATGAATTTATGGTTAGTATACCAAATCTGTAGTTTCTTGATACCTTTTAATCCCTGTATGAAATAGAAAAAATCCATTCTCCTTCCAAACAATACAAAACTGTTATTTACAAAAGCAGTTTTCTAAAATAAGTAGAAGACTATTACTTGTTTTTTTTCATATTCAAGTTTGTATTGTATCACATAAAGAAACAGCATTTATCTATGTATAAAGAAGAAAAAAATCAATGTATATAAAACAATAATAAAACAATATAGAAATGAAATCTTGTTCAACGTGGAAAAAATGTCATAGATGATTGCTTTAAGCTGCACTTGATAAACTTCACTTACATTCTTCACTTAATATTTCTTCCGATTTAATGTTGCTGTCTCAGGAAGCAAGACCCTGTAGGCTGATAGATGATACAGTGGACTCTAAGATCTGATTTTGAGCTCAGCTGTAGATATGATGCTGTTCATTTATACTGTCTGAGGAGTCGACTATATAGTGGGATTATGGTATGCAGCATGGAAAAAAAAAAGAAGCATCCTTCATCAAGTACAAGAAAACATTTAATATGCCAGCCAATTGCTTTCATTCCTAGAAAAGAAGTTGTGTATTAAATACTGCTTAGACAGCAGCTATGGGTTATTTCCATAAATATTTTCATAAAGAATTTCTACTGATGTCATAGACCACCACAGCAAAGTTTATAAAAACAGTAATCCATGAGTTATTAATCCTGAATCTTTAATTTGAAGAAGATTACAGTTTTGCTGTGATAATTTTTACTGTACTCTTGGTGTTGTTCCTAGAAGTCTCTCTTCATGCTGCAGCCCAGGACAAAAAAGCGGGATGCTACATAGAAATGCCTTTCGGAGGACTCCTCCCTTACCTCGGGGTAGGTTCAATGGAATTACAGGACCAGCATATCAACAGCTGGAAGAGTCAAGGATCACAGACCAGGACACAATACCTTGTCACGGGTAAGCACTACCATAACTGCAGTGAGCCAGTCTGCGAGTGGCTGCTGTTAAGCGGTTGATATGCTTTGCCATTATAGTCCTTCCGATTTTGGTGTAATGGACTGTGGATCCACGGTTTATAGTTCTGAAAGCAGAGGAATGTTTTCAGCACACTGGCTCTTTGAAGGTAATGCGGTTTTATTTGTCTGGCTGCTCTTTTTAAGCCTTTTGAAGGCTATAGGAGTGATTAGAACAAACTGTAAGTGATTGACAACGTTACTCTTTATAACTGATGCTTTTTCTAGCGATGCCGTAATGTTCTAGTAACTTTTACATAGCATTTTTTGATTCCATCAGCAGTGGGCAAATAAGAGAAAATAATTCAGAAGTCCATCTTTCATGTTTTTTTAAATAAATCTCTGTACATTGTGAAGTATGTTTGCTGTAGACTGAAGACTGATCACTTCACATAGGTTTGTCTTTGAAAATGCACAAAGAATCCAATATATTTTTCTTTTGAAATTCAGCTTATTATAATATTGAATGTGAGCTCCAGCTGTATGTAAGGTCTGAATTTCAGAGGTGCTCCGGAGCACCTGCAGCTGCCTTTGAAGTCTTTTGCAACGGCTGAGGTATTTTGTATAAAATTTACATATCCGTGTAGATTTCTGAAGACTTTCCAGAATCACTACAAGTATATTATATGTAAAAATAGGAGTGGTATCTGGTATGGAATAAAACAACACCAGTTTCATTTGGACATGTATAAATCACAGCTAAGTGCAGGGAAGCAAAGGGTGATGCTGGGAGCAGGCAGCTGCAGGCTTTGATATCAGAAGTGGCTTTAGGAAGTGCAGACCTGAGGTCACCTATGTGTTTCATTTTCCTTGGGAAAGAAAGGAGCTATTATCACTGTCCACTCTGTCCTCCTGGGAAATGGCAACCTCAAGTGCTGGCCCAGGATAAGCATGGTTACTTTGTGTGTGTGTGTGTGTCATTGCTGTGTTTCCTCAGCACCTCCCTGGCCACTTCCCAACCTGCAGCAGGATTCCCCACTCTGGGGAACTTGGTCAGAGGGGCCCTTGGCTCACTGAATGTCTGTAGCTGAATCTGCTTAACGACGTTGGCCTTGGCAATTAGTAAAGACAGGCCAAGAACAGAGCTTAGCTAGGAAGGGAGAAAGCAAAAGGTTTGGGTGTCTGGTGACTTCTTTTAAAAAGTACAAATTTGTCTCATACTTCTTTCATTGTTACTATTTGCTGCTTCTAAGGAAAAAATAGTTTATTGCTTCTTGCAGGAAATATATTATTGTTTGTTTGTATGATAACGTGTGTATAAATCCTTCTGAAAGTTGTGACTCTGAATGCAACCTGTCCTGGAAGGGGCAGGGCTCAGAGCCTTCCCCCTTCAGTGGCCGTGGCTTGTAGCATGGGCTCTGGCGGGTGCTGCAGCCCCTTCCTGGGTTCAGAAGCGAGTTAGAAACCAGCAGAGCTGTCTTGTTGCTAGTTGTATTTACTCTTCTATAGGTATACTCTTCCCATGAGTATGGGATGATACAGGCCTATATGGTCTAAACATCAACCTCTTGCAGAATTGCAAACTTAAAATATAGGCCTGTTTGCAATTCTGCAAGAGGTTGATGTTTAGACCAGGCTGTGACCACATTTGGCCTCAGTCCATTAGAGCACTTCCTCTGTATTTTGTGCACTAGGGATGTCTGTAGAATTAGACCTTCCTAATATTGACTCTATGGGAGCAATGGGACCTTTCTCTGAAGGAGTTCTCCAAGTGCATCAACAGGGATGTGACAGGGAGCCACGGCAGCCTGTGTATATCACAAATGCGGTTCCAAAAGTCTTCAACAAGTACTCATGGAAGTGAATTTTTTGATGTCAGTGTTAGGCATGAAAACAAAAGGAATTCTTTGATCTTGCTTTATCACTATGCTTTACTGATCGTGGTTTTTATGAAAATGAAGGCTTTTAAGAGCGTAACAAACCTTTTGGCAGGTTGTTTTGTATTGCAGCAATTAAGTGATCTTTTCAAACAAAATATAAGTGCGGATCTTATCTCTGAACAAAAGTAAAAAATAATTCACTAATTCTACTTCATGTGGAATTCTTCTAACTTAGGAAGAGGTTTCCCCAAAATTGGGTGACTTTTCACTATCTAAATATTTGCTAGTTTCATAGTGTTGGTATTCTCATTAGATTTCCAACCCAAATGAAAATTTCCTTTCTCCCCTGCAGAACTTACACTCCTTCCTTTCTTCTCCCTTCTCACCTCCGACTTTCCCTATAGGGATGTAGAATTCAAAGTGGTTTATCTCCCTAATTACGTGAGCCTGAAGTTTATCCATCAGTAGCTCCGGCTGAAGTTTAATCGGAAATTTTTGTGTTTATACTTTATAGAAAAGAGGTTAATTTACCTGATGAATTTTGGTGTAGTCTGGTAAAAGTGCTCCTCTTCCCATCCCACATTGAGAAGAAAACTTTTGCTGCCTTCAGGAAGGGCCAGATGTCATTATTTGCAACAGGATTTAATATCTGCAGAGCTAGAGTCAAATATCAGTTATTCCATCAGTGTGCTGCTTGAAGGAGTTGAAAAACCTGCCTGAAATGAGGGGCTTAAAGAAAACAAACCATCTCATGCCAGTCACATCTCAGAGACCGATTTGAGTCCCTGAGGATGTCAGGAGCTCACGTGTGGTTAAATGGACAGGGATTTGATCCAATGTTTCCAGTGACAGCTGTTTGCGTTACACAATATGGAGTGTTAGAAGTACTGCTTTGTAGCCTGTGAAAGCATCCATGTACGGATATAAATGTGTTTATGCATACAAGACCCAAGGTGTCATATCTACAGGTAGAAAGTGGGGGTGTATGTATAGGTATATGTGCTCACAAGGCTGCACCAAAGCCTGGTGATGCCACTGGAGCGACTCCCAATCCTCTCCACGGACCTTGTCGTCAGTCTCACCTATAGAATGGGGCTTATAGCAAAACTATTGGTACTATGCTAAATAAAAAAAACATTTTATATTTTAAGTTCTAATCCCTCCTTTCTCTCTTTAATATCTATTTCAAGGGGGCAGTAAATTTATTATGCTTCTTTCGGTTTCATTCTGTAACTTAAACTCTTAAACACTGAGTATAACGTAATCACTGTTGCATATTTATAAATATTTGAGTTTCTTTTTTTGCTTGATTTTAGAAAAAGGGTGGAGAGAGAGCTGTGCTTTGAAATACATGCACATGAATGGATTTATTTAGACAAAATAATTTTTCAGATTAAAAAAAGATATCTTAGGAGGAACTATAGTTCTGGGAAAGTTAATTATAGGAAAATGTATTTAAGATTCTGCAATTATAGGTCTAAGTGTCAGTCTATTGAAAACAGCAGCAATTGGATGTTTGAAGTAGGAGCATGGATCAGTTTGTAATTAACTAAAAGCTGAATCTCACGTGGTTTAGATGAAATATCCCTACTAGTTGAAGACCTATTGCACACAGTGTATGTGCTTTAGTTCAACCTCAGTCCTCCTTTGAAAGCCCTGTGAGCACAGTACAGAAACATGTAATTCTGGCATAAAATTGGTGTGTCTATCTTAAAAAAATATTATGGAAATATGCCAGGTATTGCGTTACATGTTATTGTTGCTGCCAATTAGTTTTCAAAATAGCAAGAATAATTGAATCTCTATTATGGAATTGGCAAATGTAACTGTTTTCTCACCAAACACATTTTAATTCAGTCTTTTCTTGGTTTTGCTTATATATCATCCATATGATACATCCATTGCATGTGAAAGTCATTAAAAACATTCACTCCCTTTGTTTTCAGGGTGCAGCCCAGAATATATTTAGGGCCCGAATTACCAAAAAAGGGAATAATGCAACTGATGCGATCTCTCCAGCTATAGTCGTTTGAACAATTATATAATAAGCAAAGGAAACAAGAATGGGCACAACCCAAAGGTCTGCACTCTTTTGTTTTCATTTATTTTTTTTTAATTGTCCTCCCTCGGGAATAATATCCCTGACCAGTATTTCATTCATACTGATTCTTGAAGTCTGTTGTAACGAGGCCCTCCGTAAATGGCTACGATGTGTCTAAGCATAGCGCAAATGTGATTAACCAAAAAGCTGAGTCCCAGCTGGCTGAGATGCAAAAAACCTAAATGCAGCTGTATGGCATGTACAAGAAGTTTCCAGCACGTGTCCAAAAAAGCCGCTTGCTGTATTATTCCCCTGGGTCCCACTTCCCACAGCAGTATCTCTTTCCATCAGACAGCAGCAAAGATCGCAGCACCTCCTTATCGCAGAGCTCCCTGGTCTTTCGGGGATGCCTGGGGAGTGTTGGTGCAGGGGCTGCGCAGAACCCCATGCCTGCCCGTGCGCAGGTTAATGTGTCAAGCAGTTGTACAAACATGCCGTCACCATAGACGAGTTAATTACAAGTCAGCGGTGCTCTGCTGGAAATGAGCCTAAAGATACCTCCTCCTCTCTCCTGGCTGACAGCTTGCCAGAAGGATGGGGCCAAAGGAAGCCTTTCCAGTTAATTAGCGTTGCGCGCTTATATTGGACTATGGCTGTTTCATGCAATTCCCTTTCTTTTCCTTAGTTCTCTTTCTGCTAATGCCAAAAAGCAGCAAGGCAGGTAAGAATAGAAGGATATCCCTAGTGAAGTCCACAGGCTTAAGCAGCTTTCGGAAAAATACCCTTCAAGTCAGAGCTTAAAGCACCTGCTTCCACAACAGATCTAAACGTTGCTTTCCTTGTCCACGGATAAAACATATTAGAGTTCACCATTAGCTTACCTTATTAAATAGTGATATGATCAGAAAGCTGATTATAAATAAAATATGTTCCAGTATTGAGGTGATGTCTGTGGTCCTTGGAAATCATGACTAGATATAGTAACTCTTAGAGGACCAAATTTCCAGTAATACTACTTCTCAGATGGGAAACATTTTTTTTTTTTGGTCATTGTTTCCTTCATTTTATATTTAGTATACTTTCCATTTTCGTTTTATAAGTATTTCCTGTAAAAGAAAACATTTTCTGATCAGAATAATGATTTTGGCTTTGAAATAAAATGGAAATGTTGATAAAAATTCATCAAAGTTGCCTCACAATAAATAAAATCATGCTATGATATGTATTAAGGAGGATAAATTATGGGGGGGGGTGTTGAAACACAGGATTACAATATCAGGAAAACACAGACATTTGCTCAAGCCCGATATATTACCTTTATTTCCAGATTAGATCTACAAAAAAAAAAATCAGGCCAAAGTTAGGAGTATGGGCTATTGGAAAAAGAAGCCATGTTTTTCAGAGGTACACTGCACTTAGATGCTCTGCTTGTTTGAAGGGGAGCACAGACTTTCATTTCGATTTAAAGAAAGACTACACAACCATGTTTTGTTTAAAGCTCTTTTTTCCTGCAAGTTTTAAAATTTTTTTCCTAAAATAGTCATTTGACATAGAGAGTTCTGGTATGGAAGAAAGCATCAATCCATTTCCCCAGTTAGGAATGTAGGAACAAATTTTCAAATTTAATTTAAAAGAAAATTGATAATACAGTATAAGTCCTAAAATCTTCTAAAAAGGAGTTGTCATTATTCTCATATACCGGTGGGCAAAATGAGATTGCGAGAAAAGCAGCGGTTTGCCACCAGCAGGTCTGAGAATCAAAACCAGGTCTCCAGAGTCTGTTGTTTTCCCCAGGGCCCCACTATTACCAGGTGCTCCTAGGGTGAGGGAAAAATGACATGTATCTTTTTGGCACAGTTCACTGAATCTCACGCAGCGTTCCTGCTGCCGCTCGCATCTGATCACTTGATGTACAACAAAAAATTCTTTTTACTCTTTCCAGGTATTCATCCAGTGGTTTAAAAACTCCTCAGAATACTTCAATAAATATGCAACTGCCTTCAAGAGAGACAACCCCTTATTTTAATACCGTGGATCAGAAGGACTTGGTCGGCTATTCGTCTTCGAGGGCCAACTCCGTTCCCATCATCCCGTCTGTGGGCTTGGACGAAGCCTGCATGCAAATGCAAAACGTTTCTGAAGTAACAGGCATCAAATGGTGCAAAAACTCCTATTCAGCTGAACTTGTCAATGTGAGTTCCCCAGTCAGTAATTGTCTTATAGCAGAACAACACGAAGTCAAAATATTGCTAGAAACTGTGCAGGAGCAGATTCGGATCCTGACGGACGCGAGGCGGTCGGAGGACTATGAACTGGCGAGCGTAGAAGCAGAGAGCAGCGCGAGCGAAAACACGGCCTTTCTGCCCATGAGCCCCGTGGCCAAGGCAGAGCGAGAGGCACAATTTGTCTTAAAAAGCGAAACGCAAAGAGACTCGGTATTGACCAAGTGACTTTGTGTGGGGGTTGTGGGAGGGGAAACGAGAGATCTGTGCATTCGGTGCTTTGCTAAACAGGAAGGGAAAAAATGAAATACAAATTATTTATATGCATTAATTTAAGAGCATCTACTTAGAAGAAACCAAATAGTCAATCGCCCTCATATCATAGTGTTTTTTAACAAAATATTTTTTTAAGGGAAAAGTTCCAGGAGGGATGAAGCGTACATCAGGTGCTTTCTAGGCAGGATTACACACACAGTTTCAGTTACAGAGCATTTTACCGCGGTCCCATTCAGCTGTCCAAAGGCTTAGGCTATGCATCTTCTTTTCAGTAAAGGCCAAGATCATTCTTAGATTCATTTCTGGTCTCAGGGCAGCACTGCTATGAGCTGCTGGGATTCAGACCCTGGGGAGCGAGTCCCATCACCCCCGCACAGGCCTGGTCCCCTCTCCCTCCCTCCTCTTGGTTCCAGGTTCATTCTAGGCACGCAGACATCTACTTCTGAGGTCTGGTTCCTACTGTGGAATGACAATAAATCCCTAAATTGAGCCAGATGGTTAACTCTTGACCTTACTTTAGCATGGCAGTCAGCCCAAGATAGTCAATGGAAACATTTAGGAGCTTGGGCTTTGGCCAAGTGTGGAGTGGGATTGGGGTCTGTAGAGATGCAGTGGTCAGGAGCCTGCGGCTGCTCCATCTTCTGAGCTTTCCCTAACAGAGCTGCCTTGGCGGGGAGCAAGGAAGAACAAGAGAAAGCGCAGAAGTGTGTATTACGACAGGTTTGGCTTTGGGTTTTTTTGAGTGGGAACATAAACTCTGTTGTGCGTTACCAACCCCTCAACATTTCTAAGCTCTTATACTTTGAAGGTATTTGTAAGCTCTCAAGGAGCACTTCTGAGTGTGTGCGTATTTTTTTTAACTTATTTTTTATTATGGGTTTTTCAGAGAAGAGTCAGGGAGATCCAATATGATCAAAATCCAGCCAATAAGTGTCCACGCTGCCCTAATTTTTTCCTGCTTTCAGTACTCTGGTCACTTTAATTAATTGTGGCTTAGGCTTGTGAACTTTAAAGCTTCGACCCTGCAGAGGGTTCCGTATGGGCAGACCCACAAGCATGCACAGCTCTGATTCTAATGGGGCCATATAAGAGCAGATGTTTTCTACCAAATCACTCCCTGCAGGGGATCAAGGCCTTAGAGAAGAAATGTCATTTCCTGGTTGTCATGTCCCAGTCGCATTATAAGCAATTTTTTGCATTTGCTTTCTTTTGAGTCCCTCCTCCCCCCATAAATTGTAACACAATATGCCAATAATGCAATGAATTGGGTTCAGTGACAGACGCATTACTGGTTTTATTAGTATTAAAATATCTGCTTAGTCATGAGGAAAAAGAAAAAGAAAATGAACTATAATAAATAATTGCTAAATTGCCTTCCCTGGTTAATGTCAGAAGATTGATTAAAAAAAAAATTTACAGTATATACAGAATGTATTAAAATATTCCTTTGCAGCAAATTAATTGTTAAATTTATTAATGTGCCCCAGACTTCCCAGTTCACAAGTCTCAAGACTTCCCAAAATAGCACAATCGATCATCCAGTGCTGTTGTATGTTGAGTCAGAATAAAGCAATATTTTAACCTCTGTCAAGTAAATTTGGAAAAAGTAATGCTGAAGGTGTATGTCATTATTTTTGCTAAGGCAGTAAAAAAATTACTATTCACAGTCTTCATTCAGCAAGTCTCATTTTGAGTTTCTTTTGCAGTTTTGGTTTTGTTTTTTCTTAAGATAAAGTTGATGAAATTGTCTTGTTTACAGAACTCTCTATGGCTGTAATCTTTGCTGTGTGTTTTCAATAAAAATAGATTTGAGGGCAAACTACACTTTATGGCCCAGGACGGAGCATGCCTTGTTCAGGCTCCCTTCTTCAGAGCTTTTGTTGTAGCGGTAAGGTGGGATCACCGTGAGGAGTTCTCTCACCCTGGCGTGTTTTGCAATACGTTGTGGCTGGGCACAATCTCCCTGTGCCTGAGCTGAGCTGGTGGGCATGGCCCCAAGCCCACACCAAATAAGCCCTCTGAAAGACGAGGTTTATCAGGTGGGGCTCAGCTTCATAGCCCTGTGACCTTTCTGTCAACACCGTTCCCATCCCACCAGCTCAGGACATGAGCAGAGTGAGCTTGCCTCTGCCCATAAGCCCTGCGACCATAACTGTAATATAAAAAACTGGCTGCTATATAAAGCTCCGGTTCGATAATTTGGGAAGTGTGATCACAATTAATTGTTCGTCATTAATTTAATCAAGAGGCGGTCTCTCTGCAATAAAGTGCAGAATCCTGCCCAAATAGATGTTCCAAAATTAAACCTTTTCAATCCAGATGTAAGGCCTTATTGCCCCCCAAATCCTACCGAACTCTGCAAATTCACCTGGCAATATATTGGAAACACACGGCAAGATTTCTGTTGAAGAAAGAACCATATCGTAAGCAATGCCTTTATGGAGAGAATGTGTTGACTCAGCACCCCCGAAAGACCCAGAAAGAGGGGACGGGCAATGTATTTAAGAGAACGAAATGTTGAATGACAGATGAAGATCTGAAAATGGTGAGGATATCTTCAGTTCATGTTAGAGATGCGATCTTGTACTCAGCAAAGGATGTGTGACTGTTATATGTTAACTGTTCTATTCAGTTTTCAGCATGTTTGAATAGAGAGACGTTAATATTAACCATATGCCAGACTAGTGTATTATTTGTTAAGGGTATCACTTCAGATGCTATTGAAACTGTCATTGTTTGCAGAGGAAAAGAAAAAGGGTTGAAAACATCAAACTAGGTAGCCTTAATGTCATTTGTGTGTTTCGCTAATGCAACTGTTTTCCTCCGTGGACCTTCCTATTTTACAGTGAATGGGACAACATTTTCTCTGAGGTCTGGTAATTATGTAGAGAACACAAAAGAAAGTTGTACTGAAACAGCCGAAATGGTAGGCCGAGTCTTGCTTTACTTCTGACCCCTATGGTCCCGCTGAACTAAGTGGATCGGAAGGGATGTCATTCAGTGTAAAATGCAATTTAATCCTAAAATTACATCTGTTACCAGCCTTGGAAACAGACTGTAATCTCCCTAAAAGAAGCTCTGAACTCAGTCGTTTACCTGTAACGTAATTAAAAATTATATCTGACCTATGAAGTTCCGAGTGTAGTCTGGTGGGAAAATTCACACACGCAGCATTACACTCAAGTAAACTGGGAGAATAGCTAATTAAATAAATTGAACTTTCTCTGAACTGAACAGAGAAAGCTTGTGTCTCTTCAGCATAATTATGAGAGGTGCATATCCTGATTTTTTTTTCCTCTGTACAGAATTTCCTCAAAAACAAACCAAAATAACCCTTAAAAAAAAATAAGTAGAATGATTCCAGCATTTGAAATAGAAAATGTAGGTGAGTATAGGCACATTTCATAGCGTTAACCACTGAAAAGCTTTTCAGTACACCCATGACCCAAAGCTGAAACCTTCTAATCCTTACAGGATCACGTTTAGATCAACAAGTGCATCCGTGGAAAAAGAGCTCTTCAGAATGCTTCTAGTATCGAGCGCCCCAGCCACGCTCCCAGCTGAGGTAGTCAATGGAGTAATGACAGCTTCTATTAATAGAGGATCACATCCCAAATGTCTTTTACACAATGTCCAATGTAGTGTCACAAAGCTTAGTAGCTTACACTGATTTATGGAGCCACCTTCATTTTGCTTATGAAAATCATACTATCAGTTTATCTGTTGAAAAAGCCAAAAAGTAAAACCACCTGATTTTATTAATGGCCCTGTTGGTAGTATTTAAGAAAAGGAAAAGGGAAGAAAATCCCAGATTTGCAATGCTTGTACTGTCCCTTGGAACAAAGGTAATTATGTTTCGATTCTTTATTATTACAGCATGATTTTCAGTGTCGGCTGTGGAGACAGCGATCACATGGCACCAACAGGCTGCACTGACCATTCCTTTCTTGAAAAGATTTAGCAGTCTCCTCTTTGGTCAACAGTCCTGTAGACAAGGAGTGATTTCCTAGTACCACAGGGCTATTCTTGTGAAACTTTTCCCAGATAAATAATAAAATAAAGCAGGACAACCCTTTTTTTATTATTTTTTTATGAGGAACTATAATATTTTATAGCTAAAATGGAAAAGGGTTTATTGATGGGCAAAGAATGTAAATAAAGTATAGGATATAACATATGTAAGTGGCATGGAGATCCTGTATTTGTACTGTAGCTTTTAGCAATATATTCTCTAACACCATCAGGAGGAGACCTACATGCAATTTATATTTATTTTTTCCTTAACAGTGACTATAGTCTGTACCACTTCACTATAGTGACTGGGAACTGATTACTCTTGTACTTATTCCTTGTTCTTGCATTGCAAGGTCCGCTTCTGCGCTGCCCTGTGCCCACTCTGGTTTTACTGAAATCACTGAATTTGTGATGGCTCAGCATCATGTTCAATTTTACCTTGCCCTCAGAACCAAAAATATAATTTACAGCCTAATGTTTGGGACACTGGGGATGTCCACTGAGTAAATTTAAGGCCTAAAACGTTCAAAATTTTATATGCTTACATTTATCTGCTTTGGGTAGACCTGATGGGAAATCTTGCCCTTGAAGAAGGATTTATGCAGCCTGTGCTGCAAGGCGTTTTCTTGCCGTCCTTTACATCTGCCGGGATCAACGTTTCCAGTCTCTGAGTCAGGTGCTTTCTCTGTGTTCTCCTGACCAGCACTGGGAACTACTGTGAGATTTCAGATCAGAAGCCTCTGACTTCTTTCAGAGTACCAAAGACCAGAAGTCATCTGAAGTGTCCTGAGATAAATATATATATTCAAATGCAGTTTTCTGCCAGGTGCGAATTTCTGAAATTTTATACTAAAATTTCTCCAAAGGTTAAGACCTCTAACATGCATTTGATTAAATTATGTAATATAAATATAAATAATGCCAAAGTTCATAAAATTAAGAGTTATATTGCAAGTGTTATTGTTTTAATGTACATCTTTCTTTGAAGGACTATGGAATGAGAGCTCTCAGTTGTGTAAATATTTAGAAACTAAAAACATAATAATACAAGAATTGAAAAGAATACAAAGAATAATTAATATTCTAAAATAAGATAGTTCCTTGCTTTCTCTGAAATAAACAGTAGTAGCTGAAGGTTATTGAGGTGCATCAGGGAAACGAAGGAAGACTGAGGGAGGTCATTTTATAAGTCATGCCAGTAATATGTCTAAGACCTTTTCTGAAGGAATTCAGGCTTCGTGTTTCCCTTGCTGGGCAATACATTAAGATGATGTTTCTTTTAGAACACAAAGCTTACTCCGATACCAAGAGGAGGCAAGTATCACATACTTAAGCGCAAGCAGGAGGGAAATGCAGTATAGATTTCACTGTGGCTTTCTGAGGCAAGTTAAACACATTCATTTAAGATTATCTCTGATCTTTTCCAGGAAAGAGTAAATGAGTATTCCAAAAAAAAAGAAAAGAGGTATGACTATTCCGTGACTATTTTCCAAAAACTTACCAATTGCTACTAAGATTGGAGCTATCTGCTGAACTTGAATGTCCTAGAAATAGCTGAGATTTTGACTGTTCCTGATGGGGGAAAAGCAGCTAATAGAAGTATTACAGCCCCAGCACCATGCACACTGTGAACTTCTGGAGAAGAACATAGGGAGCTTCTCCTGGTTCTTACAGAGGGTAGGGAGGTTCTGGCTACAGCACAGCTTTTTCCAGGGTTGAGGAGGGATGGATTTTGAGTTGGGTCAAGTCACCTCAACTGAGAAACTTGCCTTACTTATATTTCTTTCTCAGCTTTCTCTCATGTCAGTGAAACTGTGGTCATCAGCAGTAGTTTGTTTTTTAAGTTAGTGATTTCCAAATTCTGGGATGCTTTAAAGTGTTGAATTTTGGAAGCAGAGACCTAAAAAAAAAAAAAAATTTCTTCTGTGATTGTTTTAAACCACCTTTAATTGAAATGCTTGCATTATATTAAGTATTTTTTTAAAAAATAGATGTTACAAATCTAAATTACAAATACTAAGATTTATATCACAATAAGGGAGAATGGGTAAGATCTGTGTTTCATGTTTCTCTCCTGATCTAGTTGAAGATGTCCCTGCTCATTGCAGGGGGCTTGGACTAGATGACCTTTAAAAGTCCCTTCCAACCAAAACCTTTCTAACCATTCTCTGAGAAGCATGTTAAAGTTAGCTCTTTTTTGTATCAAATTGCCCATAAAATGCTGTAGATTTTTGTGCATATCAATGGCAACATTGGGTTTTACATGGAAAGCTAAATAAAACTAATATATTTGCAAAGAAAAAAATGGACTATGTAAAATTTCCAGGTCGGACTGGTGTTGTGAAAGTGGCAGCTGTTTCACTTGAAAGCAGTTAATGTGAAGGGAACGAGGCTTCCAGAGGGAGATATTTATGGTGCCTCAGCAGTTGAGCTAACTGAAATAAACCCCAGATTTCCACCTCCACGGTGCTAACCTGTGCTCCTTTCTAAAGCTGGCCCGCCCCGAGGCCCAGAGGTGTCTTGCAGCTCCTCCGTCACGGCCGTACCAAAAGGCAGGTGTCAGCGCTGTCTTCCATGAAGTCTCATTAAATTGATGTGAAATAATATGAACTAAAAACCGATGGGACGGATTCAGAGTTGCCGTCGGGTCTCACACAGAGTGCCATCAGCAGTGCTGATTTACAGTGTGTGAGGCCGTGGCTCACGGTCTGGTCTGACCCCTTAGTTCCTGCTGCCGGAGCTGGAGCAATCCGAGCAGAAACCTCTGCCCGTCAGGGTAACTTCAGAACAGCATTAAAGCAGTTTGATTCCAACTAACCTCATTTGTCATACTTCATTGCATATTCTCCTTGATTATTGCCGAGCTGAAGCTGCTTCCAAAGTCTTCTTAAAGCTGTCATCTCTGATCTGTCTTTGCCCGAGTTACTGGTTGTGATCACTCGGCTCCGGTTCTGAGAGTGGTGTAAGGGCCTCCAACGCCACATGTCAGAGCTGGCTCTTGCAGCCCAAAATCAAGGACATGTGCAAGCAAAACTCTCCCTGCTTGTTCTGCACCAATTGTGTGCATTCACATCTAAGCATGGGTCAGGCTGCCCGGCTGATTTTTCACATTATTAGTTTTATTATAACAAAGTTGTCTTTAAGATTTAATTCTCTATGCTGCTTCTCTGTATGTGGTATAGAGAAGCAGTGAAGGCAAATTTGGCCTGTCTGCATCTTCATCTCAGCTACCAATGGCAACATTTCTTCCAAGGCAGCTGAGGAGATGAAGTCTTTCAAATTCTGACCTCAGAGTAGGAACTGACACCCTGGCAGGGGAAAGTTACTCCGAGCAGGCTTTGTCCATGTGTGTGCTTATCTAGTCTGTCTTTCTTCCTGAGAAACCTTTTTTCTTCCAAGAGCCAGCGTACATAAAAACACTTAAAACATTAAGCAAAGCTAAGGCAAGAGATGTGCTCTGCCTTCTCTGTAGTGTGGACAGGGGCGTAAGTAAGGGCTAATTACCAAAAACCTTTCCAGCTAGTTCCACTAGCATTTGCACAGATCAGTAATGATAAAATGACTCTGTTTGGTTTGGTCACATTAATTTGCAGGCTGGGATGTATGTAAACTGGTAGCCTGTTTGAAATTTCGGTGGTTTATAGTGTCTCAGGATGGACTTTCACAGTTCTCAGGACAGCATTTACCACTCTCCTTAACCTCCATCTCAGGTTCATTGGACTAATGGACATTTCTATGACATAGGAGGCAGAGCCACCCCGCTGCCAGAGGTGTGGGTGTCACAGCAATCCCCATGTGGCTTTCTGGCAAGCAGGGGAAACCAGTCCTTCCTTCAGCCTTTCAGGCAGCACTCTGGGCTATGAGGGATCATCCTGCAGGCTCAGCCCTTTCATCGGGCAAGGAATAGGGTTTCACAGTAGCTAAAAATGAGAAACTCTCCCAAGAGTGAAATGAAAGAGTGTCTTGGAAAAAAACTTAGAAATCGCAATCCTTTAAAACAAGGCTCCTCTATAACCCCACATAGATGGCAAGAAAGTTGTGATTTTCATTTCAGTTTCTCCAGTAAATAGTAGAGTAATTTTGCATTTACATTAATTTAAAGTTGTCTCGAGATGGGTTCAGAGAATAAAGAAAACGTATCTCTGTGCAAATGCCTGTGCTCTAGGAAGGCACTACAGCTGATGGTCAAGTCTCTGTCCTTGTGGCTAGGAGCTGGGTGGCAGCACTTTGCCTGGCTTCCTCAGTCACCAGAGAAGGCCAGGCAGTGCCCTGCACCCCTCGGACACTGGCTGCTGAGGTTACCTGGAGCAATCCTTCTACTGAAAGCACTTAAAAACGGAACGAAGGTGATGCAAACGTGGTTTGTTCACTGTGAATATCCAGCTGGGAGAGTTGGAATAACTGCAAGGGAAGAATTGCCTTTGCAAACTATGTGCCTGATTTATTGGTTAAATAGTTTTTCAGACCTCACTGTTTAGTCAAAGACATTGAGATGTCCAGAAATAAAAGTGGAATGGTTGATTCCCAGAACTAGTCTTAATAGTCACAAATCTAATATTTCAGACTTTTTGCTGATCACTTGTCAAGCAGAATCAATCAGGCTTCATTTAAATAGATGAACTTTTATTGTAGTTATACCTCATTACATGATTTCCTTTATTGATCACTAGGTCTTTTCCATATTACATAAAATTAGGTTTACTTTAAAACTGGTCTGTAGGTGTGCATGAAACAGCACCAAATGTGGACTCAAAGTCTGAGTGTTCTCAATGCATAGGGTGAGCCTTGTGAAACCTTCTTTTTAGCACCTGAAAGTCTTGAACCATTCACTGAAATAAGACAACTATTTGATTTCAACAAAATTGATTCTGTTGTCAGTGAAATCACTGATAAACACTTGAGACGGATTTGGGGCTTCTGAATAAAATATATATATATATATGTAAAGCCACATACACAAACTTTTTTTAGAACACAGAAAAGAATGTTCCAAATTAATGTTTATTCATCTAAATAGC
Organism: Gallinago undulata; assembly: GCA_026546715.1. Lineage (NCBI taxonomy): Eukaryota > Metazoa > Chordata > Aves > Charadriiformes > Scolopacidae > Gallinago > Gallinago undulata. Next base: position 11,047,072 of record JAOTQQ010000002.1, on the reverse strand, counting down.
TGGAGAGAATATCCACTTAACCACATAGCCTAAACATATCGAAGAAGGGGGTAGAAGGTGTTTATTTTCAACTGTGTTTATTTTTTCACCAGTAAAAACAGAAATAAAACCAGAAGAAAAATAATCATAGTGCCTATGACAAAGATTGTGTTTCCAGGAGTGTGCAATGTGTACCACAGTTATTTTAACTGCAAATGGAAGCTGCTTTTAGACTGAGTGTGGTTGAAAGGAAATAACCTTAGAAATAATGTCACGCAGCATCCCAGGAAATGTTTTGGTTCAGTATGTTTGGCCTCCGTTTTTGTGGAGCTGTACATTCCTGTCCATGGTTTTAAAGCATAAAAAAAAGAACTGATTTCAGAATCAATCTGTATTTTGACTCGTTTTTATACTCCCAGGTTGGTTTACCATCTGTGTAAACGAAGTGAACCATATTGTTTTTCTACTTAGTGTCACGAATGAGTTTTACTGTGTTATGGAATTCAGACCTGTTTTCCTGCGGAATTGGTGTGCTCCTGCAGTCGCCAGCCATCTCTCTCTCAGAGCTTCCATTTGTCAGCAAAGCTGCAAAGAGGGTCGAGACTCATCCGTCTGAAGACAAAAGCTTTCTTCATTCAGCCTCGCTGGAGGGAGGATCTGCTGGGGCTAGCTGGAGCTCGAGACCACAAGGCTAAGGGGTCTCTGGCATCTTGGCACACACAGAGGCACCTGCTTGGAAAGCCTAAGTCTTCTGCTGCTGAAGTCAATCCTTCCAGTCTTGCCTGCAAGGCTCTCGGTTTTAGGCTAAATGAAACAGGTCAAAAGCCTGAAGTGTCAAAATTAGCACAGAGGATCTACCAAGAAGAGAGGCAGAGGCGGCAATGTCTTTAATTCTGGAGTCCCAGCAAAAGGAAGCACAAGTTCTTTGCAAAATGACTTCCCAGCTGAACACAGTGAAACAGATCTAGGTGTCCCAGCAGCGGCTGTGGGGACGGGGCAAAATCTCAGTGTCACCCACCTGCATCCAGTCCAGTGCACGGCACTGGGTTGGTGGCACCTCCCGAGGCCCCCCAGCTGGGACAGGCCCAGGGGACATGGTGCCCACACCCCCTCGCAGCCCCCAGTGCCTTGTGTAGAGAGAATCATAGAATCATAGAATTGTCGAGGTTGGAAAGGACCTTTAAGAGCATTGAGTCCAACCATTAACATAGCCCTGCCAAAACCACCACTAAACCACCTCCCTAAGCCATCTTTAAACACCTCCGGGGATGGTGACCCAACCACTTCCCTAGGCAGCCTGTCCCAATGCTTGATAAATCTTTTGGTGAGCAAACCTTTCCTAATATCCATCCTAAATCTCCCCTGGCACAACTTGAGGCCATTTCCTCTTCTCCCTACTGTTCCCCTTGTGCCCAGGGTTGTGTTTTCAGGCGCGTCCCCAGCAGTTTGTGTTCAACTGCTTCACGTCACATTTATTCATCCTCCAAACCCCAAAGAGACTTTCTGCTCGAGTACTTCCAAAACGACTCGGGTAGCTTCTGGGTGAAGCCTCGAGTCTCTGCAGCTTCCTGCCACCAGCAGCTCTGCTCGCAGTGCACTGGGCACCCTAAATCTCAGCCATGGACCAGAAAGGCAAGAAGGGTGCAGGACTGGCAGGTCAGTGGATGCTCCACAGCTCTGCTCAGCCTGGGTCAGGCTCTCCCAGCTCCCCCCACATGGCTCCTGGCCCTGCAGCACCCTGCTTTCCTGGATAACACTGGCTTTTTCTTCTTTTTTTTTCCATGTAGCTCAGAATAGCTGTTTGAGTCTGTCACTTGGCTCCTGCTAATTCATGTTTTTTGCTTGAAATCTGCCTTACTTTAGCAGTGTTAGTCCAAGTGCTTTTGAACACACCGGCATTACGAAATAGAAGAAATACGTTTTATGTTCAAAGCTGCTCTTCCAGGCACCTTATCCCCTGGCCACAGGCTCGAATGCATTTGATGCTGAAACCCATAGGTCTAACAAAAGGGGTTTTCCTTTTGCCTGGGGCTAAGGAGAGGTTTGGGTGGGAGTATGAAGCTGCTGCAGGTAAGGCTCCCACCCACATGCAACCCACACACCTGGCTTGGATGAAGCTGTTCACCCGGTTTGCAGTCACAGCTGAAATCCCTCAAGACACCCTTTATCTCCCCACCAGTGGCCACAAGTCCAGGTCTTTTTCCCTTTGTGTGCCTGTACCAGAAGGGTCTTGTCCTGCTGAGAGGAAGCAGCTCTGGAGGTATGGCTCCGGCAGGAGGTTTCTTTCTTAAATGTGCCATTTCTGAGAAAACACTTGTGTTAGGAAATGCTGTTGTTATTATTTTGTTGGTTTTATTTTTCTTTTCACTGGCTATTTTCTATAGTTGTTATTTTATCTGCTCTATAGCATAGTAACTGAGTTTATTAGACTGCATAAGGATTAAGGTATTAGAATGCAACAGTCTTAGAGCTTTATCTTAAAGCTTTCTTCCTGTTCAGAGGTATAGTTGATTATTTTTAAAATGTACCTGCTTGGTAAGAGCATAAGGGTGAATTGCAAGTTTCTTGTCTGTTGCTTTCCAGAATGGAAAAATTTGAAGCTTATTTAGAGGGTGGTTTATGCCACAATAGGCACCGCGTACTGTCCAACCATCCAGTCAAGCAGCCTATGTGCTGAGGAACTATGCTAACTTTTAAGGGTGTAACTTAAATGTAAGAAATAAGAACGTAATAAGAGTGGCTCATAAAATTCCCATTAAGGGTCGTGTTTGATTCTTGCTTAAAATTTCATGTCATTTGCCACTATTAAGGACACGTTAATTATGGCTGCTTTCTGAAGTAAAGCTATAGCATGTATTATACAGCTTCAGAAATTTCCTGTGACAATCTGTATCCTAATAATTCAAACCACTTCTTTGCTTAGGCAGTCATCTGCAGAACAAAAACTTTCCTTGAATCATTTAAATACTTTAATTCACTCTCTGCACAGATCCATAGCAAGCTGCTAAAAATTCTAACAAATACCTCTTAAGCTATATTTAAGTTATGTCTACTGCTAATGGCAAACACTGCGGTTGCTTGCTAGCAAAATGTTCATAGGGATATCACTGGTATTATGCAAAATATGAATATGTCTTGTTGTGAGACTACTTTTTGCTAGGACTCCGTGAGTATATGCACATGCAGATTCCAGTGAAGTGCTCAGTTGCTTGCAAAATGTCTCTACTCCAGCCCTGCTGAAGAAGCACAGATGATCAGGAAGCTGTTTGGCTTCAGTAGGAGTGCCCCTCTATAAAATGAAGGGTTTGTTACTGATTTAGTACTACTTAAAATACTGTATTTACGTCTATGGTTTCTGAATGCTTTCTCAACTGCAGTAGAAGAGCTCGTGTCTCTTGTTCTCCCTCAGTACAGTGAGATATGAAATCAGAGGTGAGCAGGCAGCAAACGAGCAACCACTCACAAAATTCTGGTTTTAACTTTTTCTGTTGGGTTGGTGGCTGTGTGTTTTTTTTTTTTTTTAATTATGTTATTCATAAGCATTGTTACAATAGGATTTAGCCAGGTACAAATATGCAAGGAAGAGGCTGACTATTTGGGAAGCTCTAGCTGTTTGCAGCAGAGCAATTGGAGTAAGCCACGGCCTGGGAAAAGGGTGGATCTCACCTGAGCTCAAGAGAGATTTTGGGAAAGCTCTGTGCCACGTATTAATAATGGTGTAGAACAAATTTTCAGTGAACCTCCTCCATATTCAGATGGGTATCAGCCACCCAGATCCAGGTCAGTAAAGGGGAGCTATTTTGCAAAATTGGGTTGGAGAATGTACTCTGAAAATAGGCCTCCTGTTTATACTTCTTGGCAGTTACTACCAGAAAGTGAGATGGTTCCAAATACAAACTTTTGCTCAGCATAATCACATGAAAGCAAAACCAGAGAGGGATTTGCAAGTAAAACCTGTGATATTTGGTGCCTGGGTATTCTTGACCCACAGCTGTATCTCCTAACTCATCAGTGTGACAAATGGCTTGAGCTAGGTGTGGTGGATGAAGCAGATTAATCCATTGACTAATCCTGCTGGTGATGTTTTCCAGCAGAGGTGATTTCTTTTTAAGGAATCAAAGTGGCTAGAGGAAAACAACACTATTATTGCTAGAAAAAAGGTTACTCAGTTTGAGAGATTTGTTTGGCTCTTTCCTCTACTCTTTCTCCTGAAGTTAAGCCAGAGAAAGTTATGGGGATTTAATTTTAGGGGTTAACTTGGGGAAAACAAATTTTTTTAGAAGTTTTCTGTAGCCTAGATTGGTAGATAATGGTATTGATTCTCTAGTCAGATAGGGTACTGCATGCATACACATGCCTTTCTCACTTCACTCAACTCTCATTTATAACAGTTTCTTCCCACTATTTCTCTATTCAGAAAACTTTTCAATGCTGTGAACTTGTGGTGGTAATAGCTTATGCAAATACGTACAGCTGTGGTGTGTCTCCCACTTGATTTTTTTGTTATCTCCAGTTGCCCTTCTTGGGGTTTCTCCTATGGTATCTCATGCTCCAGTTCTTTTTCTGTGTCATGCTTGCTAGTTTGCTGCTATTTTTCTAAAAATACTGCTGCTATTCTAGGCTGTGATTTATATCAGGGATAAAGACTTGACAGTTATTCAGGACTTCCTTTAAAAAAAAAGTGAATCTGGTTTTGTCCAAGTGCCTGGGAAATCTGGAGGGCCTGAGGGGTGGGAAAAGCTTCCTGGGACTTCTCTGGGAGATGCTGGGATGCGGGGACACACCTGCTGAGACCACTTGTGAAATCACTGCTGAGCCAATGCTATCCCAAGAGCTAATGTTGTAGCAGTAATCTGGCAGGGAAGAGCTTCATGGTGAACTAAAGATTATGGACATCTGTTGTCCCCTCTGCAACCAGCAGTGTATGGGACATGTGAAGGCAATGTAGTTCCCAACAGGTGAATGTGGTGGGTGGGAACAGATGGATGGGATGGATGTCTGCAACTAGCAGAAGAATCGGGAGAAAGGAAGATCTTGCATTTCCCTTTAAGCTGTGCTTGATCTGTGAGCTTTCCAGAGCACTGCAGGGATCGGGTGCTTTTTGGTTGCTACTCTTTGCTAACAGTCTGTATTTTACCAGTGGATGTAACAGCTTCTCAACCCAACCTCTAAAGGGTGTGCCTTGCTCTGGGGGCTTTCTCAGTTTGAACTGAGCTGTGTTTATAGATTTTTATTGGTGATAACTTTTACTGTAAATGCAGGTCACCAAGGCATAGAGATGTAACTTTTGATTTCAGATCACACGAATCTTTTATTCCTATCTAGTTAATTGAGCCAATACAGATTAAATTCTCTAACATAGAGCTCTTCCTCTCCATGAATTAATTAATCTTTCCTAGAAGGCTATCACTAATTATATTACTGTACTGGGCTATTAATTCCTTTCCTCAAGAAGTTACTATTTTTATATGGCTACATTGGCCTGAAGTAATTAAAACTTCAGTATTACTTGAAGTTCTTTGGTTTAGCACTCTTCTGCTGAAATTTACTGCTTCTATTAAAGTCTTGCCAATACTGAGAGAGACTAACAGGGAACAGAGGGAATTTCAATGACTACTATCAGAGCATTAGCTGAAGAAGCCCTAACAGACTAATATTCCATTTTTCCCCTCTGCATAATCACACTGGGATAATCACGTGCCTGTTTGAGTAAAGGAATAAGGTGTTCACTATTAGTATGCGTTAGATGTCTTTTAGATGCTAGGAATCATAAGCCAGTTAGTTTATCTGGTTGATAATGGAAAAATAAGATGATGACTTCCTGCAGTCTGTGAGACTGCCCAGAGTCCAGAATTCACAATGCCAAAGGCTGAATTTCTCTTGTTTGTATCATTAGAATTGTAAAATATTGAGTTACTGTTGTGTGCGAGAAGAGGTGTCAGTGAAGTACTTGTCAATTGTATGATACCTTATTCCTTAGGTGGGCAAAGCCTACCTCATCCCATGCATGAGGAGGCAAATGGGAAGAACTGAGAAGGGGTGTATCACCTGAGGAAAATCTCTCACCCGAGTTTCATGAAAGGTATGTCATGAAGCCAAACAGGAGTGTATTTCATGATTTATGAATTAAATTTCACTTTAATCAAGAAGATGTCTTAAGTAGCTAGTTTAATCATTGTCATCAACTTCATCAGGGTGATTGAAACCATCATTACTTTAGCAACTGATTAGCAAGGGCTGGATGTGGTCTTTTCACTAATGCTGTAGCTGCTCATTAGAAAGGTGTCGGAGGTCTCCGACAGCATGTTTGCCCTGGTGCTTTTGCTGTGTTTTGCTAGAGAGTGTGTGGATTTTTCCTTAGATTAAACTTCTTTCAGTGTAATTCAAATGAATTACTATTGTGTGTTATAAATACCTAAGTATTTATGCGTAAAGCTTGTTGATGAAAGTGTAGAAGTCTGATATTTTCTTAAGCTTTATAACCAGGGCCAAACAAATCAGAAATTATTTAAACATGTTGAATAAAGGACAGGATTGGACTTTCTGGAGGAAAACAAACAAAAAAATTTGCATATAAACAAAGCAAAATTACAAAGCAGTTTAAGCTGGAGTGGACAGGTGGCTGATCTGTGGTCTGACAAAAACAATCTTGGGCAAAACAAATAAAATGATAGTCAGTTTGAAAGCTAAGGTATGAAGTTCCCATCTGGAATAAGAAGATAAACTGATTAGAAACATGATTTGTGTAGGACAACCCTGCGGTATTTCGGCCAGACAAAAAATTAAGAATTTTTCTGTTAAGCAATTTACAATAGGCTATGTAAGATATAAGCACCAGGAAAGCTTTAAGCGGGTTTCAGAAGCATACGAATGAGTTTGAGAAGAGACTAAAATAACTGTAAACTATACATCAAGTTACTTGTAAAGGTGATGAATCCATCCATCCAGAGACCTTGGGGAGTGTAACTTTCTGTCAAACTGCAGATAAGTTATGCCTGATTAGGAAGGCGGCTCTCTTGCTCTGTTTTTGAGATTTTATTTTTTTCTAAAATAAAAGGAAAAGTCTAATTCTGGTTATTCAATTTTACGGTGCTGACAAAGAATTGGGAAGCTGACTGAAGACACAGGTACTAGCAGTCATAGTGGTAATCTTGAAAGAATTTATCTCAAATTAGTCAGTTAACCCAGATTTTGGTTTGGATTCTTGATAGGGGTTAGTTGTTCTGAAAAAGTTATAACAAAGCCTGACCAAAAACTCTCCTAAAATATGTTCCAGCACAATATTTCTAAGCAGCTCTCAGCTGAATGTAGGAGAGACTTGAGGAATTTGTAATCCAAGCATGGTGATTTCTGGCATAAACTAATGATACACCTCATATGTATTCGGATGGAGATTGGGGAAAGGAAGCCAAGGATGGTTTTGTCGTTTTGTAGTAACCACCATGTGAAAGGCAATTATTCCCAGCAGCAGCCCTCCTGAAGAAGCATCAAATACAAGTAATGAAGATGGCCCCTAGCAATGTGCAAAATGGTGTGGAGGGACATGGAACTTCAATTTTGTTTCAGAATGTATAGGGAAAACATGAGTTTAAAACTCAAGGAAACCTTTTAACTATTTCGATGGTTTACAAACTGAGCTTAATGATAGGCTGGACTGAAGAGGAAGTGACATGGAAAGGAGAATTTAAAGGATGTGGGGAAAACGAGGATAAAGGGTTTACAAAGGTTCTTGGACAGGAGAACAGGAAATGGGTCCTCTACCTTATTTCTTGTATTGAAAATCATGTTCTTGACATCTTGAAATATGTGGGAAACCACCCGAGACTAAGTGGCATGTACTGATTTAGCAGCCATAATCTTCTCCTGTTTTGGGAAAGCACTTCTGTCAATCCTCTTTAGCTTTTTGTAATGGGCGTTTTCCCAGTTGTGATGGTTTCTTTCCAGTATAAAATCTTCCAGGGGTCTTCTGGCTCTTTGGTTCCATGAATGGTGGGGTCCCATATGTATTAGCTGCTGAGGTCTTGAGTATCTGTTTTCATTATTAGTTGGATATTTCTCAGTGTATTCAATTGTCCAAATCCACACAAGTGGCTTCCCAGCTGTTAAAATGTTTTGTGGGACTGAGTAGAGCTCCTCCAAACCAAAGCAGTATTCCCTGCTGCCATAGAACCGTTTCAGTTGGAAGTAACCTTTAAGATCATAGAGCCCAACCATTAGCCTAACATTACCAAGTTACCACTAAACCAGCACCACATCTACGCATCTTTTAAATATCTCCAGGGATGGTAACTGAACCACTTCCCTGGGTAGCCTGTTCCAATGCTCAACAAACCTTTCAGTGAGGAAATTTTTCCTAATATCAAACCTAAACCTCCCCTGGCACAACTCGAGGCTGTTTCCTCTTATCCTATCACCTGTCACTTGGGAGAAGAGCACTCGGAGATGATATTTGTGAGCCTGAAGCTGACAGGAGATTTCATCAGGCTCCCTGTGCTGGCACAGGTATCCCTCTTTGGTGCGTAGAGTTGTGCTGTCACTCCACCCCTCTGCGTGCTGGAACCTGGTCCTAGCCTGACCCTGCTCTGGAGCAGCGGGTGCTGTTGCAGCAGAGCTTGTGCAAATCAAGTTTGTTATTGCTCATATGTAGGAGAGTTTGAACCAAACGTTCATTTTGTTGTTTGGGCTGATAACCTTTAGCATCAAAGGAGTGCTCCTACTGTGGCTGCTGTTTCAAAACACATACTGAAATTTTATTTCTATTACACTTTATTAGTGACAGTCTTTCTTTCCCTTGCTTAACCTGGTTTCCCACCCTGCAGGTGGGCTTTCACAGGCATGTGCTCCCCCTTTCCACTGGGGTGTTCCTCTCCGTGTTGGCTAGAGGGAGCATGTGGTATAATTAACAGACTTTTTGTGGTAGTACATTGTTTTGAGAGAGGGTTTTGGAATATCTGTGTGTTTGGCAATTGAAGCAGAAGCACCTGTGATTTTCTGGAGAGGAGAAATGAGTTGCAGACAGACTGACTATGCTGGGAGCAGCAGCCAGGCTTGGCAAACCCCAGTGGCTGACTATGCTGTGGACATGGCTGCCTCAGTATCCTAAAATGAGGAGTCCAGGTTTCTGTCCAATGCAGGAGGACAATCAAACCTTCTAAACATAGCAAATAGCATTGGCAGTAGACTGCAGGAATGCCAAAAGCAGCATCTGATGACTCCTGGTGGCTTGTCAGCAGTAAATAGTCCTGCATGTGAGTTGGCAGAAGATCCCAGTTCTGATGGCAAGACCTGTGTCATCAGCCATGCTGGTCCTTGTTTGGCCAGAAGCTGGACCTGGGGCCTGTCCTAGACCCCTAGATGTAGCTAAGATCCAGTGTCTGCTAAAGCAGTGGCAAGGAGGGAGTTTACCATAGGGCAAGGTAGTTCCCAGCTATTAATTCCCTTTCAGTTAGTACTATTACAGTGCATTCATCAGATTAGTGGCTGTGGGCAGCATGGAGCAGGACAAGTACAGAGCAGGTTGGTCATGTTTCTTAAGTATGATATACAGCTTTCTGAGTGAAGAGAGAGTGGGGTTATGCTGTTGTGTCTGTACCTGAAGAAAGAATTCAATTGTTGTAATGAAAAATACTATTTAACTTATGTGCTTCTGCCTTGCTCATATTCTTCCAACATACTTCCTACTAGATTTCTTTATTGCCATTATCTGTTTTAGTTGATCTAATTTTGTGGTCAAAATGAGCAGATGGAGAGGGACATGCTATTCCCTAGCATGTTCTAAACGACATCAGCCCAGTGAGTCTAAGCATCAGTGCAAATAGCTGCAGCTAGAATCATAAACAATTGCTGTATCTAACACAAATGATGCGTCTCAGCCTGCTAATGGAGTAGGCACATATTAACCTCCCACCAACATGGCAGCATTTCAGAAAGATGCATATGTTGTCTTGTCAGCTTTCTTAAAGAATAACAGTATTTACTTTTATAGGTTGCCGTGAAAAGAGATGGTACCATTTGTAACAGGAGTGTTTTTGTAGAAGATGTTAAGATTACTGAAACATTTGAAAGCAAACCTACTGTTAACTAGAATAAAAATAAATTGGGGGGGGGGGGGGGGTTAGGAGTCCCAGAGACACACTAACAGAATTATGCTAAATTATATTAGAGTTGTCTCATTAAGGACTGCTAAGATGCAAAAGGTTAAGAAATTATCTGATTTTGGTCACTTAGCTTTATTCACACTAAGTGCTTTAAATAGATATGTAAATACCTGTTAAATAAGCCATCCTTTTTTCTAAGGTTAAGGCAAGAAGTCCCTCGAGGAGTTTCAGGAAACAGGGCTGAGATGGGACATCAAAACTACAGTAACACAACTTTTTCATCCCTTTTGATAGTGCTCATCTAACTTTTCTTCAAAGCTTGTGTAATCCCTCTGGGCAACCTCTTCTGTTTGTTTCACGTTTGAATCCTGTATTGCCTTTGCTGCAAGTGAAGACAATTACTTCATTTGGTTTCTTTATCTTTCACATTCAGAGACTATTACCATTTCCCACTTTGCCTGTAGCTCTGTGACTATTTGAAGACTGCCACAAATCCCTCAGCCTGAGGTGCCGCTGTCTCCACAGAGGTGTTGTTCTGGAGCCATCTTGCCCTCGTGACTCCCTTCCACCAAGGAAGACTTCAGCCAATGCCTCCCCCAGTTTTGGCAATGAAGACTTGATAATTACTGAGTGCAAAGTGTTTTGCCATTAATTCACCCTTTATGTTGTAGTAGTTTCATTTAGCCCATGTTTCCACTGTATTTCATCAGAGTACTAAAAGCTGGGGTTTGGGGGTCTTTTTTGGTGTTTTTTGGTGTTTTTTGTTTTTGTTTTTTGTTTTTTTTTTTTTTTACTTACAAGGTCTGCTCTCTTCTCAGGGAAGGAAATCAGACTGGTTTGGTGCGATTGGTGTTTCACAAGCCCATGTTTCTCGTTAGTATCTGCAGACACTTGCAAAACTTAACCTGAATGAATTCAATAAATGAATTCAAGTGCAGGAGTATCTTGATCTTATTCTGTGTTCTCACAAATAGTTTCTTCTTTCTGGTATCCTTTAAGAAAGGAAACTTACTTGTTAGCTTTCCTCCCTCTTCCCACCCTTACTTCTTTCTCAGGGGCACTGTGCTTGGACTTTTCCAATATTTACAGACCATGTGTGAGCTCTTAAAGGTAATTTTTGACAGGTTAGAGAGAAACTGGCTGAAGCAATTTCTTCTAATACAAATTCCTTAAAACCAAAGGAAAGTACTTGCAAATGCAGGGATAGAGAAGGGAATGGCCCGAAACACTGGCAAGTATCAAGAGTCATGACATGCAGTGGCACAAACAGAAATCCATGGCAGGCAGTAGGGAAATGCTGCTCGCTTTGGGAAAGGTCACACCTGTATGTGCTAATAAACCATATAGTTTTCTTTTATTTACAGAGAAAGGGAAATAAAGCAGTTGTCTTTTAGCTAGTGTCCTTGCAGGCGTGAGGAGTCTATTACAAGTCAACACTAACGGTGCCCCCCCACCTCTTGGCTGTGCCTGGGGGAGCTCATCCTCCCAGAGTGGATGCTTCTGCTGCCTGACTGGCACCAGGCTTTGAGGCTCGTGTACTCTCTGGTGTAACCACACACAAACTTCAAGCAGTATTATAAGCAAAACACAGATTGATTTCTTATATATATATATTTTTTAAGAGAATGATTTTAAAGTATGGGATTTGTGGACTTCAAAGAACAGATGCACTAAACCATAGTGATATTCCATGTGTATTTTAAATCATATTTCCATGGATACACAACAAAAGTTATTCCTAATTAATTAGTGTACTTAGAATTCATTTTTAATGGCCTCTGTGGGAGTTCCAGTTCAGAAATACAGCACTTTTACTTATTTTAATGTGGCTACTGCTCTTTAGCTAGTTCGAGGTGATCAATTTATTAGATGTTTTAAATCTTTATTTAAAGATTAATGTCTAAACACAAGCCTGAGTAATATCCTCCACAGACTTTTCACAGTTGCAGGATGACAAAATGAAGTTCCAAGAAATAAATTTTTTGTCTTGGGATGTCTAATGTGTAGTTACACTAAAAAAGGCATGGTAAATGTGGAAAGAAGGTTCTTTACACTAGCTTTAGGGAAAACTGGAAATAACAAAAGTAAAAAGACTTACACTTGACTTGATTGTTCTCTAAGCATTCTCATGACTTACCAGTGACATGTTAAATACTGGAGATATTACTACATGTATACTATATATACATCCCCATGGAGATGGGAAGCTGGGAAGGAACAACTGTTCATAGCTAGAAGGGACATGAGTGATTGCTGCCTCTGCTTCAGTCAGTAGGAAATCACTGAGTCACACTGCTAAAGAATAATCTCACTTGTCCAGTTAATGATCAAAATGAAGAAAAAGCTGTTGTATCCAGTTGACATAAATGCTTCTGAAAGCTTGGACAAGCTTTGTTACTTATTCTAACTGAAATCAAAGTTTCCAGTTTGTTATATAGAGAGCTTTTTAATTGTGCTAATTAATCATTTAATCAGAGTTTTACCAACCATCCACCAGTCACTACTCAAAAAATAGAGCCTTCCTGCATGGTCTCAAAGAACAGACTGAATTTTTCAAAACATACACATGCTGAAGCACCAAGGATAGCGTTCCCATCATGCTTTTAGCATCCCATTTTGATGTAGTTGTGTTGTGTGTGTGCCTACTGATTTCCTCAAAACATTTCAAGTAGCCAAAACCCAATGAAAATTTTACTGTTCCCAAGAAATACTAGACATCATTCTCTTTCCACAAATTTTAGATTTTTCATAGGACTGTGAGGAGACAGCACAAGGTGATATGTTGCGCCTCAGATACGTGTGTACAAGTTACATCTCAGATGCAGGAGAGGCCTTCAGGAAAAGACTGATGAAGTTACTGAGGCTGCTGAAGATCTATAGCTTCAGTTTCCACAGCTAAAGTTCCTTCTGCCCTCAATGTTCCTTTTAGGAAGCTTTCCAGCCAGATGATCGCCTTAATGCCTGCTGGGAAAACTGCATGACAGGATCTTAGAGAACAGGGGAAGTAACATCAGGGAGGTGGAGAAAAGGGACAGGAGGGAAAAAATAAAGACTGTGCACATAAAAAAAAAAATAGCCTCCATGTATTTCTGAAATAGAATGCAGTAAGATTTAATTAAGACTAAAATAAAGTATTACAACTACTCTAACACCACTCTTTCCTACCACTTTTAGTAGGAAAACAAGAAGTAACTGTCACGTGCCAAACTGCTGAAATAATCTATTTCACTTTCAAATTTTTCTGTGTTTGAGTGATTTGCAATTCAGACTTGCTATTCATGCTCAAGTTGCCATTTATGTATGTACTTTCTGTGGTTGCTAAGAAAAAATTAACTTGGAGATTTCATAGCACTACTTTTAGGAAAGACCTGGAAAAAGTGTGTAGTTTGTTTGTTTTTTAAAAATCTTAGATATTGTTGATTGTGTTCAGAAGTCAAGCTGAAAAATTGGAAGCATCTATTTTCTTCTTTTGTGATTGTGGTCAGTGTTTTTTCCCTTGGACTGGTAGCTAAAAAAACCGAAAGGAACAGGGAATGGACTGAGGGGTGTGGTCTGTTTTGATCTGGTTTGTTGGTTTGTGTTGTTTTTTTTTTTTTAAGGCAGAATCCTCCATGGGTATATATATTTGCTTTCAGTCATTAATCAAGCAGTGAAAACAAGATGAAATTCAAGCAGAGATTATTTCACTACTATTTGGTTGTTGGGTACCACCTTGCTAAATGTGAGTCTGCCTTTTGTCCTCATAGTTCTGGAATAAAATTAATTGCATTACCTCTGAGGGGGAGAACTAATAGGAAATCAAATGTAGAAGTCAAAAATTAGAGATCATAGTATTAAATACTGTCAGATTTCCACATAACGGCAGACTTGAGATTGAAGGGCTGTTTGTTTATTCAGCTGTGAAGACACAGACTTATGGTCATCTTCTTGCTAATGCAATGATAGAAATTGTGTTCAATCATAACTTTCCTGTATTCAGTTGAATGACATGACAGTGTTTTCCTGTACCAACTCTTACATGATGTTTGTAATCCTTTACACTTGGAAATACTTGTATATATTTGATGTAACATACTCTAAGGGTGTTGAGCTATGCCAGGGCAAATACAGGAAAGCACATCTCAGCTGTGGATGATAAAGTGAGTGGGAAACTGGCTGGACCATTGAGCTTAAAGGGCAATGAGCAGTGGAACAAATAATTATAGAAATGGAAAAATAAGTTTGATTTTGCTGGCCCAAAAATAACAGCATGTTTCACTTCAAGTGGAAGAAAATCACTGTTATCAGAACAAGGCAAAGGAGTCATGAACAGTCCTGGATCTAACCACCCCACAGTTGGGTGCATATTTTGCAGAGCAGTTGACTTGACTCTCATGGTGTACATTTGCATTTTATGGATTCTGTAGAAATAAGGGGAAAATATTAATTTTAAAAGGGAAAAGCTCAGTTTTATTTCATCTTGAAGGTCAGTCTTGTCATATAAACATTATGATGACAAAAACACAGCTTCTGATACTCACAGATAAACTATGTCCAACTGATTTGAGGCAAAAAAGGTGATATGAGAATTTTGGGTTTTCCCTGGACAACACACCTCTGTCAGTGTGTTTTTGGTGGAGTGACAGCTTATTTCTGTGGCTCATGGGATCATAAACATGTTGCCCTTATTGGCCAAAGACAGCTAGCCTTAGTGGCTTCCAAATCTGTGAACAGGTTTTGTAGAGCAGGAGCCCATCGATTCAGATACGTGCCTTGCATGATCAGCTCCCTCAGCGCAACTCATCTTCAATGTATAGAAAGATGTCTGTTACATTAATTTTAATGGTTTGCTTATAAAAAATATGTAAGTGTACTGGTGCCTCCCAGGGCTTATATGTTTCTGATTATTTTTTTTTGGTGAATGTGTATGGCGTGTAGGCAAACTGTGTTGTTTGGTATACATCAACTAAATGGAGAGGAAAATCACCTGGGGAAACCTTGTCATATTCTGGCTAGCGGCCAATTTCAAACATTTTATGACTGCAAATTTGTTGCAGAGAATCAAAGAAACAGTAGGCAGAGCATCCAGAGGCAGAATAAATTAACCTCCGTTAAATTCCATCAAGGGAGCCTGTACAGCAAGGCAAAAGAAAAACCAGGAAAATTTGCCTTTCCTTTGAAGCTTTTCTAGAGCATATCTTTAATGATGGGCAGCCACAGCTTCTTTCCAGATGATACTGAATGTACCAACTCAAAGTTTTTACAGTGGAGAAGATGGAGCTAAACAAAAATAAGCTCAGGGTACCACTTGCACTGACAGCTATCTGTGAATATTCCCCTAAAACATGAATTAAAGCACTGCTCCAGGTGAGTAACAATACAGCTAGCATATGAAAGTAGAGGTCTCGAAGCGGGGGCGGCTGGGGGGGGTGGGGGATAGTAAGATGATGTTTGTCCTCCAGGCTCTTTAATCTGGAGTGACTCTGGCAGTGGGAAATGCGGAATCCTCCCTTGCACAGTAAGCTGGGGGGATCGAACCACACAACAAAATCAGGCTCCAAATGTTTGCATGGATTTAGAGAGACAGGCACTTAGGTAAAAATATGCAAGAAAAATGAATAGCTTAGTAAAAGCTTCTTTTTTGTCCCCCCTGTAGCAAATGTGCTTAGTAATAGGTTCATTTTGACTTCTAAAAGAATTTCTGTCAAATACAATTATCAGGGAAGATTACAACTGCGAAGGTATCAAAGCTGTGTTTGCAGAAATCAGGCTTCAGAGCACTTGTAGATGGAAGATGTTTGTCAAGTTTCTTTACATGCCATTTTGTTTCTTTTCTTTATGAATCTTCCAGCTGCGGTACATGCTGTCTGTTTAAAGGCAAGAGTACTCCAGCAGTTTTCTTTTTTAAAAAGTCTCTGGCAGCTGCACCGTACTTATTATTTATTTTGTTTTTTCTCTCTGTCTTGGGTTGAAAAGAAAGGCAGGGAGGTGAAACAAAGCACAGAATGAAGCAGTCTGTCACACTGAAAACCTCCTAAACACAAAAAATAATCTTTATTGACTAGGTAATTCTCTTTGTTACTCTTGCTTTTCATATTTTTAACTGTTCTCACTTAAGACAGTGTTGCTGCAATACAAGGAAATTGTCTTTATATTGTTAAACTGAAAGAAGCATTAGATTCCTGTCAACAGACAGTCAGGTTTGAAAGCATGTCAAAAATATTTTGAATGCAGTTAGAGAAGCAAACGCGTTTCTTCCAAGTGTCTGAAGATTAATTCATGTTTGGGATAAGACCAGGATTATATCAAGAAATGCATTGCTGCTTTTACTTTTTGCATGACATGTATGTTATTATGTTGAAGGTACCATTTCTGCTCATGAACCTTTAAGGACTTTGGTGTAATAAGTAGATCAAATATTGGTATCTACTCTATACATGAATCTATTCTTATTTCTGTGTACCCTATCACGACAATGACTCTTGGCTGACGAACTGAGCATTATTTTAGAGCACAAGGAGAAAAAAAAAAGAGATGAAATGGATTTATTTCCCAATTTTGGACTGCCCAGTAGCCCACAATTCAAACATGCACAGCATAATCTAGTGAGAATTAAATGTCATTGCTTGGATGTAAGAGGAATGATCCACTGAATTCAAATTATGAGAAATCCTGAATTGTTTTCAGCTGTCCCTGCAGGTGGTTGCCATTCCTAACAACGAGCCAAGTGCCCAGGTATTTTGAGTTAGCAGAGAAGGTGGATGAAAGGCAATCAGGTGTTGATTAACAGGGGTACTTGGTGTCTTCTGTCTTGGAGTCACAGCCAGAGTGTCTCTGTCACTGCTGTCCCAGGGAAAGGGCTGTTCAGATTGCTTCAGAGAAACCATGTCATGTTTGTTGTAAGTACTTGAATTGGAAGCTTTGAGCTTTTTCCGTTATGTTTTTGCGTAAATTTTCCCTAGTGGAAATAGCAGGTGACACTGCTATTGTATCCTAACCCAGTCCTGCTGTGCTGCTGGAGTGCTATGAGCCTCCCAGGGGCTTGTGTAGGCATGAGTGGAATCTAGCCAGAGATATGAACGTGCAAGAGAGGGGGATGGACGTCCCCAGCACAGGGGGATTCTCCATAACCAAAGCAGAGAGCAGAAGATTTTTCCACAGGTAACTTCATACAGAATAAATTTAAGACTTGAACAGAACAGTTAAAAACCTGCTGCTCTATTCAATAATTTATGATTTATATTCTTTTTCTTTGGAGAAAAAAAAATTTTGAATTTGGTCTCTAAATGCCTGCATACATCACCTTGCACAGGCATCAAATCCTGTTCTCCTCTAGAATTCAAGCATGATTTGCTGATGTTCAAAGCTGCGGCGGGATGACTCATTCCTCCACCCGGCAAAACCACCACCAGGTATTTTGTAGTGTCAGTACAGTGATGTAGGTGAAGAGGATACATGACAGAGCAGGAGGCAGGATCTATTGCTCATACTTCAAGATGTAAATCAGTCAAAGATAACTTCAGATAAGAAAGAAACCTCTTCTCCGTGTATTTAATGTCTAGCTATAAATTTATGAGGACTCTAACTCCCTCTCACACAGCTATATTAACTAATGTGTTTTTCCCCATATACAAGAGTGCATTTATCAGTTTGTTCTGCCCACAGCACACACATCCACAATCTTGATCACAGATGAGGACTTCTCTTCCCTAAGACTATTCTTTTTTTTTCCTCCCAAGTACAGATTGATTTTTGAAAACCTTCAGAGGATGCCGTGGCTCTTCAAACGGCTCTATCAAATGGCACGTTCTTCACAATCCAACATTTTGAGAAATTATTTAATTAGAAAAACATGTTCATATTGTGGCGTTTTCGATCTCCTCACAGGCTGCTAACACAGACAAGAAGGACTATTTATAGTTAGAGCTGAGTTCAGGTTACTTCACTTCCCAGGTAGTGCAACCACAAGCTTATAAACAGATCTCTCCTGCTTGTGTTTCAGGCTTTGAAAGCACAGTGTTCTGGAGGCTGTATAAGCTATATGCAAAGCTTGCATGCCTCATGAAAGGAGCTGCTGTTTTAAGAGGGTGAGAAACATTAGAAGCCTCTAATTACAGCAGTGAAAATTGTCAGTGATTGTATAGTAGCCTATATTAAAATGTAGTTTGTGTCGGTTCGCTTTCAAGCCAAGATAACAACCTCACAGGAAACTGGGCTTTTACTTCAATTAGTTTAAATTTGATACAGCTCCAGTACAGCCCAGATAAGGAGGCACTTGGTGAAACCTGCCCTGGAAAGCTGAGCAAAGGCCAAGTATCAGTCATTGCTAATTCCCTGCTGTTGCTCCTGCAGGTACCTTGTAAAGAAGATACAAAGGCTGTTTAATTCCTGCGTCCCATAACAGCTTTATAATAAGCTCTCTGCTTCGGTAATAATTTACTGTTTTAATTCTATTATGTTGTTCAGACTAAACAGATGAGAAATAAAAATGTGATAGGCATGTTTCCCTGTAGTACTTGGCTCTTCTAAGGCTGAGGTAACAGGATAGGAGGGGCACGCAAAAAAAAAAAATTGAACTAAATCTCATGGGTTTGAACCATAGCTGTGGAGGTAGGTGAACCCATGCACCTGCTCAACATTCTGACACCATGCGTAGCAATAAAAATAACTTCTTTCCATGTGTGAAATTCCTACAGTACAAAGCGAAACAGGGGCGTGAATAATGGGTGGCAGGCTCTGGAAAGGATCTTTCCAATTTTGTAACTGTAGCTTGGTAAGCTGCAGCCTTGCTCCTTCAGGTTCCTCAGCCTGTGGTGGGAGCAGGATGGCACTGTGCTAGGGATAAACAGGGTTTTTTTTCATGGAGATCTTGTGCCCTCTTGCTTCCCCAGTTTGGCAGCGGGTAGAGCTAACAAGTGTACAGCCCAAGGTGATGCATTTGCTGCTGAAAGGCTCTGGCCCTTCTGGGATGCAGTGGCATTTCTGAAAGCTGCCATGACTGTTGTGCTGTGTATTGACAAGCCATAAACTGTGACTTTGTGATGGGGCGTTTATTCACAGTGCTGTGTAGCTGCAAAGAGAAAGCTTACAAGGGAAGAAACTGCTACTTGGTTCATTAATACTGTAGACTTATTTAAAAAAAAAAAGTAGTTGGCACAGACTGCAGGATTTACTTATCAACATGTCAGTTCATTCCCAAATGTCTCGTACATCTCAAGAGTTATTTTTGTCCAGCTGCTTCCTGCATATCCAACTTGAACAGTCCAAAATAAAAGCAGCATTCAGTGCATTAGCAGCGTGATGCTGGGACTTGCCTCTGACTTACTTATTCATGTAGGGATCTTCTAAAGGCATGCAAACAGGGGTGGGGGAACAGTCAAAGTAGATATGGGGAGATACTCAATGCCTTGACTAAAGCTAAAAAAAACCACCTACTTTGTAAAAATACAAAGATTATGTTAAAGATCCTTTATTTGTAACTGTGCAGTAAAATCTATATATGGTTATGGTATTCAAAAACTGCTTAACTCTACATTTAAGAACTGATAGGAATTCTGCATATAAAAAGTCAAGGACATCCTCATGTGCTCGGATGATTTCCCTGTGCTGGAGCCCCTCCAGGTATATTTGAGCACAGGAATTGTTCCTTGTGTGAGATGCAACCACTCACAAAGAGGACAACCCCATCAGATGGAACTGAGTTCTGTTTTATGGTTGGATTAGGAAAGACATAGGTGTGTGTTATTAAGTCACAGAAGTGAAGAATAAGAATCTTAATGGCGAATTAAGGAGAGAGAGACTAGCATATTGGAAACTTTCAACCTACCAGGTCTTGTCTCTGAGGCTTTGCATTGTTTACCTGTGATGCTCTCAGGTGAGGCTAAAGGAGAAGGGAGCTATTGGAGCTTAATCTTGTTCAGGAAATTTGGGGTTGACAGCTTCTTCTTGTGTTTTTTCCTGGCTTATGCTGCTACAGTCTGTGCCATGAGCTGGGGAGGTGTCGGGTGCAGGGTCCTGTCCTCCTCACTCTGTCGTGCCAGCGGGTACCTCCTTTCGTTCTCTCAGTCCTCCCAAGTGTACTTGCTGGAGTGTCAAAGATTGAAATCCAAGCAAGAATCCAGCAAAATCACTCAAAAGATACCTGCTGTCAGCAGGAGTGCTTGATTACTCTGTTAATGAGCATACTGCTCAGGAGTTTTTATCCATTTTGCTTTTGTTTTGCTCTTTCCTTGTTTAAAAGCCATTCACCCTGGGCGTTTTTAGGAGCTGGAGCACAAACACAGGAGTCGGTAATAAACCTGAGGCTCTGGGGTATGTTTCTGTTAGAGAGGAAACAACAAATGCTTATTTTCTTTTGAAGCAGCTCGTCTGAGCTTTGAGCAATCGGAGAGAGGTTTCTCTTGGCAAGCACAAAAAAGGACTCTCGCCTAAAAGGCCACCCTGCCTATTCCCAAAATCCTTTCCCTCCCCTCCTCTTGCACAGGTACGCGAGCCCCTTTCTCCTCTCTGTTGGAAAACCATTGTTTTGCAAGTTTCTGGAGCTTTTTTCAAATTGGTTAGTGGTCATACCCCGAGTGGAGACATTTAAAAAGAGTTTGCTGCCTCGAGAGCAGATTTCCATTACAGCAGCCTCGTCTGGGGCGAAGCTCATAGCGGCAGAAAGCCAAGGGTCAGTATATTAAAGCAGAATGCAGTGATACGTTCAGGCAGTAGGTTATCTTGATTTCCATATAAATGCAGAAAATTACATTCGACCATGCACCTTTCAGACATGTGAAACACTAATGGTAAAGTAATTTTTATGTCTCCTACTTTGTTTTGCTTTCGTTATTTAATAAATGGAATTCTCTCTGGCACTCTTGCTGTTTTGTTTTGCTACCCCAATGTCTGAGCAGGGATAATTTTAATTTGAATTAATAACTACCACCGGCACTTACACAGGTCCTTGGGTTTAAGTGTCAGCAAGCTGAATCTTGGAAACATGAATTCCTAAAATCATCAGAGATGTTTAAAATGCCTTGTACTGCAAACTAATATTAATATACAGGTCTTTGTTTTGAGCTATGAAGGATGTATATGTTCTTAGCCTGGCCCACAGTTTTACCTTGAGCCACTAAACCTACTTCTAACAAAAGCCATTTTGTAGGCAATAACGTGCTATCAGAGCCTGATTTATTTTTTTTTATTTAGCTGTTTTCTAGCCCTTGAAATGGCATGGTTTGTCCTAAACTCCAGTGGCACCTAGGGCTTACTGACAATCACAGGTGTGCCATCCTGGCTTTATTTCTGGCAAGCTTTATGATAAAAGTAATGATAAATTTCTCATTTTCCTTTAAATAATTCTTACATGTATTATTGAGTATGGAGTGACATCCTAGAAGATGGTATATTTACCATCTTACCATATTCTCATTTCTTATAAATGAAAGTAACCCGTGATCTGTGCATAGAAGCATAGAGAAATGAACCACAACTTGGAAGGAAAAAAAATCACAAATTCTTGCAACCTTGTCCTTTGCCAGAGCGCTGCTGGGGTGTGTGGGTTTGAATGCTGCCCCACGGCAATGGGGCATGTGCCCATGGGGTACTTGTACCCGGGTTGTTCTGCAGGCATCACTCTTCTAGAGATTGTCTGACCAGAAGGTGCGATGGTAGCCAGGTCTGGACTGGTGGTAGTCAAACACTCTTCATTTCTCGTATGCAGTTTCTGCTGTTGGTCTGTTTGTGAACCGTGGTGACAAGAGGCATCAGTGAGTGTACAGCTAAAACTCGTACTTGGAAAACAGCGGGTGATAACTTGCAGGACAGGGGCAGAAAGATGTGTCTGCCAGGCTGGACGCTATCTGCTGTGTAAAGCAGCACCTCTCCCCAGCCAGCAGGTTGGCGGGACACGACTGTCAAGGCCCTTCTCAGCCTTAACAAATGATTGCCCGCTAACGATTCTTATCTTGTATTAGTGGCTTTTATTATCCTGTAAGTGTTTCTCTTCCGTACCAGAAGCAAGCTGACTTTCCACAGATAACGCTGATGTGGGCGGGAGGTGCCCATTCCCTGAATGCCGAGCAGGGGCTCCGGCAGAACGCAAGATGCCATTTAATTGGGATGCTGCCTTGTACGTTTTGCACTATGCAGAAGAGCAGTCAAAAAACCAAGATTTCTAGCTAGTGGGGATTTAAAAAAAAAAAAGGCAAACCTTGCCCTGTTCCCAGTTTCCAGACCATCAAGGCTTTCAGGAGGTGTTTGTTTTGGGAGTATCAACAAACAGTTTCCAAAATGAAACATGCTCCCAAGGCTTCCCAGCCACACAGCTGAGCTTGTTGCCAGCTTCTCTTCTACTACTTTTCAAACGAGCTCTTAATTTCACCGTTCAGTTTCTAGCATATAATCCAAAACAGTCTCATCAACAGTATAATAGAATCTTTTCCTATTGCTAAAATTCTTTTCCTACTGCTTCGTTCCCAGAAGATACTGCTGCTGTTTTGACAACTAAATACATAGAATCGCCTCAGAGTTCAGATATTACTCATGGTATGTTAACTTACTGGTATAATAAGCCTAAAAGTGATGAAAGGAAAGGATATGGTTTGCTTTTTTAATATGACTTTTTCACATTTTTTGAAGTTAAATAATGCAAATGGCACACAATTATGATTTGGTTTATCAGAAAACTACCCATGTAAAGGGAATATAAACTTCTTAGCCATCACCTTTTCTGTTTCCTTCTCCTCTAATATTTATCATCTATGAATTTTGTTTAATTGGGGAATTTTTAAGAGTTGACTAACTTTGATAGTTTCTAATTTACACAGAAATTCAGCTTGTGTTATGGGAAAACATTTTTATTTTATGAGATTACAAGAAAATGCCTTCATATTATCATTTATATTTTTTTTAAAGAATACAAAGGGAGATACAGAGTGGCAAAAAAGACATGTTGAATTTGTGGAGAAAGTGATGGTAGTGTGGGCACCTGCCTTTATTGCTGTATCACCATCACAATGAAACCCTGACTCTAAGCAACAAAGGGAGTTTTCTTTAGTTTCTGGACTGTGGATTCTTTACACGTGTAGTGACATTTTATAAAAAATATCATATAGCGTGCCACCTCCTATGCTCATTACTTGCATAGACTTTTGTCACTGCTGGTCACTTGTCTGCTGGATTATTTTTTTTTTCCGAGGGATGTTTCCAATGCCTTTTCTTTTCTTTTTGCCATGTATCATTGTACAGAGCTTACAGTCAGTGTAAGCTTTCATCATTTCCAGCTCCAGAAGGCCCACTAGAAATGTATGAGAAACATTAGAAAGATCACTGAGGACTATTCAGACAGAAGAATAAATCACACTAGGTCTTCCAGTTCTCAACTCTGCTATCAAGCATCAGCATCCTTCCTTTAGTGCTCTTGTTAAGAGACACAGGCAGACTTGGCCTGTTTTGCTCTGTTCTGCTCCTCTGGCTCGTCTTTCCTGATATTTCCTTGAATCGTGACTTGAATTGCAAATAATAGGATTGCTTATATGAAAGGATACCTTTTCAAGTGAGTAGTAGCCGTGTGTTGGGCTCCTTGAAAACGGCTCTGTGGCATTTAATATATTTTGTTCTCTGGTCAGGAGTTCAGGATGTTCCATTTCTAAATTTGATTTCCAGCTAAAATATAAATGTGTCTTGCTGACTGATCATCTTTGGAAGTTTATATGCTTTTAGAGTTAAAGATGTGAATGATTAATGCTTCTGCTATGCTTGGTTATGAATCATTATATGATGCCGCGATTTTCCTTTCTAAATCTTTGTGGCTGTAGCAAATAAGGTGTTTAAGGTAGAGGGGAAGGAAAAAGGGTAGAATATGACCTTCCTGTTAGTTGCACTTCGGATGAAATAATATTCAAGCAAGGACATGCTTCTGAGTTTCTGCCTAGCTTTTGGACTGTGGCAAAGTACAGATCTATCAACTGTAGTCTTCTGTAATTAAATCCAAACAGAAATCTCAAAAGTTGAAGCAACAAACAAAGTTGTCAAGATTTAAGTTCTAATACAACCCTAATTAATTCTGTTATTATTTCTTCTCAAGTTAGATTAGATGTTTTGGGAGTATTGAAAATCAGGTATTCCCCTGGG
The DNA here is from genome assembly GCA_026546715.1 of Gallinago undulata. Classification (NCBI taxonomy): domain Eukaryota; kingdom Metazoa; phylum Chordata; class Aves; order Charadriiformes; family Scolopacidae; genus Gallinago; species Gallinago undulata. The sequence continues at coordinate 11,022,902 of JAOTQQ010000002.1, read as the reverse complement.
AAGCTCATCTGTCCCATTCTGGTGGCCAATATTGTTTAAAGAACCCCTGAACCACTTTTGTCTCTCTTGCTGTGGGAACATGCTTCTCGCAGCCCTCACACCTGATCTTCTTTGGCTGTCATTGAGGGATGAGGTCCCTGAGGTAACAATCAAAAAAGTCATAAAATTAATAGCAGGTCCCACACTCGGTTCAGAGTTTTGTCTAGACCTTGAGAGCCGATGTTGCCGATTCAAATCGGAGCAAACGGGAGACCTAAAACCTCCTGCAGGGCTCCCACAGTGGTGGGTTTGAGAAGGAATCAAGGATTTAAAGTGCTCTTCTGGGTCTGCTCTCACGAGGGTGGATGCCATGCATTTCCCTGGCAGGCATTACCTGAACAGAGTGTGCTGTCCTAGAAGGCATGGAGTTAGTGGCCCTCGTGACACTCGTAAATTCCTTTTGCCATATTTCTTCAGCAATGGGATAAGGAAGATTTACTATTTGTCATCTTCATCTGTTAAGGAAAAAGTGCTGTGTCTGATGCTGGTTTTGTCATAAATATTGAGAGCAAGCAGGAGAGCACATTTTAATTAAGAACAAACAAACATAATTTTGGACAGGCTCTGCCATGATGAATCCTTTCTTTGCTGAGATGTTTGCAATGAAGCTTTCACATGGAAAAACTTTTAAAATAATCTGTGAGCTGGTGGTTGCCCACTGAAGAGAAGATGGTAGAAGTATTCAGGGGCATGAAACCATTCTATTCTGTCTCAATGTCTAACTTCATATCAAATTCTGTGCTATTATTCAACTGTTGCTGTAGCAAAAGCATCACCTTATGGCAGCTGTCTGCTCCTCCTAGAGGAGACAGAAGACTCAAAGATAGGAAAGTAATTTCAAATTCCCTTGGTCTGCCTCTTAGCTCCAATCCTTTGCTTTTTCCCCATCCCCAAAGCAATCATTTGCTCTATTCAACCTCTTTTAGATAGAATGATTTTCTTTCAGATGCTTGTCATGTTTCTGTAGCTTGGATCACCTGGGAACGCAGTCTCATGCTGCTTTGGGGACTAATTGCACTGAGTAATTACTGAATCCTCAGACCTCGCAATGATTGTTTTATAAATAATTCCCCGCTTTAAAAGTTGATCACACACATGCTTCGTGAAACAACTGTGCAGAGCAAATAATTCTCTGAAAATGTCACTACTTCTGTCATATGGCACGAGAAGAAAAAGTCATGGGGCTGTGGGAAGTGGTTGGTGGGTGACAGGAGAGGTGGGCTGGCTCCATGACCCTGCCAAGGGAGCAGGCGCTGAAGGGAAATGGTTTAGGTGCAGTCAATTAACTCCTCCTGTTTTAAAGCAGAAATGGTGGAGTGTCACTCTGTTACAGAGCTCTGATGCTCAGCAAAACCTACATCCAAAGGCTCGATGTAGATGGAGGCATGGAGCTGGGTTTCCAACAAAAGTCAAAGGAACTAATGTTTTGTGTGTGGCTCCATTAAAATCCTTGCCTTGGGCTTTTTCTTCCTGCTTCAGAAATTCAAATGGATACAGCGATTCGTGTGCTGTAAGGGGGACTAGGTAGGTAACAGTATAAATGTGATGGAATGAGAATTTAAAATAGCGAATGTGCAGTGGTTGTGTAAATGACAGACTGCAGATTGGGTTTTGCTTAATACATTAGCATGATAGGTGAAGCAGGCTGACAGTGTTGTTAAAACCAACACCACAGCTTTTGTACAGGGCAATCAATATCCCTTCTGGCCGCAGTTCCTAGTGTCAGGTGAAGAAAATGTTTTAATAGAAATTCAGTTTATAAGTCTGAAGTAGAGGAGGTGTTTGTATTTCTTAGGGTAACAAATGTGCTTTTCTCTTTGAAAGTATGTCAGGTGAATTTTTTTTCTTCTTCGTGGGCAATGGAAAGCCTCTTGTAATAACTGAAACAACAGAAGTGGTGGAAGGGGACTGGGAAGGGAATCAAGCATCAAGCATAGCTGAGTAGCTAGGGCAGGGGAGTGTCTCAGGATGATTGCTTGCAAGCTACAAATGAACGTGTGTATGTGTGTAGCCTGAATTAGGAGCAAATTGTTCTGAATGAGAGAGACAATATTTAGAACCCTATAGCAACAATTTATAACATATCTGCCCTCTACTGCAGAGGGCAGAGCCATAATCAAGAATGTTTCTGAAAGCTAGAAAATATTGTTTGTGAATGAATATGTTCTAGTAAATGTTTTTAAACTGCTTTCAGCATCCATGTCTTCAGCCAAAAAAATCATTTTCAATATAGATATGGATTGTTAGAGAAGCTTTTACTCCTTCAGTTAATGGGACCTGTTTGAATTCTGTAGCAGATCTACAGGTGAAAAGAGCACAAAGAAAAAAAGAAGCATTATTTCTATTTTTTCTTGCGCTTCTCAGGAATGTATCTCTGACAACGCAGTTAATGTAATACAGGAGTGTGATAATAGCTTACCATTGCATTGCTGGAGACAGGAGGTGGCCATAAATAGCCTATATCTGTGTGTTGTCATCAATGAGGTATTTAATAGCTTGAGGGTTGTTCATCACTGGGCCATTTTTGAAAGCTGTCAACTTCATTTCATGGTATTTGCATGACTTGGTTTGTGAGTGATGTGGCTCCCTGAATCTCCTGTGGCATTGCTGATCTATGAAGGGCTTCCTGGTACTATTTCTTCTGGTTAGAAGTGAGACGGGAGAAGAGTTAATGGGTTTCCTTTAGATTTTGACGGTTGTCAGCAGTTATCACTTACTTTGTATCAATCAGAATGGCTTAGGGTTCAAGTTTAATAGAGACAACGATCTAACCACAAAGAACAGGATCTTTTCCCCAGCCCCCAAATTAATGCAGTTTTATTTAGCCTCTTTTGTGTTTGCTTTACTTTTAGCTTCTGAAGTGTTTGTAGGTAATCTAAAAAGGCTAGAAATCTGAAAGGCCAGATTAATTATGGAAAGCTCAAATCTGCTCATGTTGTTTGTGTCTGTGAAGAAACAGAATGTCTCTGCTTCCAGACCGAGCTTTGTTTTACCAGTGTTGCCCATCACCCCCTGGCATCAGGGGCACGGCCCTTCTCCAGAGAGCTCGGCAGGAGAATGTCCAGAGTCAAGGATCTTGCCTGAAGCTGCATCGATCCAATTCCACCAAGCACATGAGAGAAATGATGGCAAATTCCTTCCCCAGACAGAACAATGCCATTTACTACAAGAAGTGATCTTCAGAAATCAATCAATTTTGTACTTTTCAGTAAATTCAGGCTGCTCCAAATTAAATTGGCAAAACTGACTGGCACAGAAGTAATTCTCCTAAGTAAATTTCTGCCTAGATGCTTGCAATAATATCAATGCAGATTTCATGAATATGTTTCATTAAAAGGATTTTCATTAGGAATGAGTTTCAAAATTTGCTAATATGTCAGACTCTGAGGACACTCATAATTATATCCACAGCCTTTCTAGATTTATCCTTTTGTTCCTTCTGTCTCTGTGCCTGTATTAATAAGCATTTCTAAACTGCCTGTTAGTCTACTAGTCTGGCACACTTTACAAATTACAAAAACAATTTTTTCTACTTTGTATTTGTTCAGTCCCTTAATCTTCTCTTTCATTACTTTTAAGCATATTACTCTGGTGTTTTCTTAATAAAGAAGTAGTGAAGATGAAAGTCTAATCACAGATGGTACCTAAATATTGGACCCTGGCCATGCCATCTCTCATGTTTTTTGAACACACCTTCAAATAAAAGTTTGTGCCATGAGAAGAGATGAGATCTGCACATTGAAAGGACTCCCGAATTCCTGAGAGGCAACTTTCCAGCAAGGTATTGGGCACCTTTACTGTGTTTGGTGGACAAATCTGCTTAAGAGCAGGTTCCCGTTATTTAAGGATCCGTCTGTTTAAGAGAAGGATCCCACTTGTGGTGAGTGGCTGCTGGAGACATCACTGTTCAATGTCCAAGAAATTATGGCCTCGTGCTGCCTGATGTTTCTCTTCCTGAAGTCTGTTAAACTTTGTGTGCTGCTGGGTTGCAAGCACTCTTTTGACCACAAAAAGAAGGCTCTGAGAAACACAAAGAGATGAAAATGTGAAAGTTGTGGATGTTTGAACATTATTCTCCTGGTGAGTTATTATCTCTGAAATTCATAGAGAACCTGACCTAGGCTTAATGGGTGTAATTTTTTGCCTTTAGGGTACTGCTTATTTATTATTGGTCTTTGGCTCAAACCTGTGCACTAATGAACAAGAAAACACTCCAAGAAAAATCTTGTGTTTTGATAAAATGTTCCTTATTCTCTTTACTGTCCAGTGCAATCGTTCTGTGTTTGGTTTTCCTGAACTTTATCAACTTACTTGCTTGAGATAATATTGATTAGGCTGTTGCCAATGAAAATATCATCTCTGAAGTGACAGTAAAAACAGTTCCCATTCTGAAAATGTATCTACCTAGCTTGAAACACTTGATTAACTTCCTGAAGTTATGTGCTCAAATTAAGCAAGAATTTAACACTATTGGATTGAAGATTTTAGTATTTTCTATTGGTAGTTTCAGTGCCTGCCCATAATTATTCAATAAAAATAATCTTAGTGATATAAGTATATAGACAATTGGAAACTTATAAACATGATGAGAGATTTCCCAAACCACCACTATCTTATTTAGAAATCAGCAGGTTAACAAATTGATTTTCCTGGAAATTTTGGAAATGCACTGGTTTTATCAACCCCTTTCAAGATGGATGGGCTGGTTGGTTTATTTTTCCTTTCTCCTTTATATTGAACTAATGTTGATTCACTAATAATTTGGTAATAAAAACAGTAAAGGCAAACTGAGACAATAAAATCTAGGTGAAAATACCATTAAATAATTGCATGGAGTCAAATAATTTGCTTGTGAATGTGGGACCCACTGAATAAAGTCTTTCTAAGAGCCCTTTAAAATTAAGTGCAGAGTAGGTTCCAACATTGATAAATGCTAATTTTGGAGTTTACAAAGTTCTAAGGGGCAAAATACCACTGCAGATTTTTATCTCCTGCTTAATAGCTATAGGCTAGAGAAGATGGACAGGGGATTATTTAGGTAGAATTATTACTTACAGAGGGTTTATTTTCTTTAATGGAAAAATGTATGAAGTTTGGAAAGTAAAATTTTTATAAGTATATGTTTAGAATTATTTTTGCAGATATAACATTTTTCCCTTTGTGGTGAAAAGATGAGTACAAGATACAACAAGGTTCAGATTCTGTGACCAGGATAATCCAAGCCTTCAAGTGTTACCTCCTAGGAGTACTTGAATATCATCAGCCTTCCTAGAGGGGCTTGGTGTTTTTCCTTTGAGATGACATCCCTATCTGTAGGTTTTCACAATTAAGTACTTTCAAGCTCACTGAAAGCACAGGTTATTCTAATCAACAGAATTAAGTTTTTTGTAGGTTGCATAGCTGAAACACAATTGCAGTTCATGATCTGTTCTTCTTCATGTCAAAATACTTTCTCTCACTTACAATTCAGGTCTTTGTAACAACTGAAGATCACAGTAAATTAGAATTAAAAAAAAAAAATCTTCCTTGGTAGAAACAATCTTGAGGCTGAGAGGAACTAAAATGAACAGCATGTTTCAGAATGAAGCATGCTCGTATGCTAGCAGTGGAAGTTTGCTATCCAGACGACAGGACACTGTCTGTGTTATTTGCCATACCCTAAAGGAAAACAGATACCTGGTATCAGATGTGGAGGCAAAACTTCCCCTGCTTGAAGAACGTATGGCCCAAGGCAGGCTCTTGGCTTCTCCCATAGAAATATGCCTTTGGTGAAGCCTGATCTCTGGGGTCCAGCACCACAAAAGCCAGTCAAAGTCTTACATGCTCAGTACAACAAAACCACTCTCAGGACACAGCCTCAGCAGTCCTCTTTCCTCCTCCTCCTTGCTTCATTTCCCTACTAAACTGCTGTAAATCCTTTCTGTCAGTCCTAGAAACAGAAAAAAGACCATTAATTATGACCATTTGTAATGGCAGAGACCTACAAAGAAATGTTTAGTGAAGTCTCACGTCTGAATCTGTCACACCCAGGAGTCACAGGGACCCTGCCTTTCTCCTCTCCCTGTGTACACTGCTGTGCCAAATCTGCAGAGGAGGAAGAGAATACAAATTTAATTTGCTGTCTGAGGGGAGCACAGTGATGAGGGCTTTTGACAGGAATAGACTGGAATCTAAATATTTTTCATCAGGACACATCACATCATTAAATTTTAAAGCATCTGTAAAGAACATTAGGCCACTGATTCTTGAATGCCAATCTTCAGCTTTGCAGGGGACCAGAGGCTAAACGTTGGGCTCAAGTGCCTAACAACTGGACATAACTGAAGTATTTTAGGAGTCGGGAGAGCAAGACAGTGTGTTTTATAGACAGACCCATTGATGCAGGTTAGCTAGAAGGTAGTATAGGAGGAATCGGGACAGCACAGTGGGAATTGGGACATTCATCAAAGCCTGTTGTGTGACATGATAGTGCAGATTTTTCTTTTCACTTAAAAAAGAACAGGGAAAATCATGTTGTTATAATTCTACTGACTTCAACAGACCTGGCATCAGGCACCTGTTCTGTCAGCTCCTTTGCAAGGACTGTAGTGAAGTGGTGTGGCTTTCCAGGAAAGATTGAGGATTGATGTCCCAAACCTAAAGGAGAGTGGAGATCAAAGCATAACTCTCCTGGAAATTCATGGTAATCTCCACTAATAGAGCAGAAAGAGAATAATTTGCTGAGATACTGAGAAAGAACTTGCCCCCAAACATTTGCCATTTAAGATAGCCAGTGTTCAGGTTTCAAAGCTAGTTTTATTTGGAATTTATTTTTTCCTTAATAATAGTTTATTAACTCTAAGTAAACTGGCAAAGGACAACAGGCTTTGCCAGGCCTATACAGAAATTTGGGAAACAAAGTTAACATGCAACACATTTCTCTGGCATTGTGAACAGGATTACTTTTCAATTTAGGTCCTCTCTACCATTCTTAGAATTATTTTTACATCTTTTACATTTTACAATCTTATACAAGATTCTAACTTTCCAAGGTTAAAGTTTGTAGAAAAGTAATATTAAAAATGAGACCTAAAGAAGAGCCTGTAAGGAACCACTGAGAAACATTACTTCTGCTTAGTATTAGTTGTTTAAAAGTGAGCCCTGTTTCACTTCTTGTGTTATGCTTTTCTTTGGATCAGACTTAGCAACAATAACTAATTTTAGTGCTACAATAAGGCATATTTACCCACACTTTAATTACACAAAACCATTTTAATTAAATGCATTTCAAATGGTATCTAAACAATGAAATAAATTCCTCTGTATAGTAACATTAAATAAATAGGCAATATTCTTCTCTCTTCTCAGGACCAGGCAACAATGAACCAATTGTTCTTTACTGCTTTCCAAGAGGGCTTCTCATTGTACGGAGAGGCTTAACATCTGGATCAATGCTTGCATGTTTTTTAATGAAGTCCTTTATCTCTTAGAAATTACTGAAAAAGCATCTCCTGTGGAAAACAAAGATTAGTTTAGCTGGATGTCGTGCTGAGCAACGGATGTTTTTCTTGGCTGGCTCGCCACAAAACTGCTTCCGTTCTCTGTATCAAGTAAGGATCTCCAGGCTTTAGTCCAGTAACCAAAGATTATTTTCTTGTAATTCAGTACACAGTGTAGCCTCTTGGTTTTCTTTAATTGGGCCAAATTCTGCCTGTTATTGTTGCTTCTTTGCGTTGCATGATTTCTGTAAGGAGACTCAGAGGGACTCCTGAAGAGAAGTCTATATATATGACATTGCCCTAACTAAGGAATCCTACATCTCTTTCCTGTAAATCCCTATGCATTAAGATATGCCAGGATAAGGATTAAGCTGTGTGAAAGGGCTGCTGGCGAAGCACTGAGTATGTGCTGAAGTGCAAAGAACAGCAGTGAGAGACTGCCCAAAGGTACCAGCCTTCAGTTTTTTTCCAAAATTACTGCTAGATATGCATTCAGCCCAGAATTATAAGGAAAAAAACAGCTTAAAATGTCTGCAATGTTTTCATGTGTTTTTTTACCCTGTTCCTCCTAGGCTGCTCCTGGTTGAGGGGACCTTGTGAAGAGCATTGCCCTCTGAGGTGTTTGCCCTCTGAGGGACAGGCTGGGCTCTGGCCCCTGGCAGGTAGCCCCAGGAGTATCACGTGCGGGAGGGTCCCCACAGCCTTTGCTGGCAAAACCAGCCGCCTTGTGTTTGCTCTTGCTCAAAAAAAATGTATCACACAGGGCTTCAAATAACACTGTCGGATCAAGTCGCACGTACACCTGGAAGAGCAATATTTTTGCTTTTCAGTATAAGGCACGCGAGCAGCCCAGTGGGACTGTGAGCCAATCCTTTTCTTGGATCCCAGTTTTTATTCCTAAATCACTTAAGCAGTTTTCTTAAACTCTTTGGCGAGTCATTTCAGTTCTGTGCTTTCATCTATCCAGTGGCCTACCACAGGGGCCTCTATCTATATGAGGACTTTCTGTAATATTGCTAGCTGGCTCCAAGAGTGGTCAGGCTCGATAAATCTCAGTTGGTGAATAACTTTGATTTTTAGTTAAAGGGATAAACGATATGAGAAAAGCAATCATGGCAAAATATTGTTCTGGAAAAGTGAATCGATGCACACTTTAAAATGTCCCATTCTGGGACCTGTGTTTAATGGAATGACCAGAGTACGCTGCAAGAGCTAAGCAATGAAATCCTTGCTTTCCTTCTGAATATGAGGAAGAGTTCTACATCTGAATGATTACTTTTTTTAATACTCTCTTTTTAAATTAAAACATGCAAGGAGAGATACACTGAAAAGGGGACTTTGGCTAAAGGCTTTCAAGCAGCTATACTCTCCCTGATGAACAGCATGGCTCTGTGCTTTCCAACAGAGAAACCGGAGAAGTGAAATTACATCTGACAGGTTCATTTCTACATTACCACAATTTTTGGCTGAAGGCAAAATTGTTTAAAAAGAGAAAAGACTTAAGATGTTAGGATAGCAGTGTTTCTATGCTGGAGTCCTGGCATTAATCTAGACCTGGTGGCAGTGGTTACAGCAAAAGACAATTCCGTACCAATTTCAATCTGTGTTTGTAAATAAAAGCACTGATGTAATAGAATTTTTTAATGCGTTTATGAATTCATATGTAGAGACAAGTGCAGCTGGGAAATGATGGAAGAAATATATTTAGTAAGAAGCACCTCAAAATGGTATGCTTAAGGTAAAGCATTGGAATAAATACAGGCACCACAGAAAAATTATTGTGCTAGTGAAATATTAAAGTGTGATTATTATCTATAGAATCATAAACACTTTTTACAGATCAGTGTGTATAGAGAGAGACAGATGTGCACACAAGGATAAAAACATCCGCCTTGTACAAATGAGCAACTTTAGAAGTGTTGGGGAAAAACACTGCGAGTGATAAATGACAGATTCTGCTTTACCTCTTGTATCAATCCTGTTAGCCTGGTTCTGTTCAGTACTTTCCATAAATAGTGCTGAGGTTATGACATGGCTCTGTTTTTTGTTAATTAGCTGAATTGCCAAAGGAAGAATATTGACCAATTAAGACTCTGGTTAGAACTTGCAGTGAGAATACAGTTTGTAGTACTTATAGTGTAATATTAAAACACAGGGGATTGTGTCTTTTCCTGTTTGGGGCATAAATGAACTCAATACGAGCCTCTCCACACACAGAATTCTAATAACAAGCTAAAAGATTCTGTAAAAAAATAAATTTTTAACATTTTAAATAAGGGACGAAGCTGCGGAAACAACAAGATGAAGGATTCATCAGAACTAATTATCCAAATGTTTTTGCATCTCTCAACCTGAGGCCAGTCAATCTTTCAAATTACCTTTTTTTTTTATTTTTTGCAGTTAAGGTCCTATAACAAGTACCTAAATGAAACTTTTTAATATTTCATGGATTGCACATCTTCTAATCTGTTCTTTATTTCATTTTTATGAAAATTACCCTTCAAATTAGTTTTCTTTATCCCAGGAAGACCCATATCTTATGCATTATAATTTTTTAATTATCTTGATTTGTGTACAGCTATGACTAGAAAAAATTCCAGCTTGAATTTCCAAAACAACTAGTGTAACATACATGGCATGTAAACGATGTTCCACGTCCCTCTCAGAAGAGCATTTTGGATGGTGTTTTGAAATGTTTCACTGACTGACTTGAAGATGATTATTTCAGTTTTGTGTTGGTTTCCTCAAATTAGCTTAATTCTGTAGGAATTCTGGTTTCAAACAGTTCAGATATTAATCGCCACGACTTTCCCTGACCCCAGCCTTTCTTCACATCTTCCTTAAGAGGTGGTGTTCTCCCTGGGGAAACTGTAAGTGAGAAACAAGGTGCATGGCATTGACGTGTGGTTGGAAGTGGTGGAGATTAAAATTCCTTTACTAAACATGTTTAACTAGTTTTCATTGCTGAAAGTTTTATCCCCACAAAGTTTTGACACCTGGTGATGTGCTTGGGCTTGGAGGGCCAGCACAAGGCATTGGCAGCACCTGGCAGCATTTTCTTGCCATTTGTGTTAACTCCAACTGCTTTTTAATGATAGGGGCTGGGAAAGGAGATAAAGCTTCTCTGATGTTATACTCTCATGACTCTTTTCTCCAGGAACTGGGGGATACCAATGATAGCTGAGATAGTCTGATAGAATGAGAAACCAGGCAAACCTCCAAACTTCAAGCAGGCACTTGTTTGGCAAGGAGTCTGTGATAATCTAAATTATAACAGCTGAAAAAGCAAGCACTAATCAAACAGGTTAGTCAAGTGACAATATCAAGACTCTGATGCTGTACTTCTGTCTCCAGTGGCTTCATTTTTCATGTTCTTTAATCTCCAAGGTCAAGACAGCCAGTCTCAAGATCTCTTTGAGAGAACCCAGGAGCTAAATGTGGGTCTTCACTCTTCCCCAATCTATGATGTCATGGTTCTTCTATAAACTTTTCTGTCAGAGAAAACCATTCTGGTCTGAGGGCTCAAACCCCCTTTTCTCACAGGTCAGGACCAGTCTGGTCGAGCTCATCTGGACAGGTATTACCTCCTACGCAGGTCTACTCTGCCGTGTTCAGGTAAGTGTGACCTGCTGGGTGCTGGTACTCTGATGCCTTCTAATAGCTACAGTCTGGAATACCCAGCAGAATTAAATACCTTCATTATTTTTATGCAACTATGCTAAAGAAGTACATGTAACAAAGCTGGGGGGCAAGGCAAGCAGGCTGTGCTTCACAGGGACCTACAGTGGTCATCCAGCCACTCTCCTGGCTGGGCCTTTCAAAGGGGCCTCCTGGTTAAGTCCGTCAAACAGAAAAGATTGTACGCAAAGAGTTTTAAAATTCAGTTACCCGGAGGGATGAAATCTGAAGCAAGTGTGAACCCTCGTACAGACCTGAGGACGCCTACGGTAAGGGGTCGGGGTCTGACCCCCACAGGATAGGAAGCAAAAGCACGAGACCGCTGGAGGTGGGCACCCGAGGAAGGTAGGCTGAGACACATGCTTACTAACAGCACTGACTGTAGCTGTTTTCAGCAGCTTTTGTTATGCTTTGTACTGTATCTTCTGTCCAAATATCGTTTGTTTCGGGGGAACGGTTTTTATACCACCTCTAGCATAATGTGGTGTATGTTTTATTAGTCATATCTCCAGTTGATTTAGACAATATTTTCCCCCGACTGCTCTTGCTTCTGCTGGTTCACTTAGATGCTTCATCTCCCACACAGCAGCTCTAAATTATTTGAATTTTTTGAGTCTGCCCTGGAAACCTTGCTAAATCAGAGTCTTTCAGATCAGGCATTCAGTCCCACCCAGAATCTGGAAATACTTGACAACTTTCAGTGTTGGGTTTTTTTTTTTTTTGTCTATCAGGAACTCAGAAATACAGAACCCTGTGAAAATGAATGAAAAACCCTGCTTATGTAAAGCTGGTAGAGCTTTGCTGCACATTCAGATCGTATTTGAAGCAAAGATTAACATGAAGATGAGGTTTTGTTATTCTTCATCCCTCCTCCTCTTCCTTGTTTTCCTGTAATGGATTTTGATTTATTTGATGATGGGATCAGACTTCTCTTTTCTTTATCGTCAGGAACATGTTTTCCACTAAGGAATGGGAGGGGATGGTAAGATCTGCATTATGTTTCATTGTGATTTTCTTCCCAGTGCAATTGAGATTTGAGAATCCCTGATAAGGAGAAAGTTTTGTTTGTTTTCTTTCTAGATATTTTTTTTTCTATAAACCAATGAGAATATATAAATATGTATATATTTAGAGATATAATAATTTTATAAGGCATTATGTTAGTAGCTGTATCAAAAGTAGTTCAAGGTAAAGCAAATTATTTTCTCTGTAAGAATATAAATATGTTACGTAAAATTGTCCTAGCTGAGAAAGTTTCTATTGTGTTTTTGTTGTCATTGTGTCATTCTTGTCAGAGAAAAGCTGCCAAGAATCTTAACGTACCCAGAATTCATTAGTAGTCAGTAATGAATCTATGATTCTACAAAATGCCTGCTGAACAACCATAATCACTGTATACATTTGTCTATTTTAATAGTCTTTCTATAGCTATCCTTGGTCAAATACGTATTCATCACACACCCGTCTTTACTTGCTGACAAACTAAGCTAATAATATATGTATCAGTCTGTGCTGTACTGAAGTTTAGATGTGTGCAAATTTGTGCATGTGCTTCCTATTAAAAAGGGAAAAATGCTTAAGCTTACAATAGGTGTCTCTCTATTTAGCTTAGTTATTTTTATTTTGCACATGTATCATTATTATTTACAACCTTTTATCAATGTTACCATAGAAATGGAGAATGCTAATTCCTCGAATCGTGCCAAAACTCATTTTCTATCCTGCTTGCTTAGTTGCTCTGATGCAAACACTGTTTGCTGGCTATCAGAGCAGCTACATTATTTGGCCAGGGCTTTTTTGGGTGCAATATCCTTGCATTTGAGTCCTACACTTCACATATATTTTTTTAGAAATTACTCTTGTGAAAATATGCTGTATTTTAAAGGCAAAAGTTCGAATGAATTTCCAGAGTGGGAAAAAACCCAAATCCATAAACTAAAAGAAAAGGAAGGACAAAGGCCTAAACTTACCTTCACACGCTGATTAGTTCTTTTCTTTTTGAAAGCCTTTTCGTATTAATTCATATGCTGTGTTTCTTCAAGCTGGGACATAGATGTTCTAATAGAACTCGGTGATCGCTAGGCATAAAGCATGTGCTGAGACGATTTTAATGTTTCTCTTCAGAACTCAGACTGTCAGTAGAATTCAAAGGCACTGCAGCTATAGCAGCTACAGCCCTCTAGAACCTAGCTGAGTCATTTTACCATAACACTACAATTCATTTAATTTTGAAATACTAATTAAATGGGGGGGGAGGGGGAGAGATTCTAGAACCATCTAATAACTACATTTGCAATGCAGCGATTAGTTAGAAAATTAACTCTCCTAAAATAACATCTCAGTATTCCATAATTAATATAGTTAGAGCATTCCAGTATGAATCTTAAGAGTCTGGAAAAAATAAGTTTAAAATATTCCTACTGTAACAATTGAACGCAGTTAAAAAATTAACGTGTTCTTTTTGCTTTATTCAGCAGCAGCAGCTACTCCAAATTGCAAATGTCCTAGAATCAGAACTTACCAACCAATTTTGTTAACGTAGCAGAAGGTGGAAAAGAGTACAATTTAGTCTTCCATAGAAATGTTGACTCCGTTGTGCTCACTACCCTGCTCGTGCTTTATGGTACTGTATAATCAGAAAGAGACAGACAAATCTAAGATGTACAGCAGGAAAAGGTATGTATTTTTATATAGCTACCCTCTTGATTATTCTCCCCCCAACACATACATTATGGCCAAAAATAAAAAGAGAGAAGGGGAAGAAAGGAAGAAACGGTTACTTAAGTGCAGGATTCTAAATCTGTCTCCCAGCATTGTGACTAAGAGGATTGATTTTATAATGTACGTAGCACTTGGTGATTTCTCTAGTCTGTGTTTACAGATTTGTTTGCCTACTTTATATCATTTGTGTATTTCCTTAACGACTGTTAAATTCAGAAGTGATCCTCTAGTCTTTTGGCATTGGATAGTCCTTTTGCTTTCTTGTATGGTCCATGCTGTAAACATCAAGAGCACCTAGGAGCTGAGTGTTTAGGTAGTAAACAACTTCTTCAGCTCTTACAATGAACTTCACAACTGACAAGTTTCTTCAAGAGATAACTAAATTCTGCCTTTTCACATAAACAGAATGTAAAATTCAATTTGTAACAGCACCATCTGGAGACACAGAAATGTTACAGCCTCTAAATCTGCACCCACACGTTTGAGCATACAAGTGGTGTATTTCATTATCCGACTACGGATCTGTAGTGGTTAGCTATGGCTGTGTCCAGATATTTGCACAGAGATTGCATGTGCAAAACTATCCCTGATGTCTTTAATCACTTCTCCTTCAGAACTCCATATGCACCTCTCATTATATTAACCTTTTTAAAAAACTATCCACCTTTGCAACAAATTATTGAAGTGACCATTAATCTTTAGACAGTAAGACTTGGACTTTTCACATACTTTTAATTTTTCCAATCATTTTTGCATTGCAACCTGTGGCTCTGTGCAAGCAAACTAGCAATGACAACTTCAATCAGCCCTGGTACGAGTGTTGCTGACCCTTCTCCCACCGCAAACAGGAAGATCTCGCATAAGTATAGAGTGATGGAGCCAGCAATCTGCCTGGGAACCAACCTTCACCTGCAGTAAACAGGTACTGCTTTTATACTTGGGGTTTCTCTCTCCACTTGAAATGATTTTGATCAAGAATGCCTGTTTTTAAAAAAAAAAAAAGTATTCCCACTATTCAGCACATGTATTATTATTATTAAATCTTCATCTCTATTCATGCTGTCTTTTTGTTATGTCCTCCTTTAAATTAGAAAATGGACAACTCAACCCAAAGTTTCAAATTAAAGCGAAATTATCAATGCTTGCAAAACGGCAGTAAGATCATTTTAATGTATAATACTAATATTTTTCATGTCCGAGCTATGTTTGCACCATTCAAAAAATGTTTAGAAAAATGAATGTCAGTGCATATCAGTTATCAAGGATTTATGCTGTATCCCATAGATTGGAGTGCCTTTCTAGTGTTGCTTGTAAAATTCTTGCTCACCAGAACGTGTGCTGTGTTAACAGCACTGTTTACTGAGGGCATGTTTGCACACTGTGCAGCTTTAAGCAGAAATCTGCTTTCCCCTGGCGTGTTCTGTAACACCTGTGAAAGATAACAGCAGAAAGGTGGAAGATTTAGCACTCTTTGCCATGTTTGTCCGTGTGGTGATAGCTGGTGTCCGATGCTTGTCTTTGAACTCTCTTTCTAAGAAGAATGGAGTAGGCTAAAGATCGCTGACTCTCTTTGATTAATCTCACTTCACTGTGCCCTGTCTATACGTCAATGCCAGATAGCTGTTTTCTGCTGAAGGCAGCCCCATGGTTGGGTTTTTCACTCCAGTGCCGTTGGTAGAAGTAACCCTGGCTCTCTCTTGCCTCACTCGCTGTACCTTTATTGTTGCTTTTTCTCTCCTGCCTATCTGCAGAACAGCAGATTCTCGTACTTAACTGACCTCCCACCAGGCTCTGAGAAGCACGAGTCTGACTGGTCCCTGCAGCTCTGTTCTTGCAGAATAAAATATGACATGGGTTCTGCGGGGAAAATCCACCCGTGCTCCTCCAGGAAGCGTAGGAAGGCAAGCTGGGAGCGCTATAAAGGGATGATAAATTTTGGTGCACCTAGGGAGGGGGTAAGTGTTAATTGCTTTGTCTGCAGAAATGGACCGTGTGGATTAGGAGATCTTCGAGTTTTAGTTTTTTCCACACAAATGCCAATTTGGAATCTCTATCTTTAGTGCTGTCTATGAAGTATTACCCTCTTGAAAGAGTGTGCATTTACTGGAATAATCACACTTTCTCTTCCCCTCTGTCAGCTATTAATAGTGATAAATTTTAATTGCATATGTAAATAAAAACACTGTGTACTCATTAGTTTAAATATGTTTTTCATTAGGCAAATGAAATGCTTGTTGCATATGATGCAAAGCTAAAAGGAGAATGTTAACAGCACTGAGCAGTTTGGGAAGTATATTGACTTTGATTTTTAAAAATTATTAATAGGATAAAAATAAACATTGTTTTAAGGGATTATCATGGGCAGATTTTCCAGTACAGGCATCTTGGTTTTGGAAAAGGAAAACCCAAAGTTAAGTAACAAAAGCATGGGTATGGTGTCAAGGCTAATGCATTTTAAACTTCTACTAAAAGGGAGATAGCTCATAAACTTGTATTACTATTTATAGCCCTGGCTATTTTAGAGATGGTAACTGCAAGGTGGGTAGCATTTTTCAGTTTCAATTTAGAAAAATCCTGACATGTCTCACATCTTTACTTGAAATATATTGGCACCAAATTACATCACTTCATCATTAATTTTCAAACTTTTGGAACCCAACACTCCAAATACACTTTTTGCTATTTTTAGGGGCTATGCAATTATAGTCAGGAAGATATAATTTTTCAGTTCAGTAATCCATACTTTCAAGCTTGCAATATATTCATCTACCTACTAGGTAATAGTTTTTTTCCTTTCTGCTAACAAAATACCCAGAATTTCATAACCTATTTACTTGTAAACTGTCTTTACCATTTCCATCCACTGTTCTGCTCACTGGGAAATGATAAAAATCTTATCCCAGAGACATTTAGTAAGTCAGTATAGTTTTATACAAAAGCTTGGCCTCTTAACACTTCAGTCTTAGTGAAAAGATGCTCTGTGGGTATGACTTCTTAAAGTTATCGCCCAGAACAGATTAACGATCTCTCTTTTGGCATTGGAAAAGATTCCATTGCTTGTGTGGTTATTCACTGAGGTCAGTCACTTGTCAAGTTTGGCTATTATGGTATATATCTACTTTCTACTGTGTTTCCTGATTAATAAGAGAATAAAAAATATCTTTTCCTCCAAAACTTAGAGCAACAAATACATTTTCTTCTCAATTGATTTAGAAAGAGCAAAGAAAAAAATATTTTTTATTTTATAAAGATAGGCTTGAATACCTTTGTATCATCTATGCTTCCTCAGTTCAAATTCTATCAAATTTTTATACTGGAGCACAGTAAGATATTTATATGCAAGATGGAATGAAAAAATGCAAAGGCTGGCTAGAGGGCAGTCTCCTGGAATTAACACAGAACCAAAGCCTCAGAAGGCAGTCTGAAAAGGAAAAAAAAAAAGTAAAAAAAAAAAAAAAGTACTACGTCAGTCAGAGATTCTTCATTTGCCAAACTTAATTTTAGGTAGCTGGATCCATTGCCAAGAGAATAAAGGCAAAGAGAGATTCCATTTTGTATGAAGAGCACTTGACATGGTTGAAAACAGACTTACAGATTTTAAGAACAAAAGGGACTACTATGATATCAAATCAGACTTTCTACATAGCGAAATCAGAGAGTTTCAGCTACCAGTGTCCTGATCAAGTTCACGAATTCTGGCTGAGCTGGAGCAAAGTTCTGGGGATGGTGTTCAATCTGGTCTTGGTTGAAAGAGCTCTAGAAGCAAAGAATCTGTTTTGCATCTTATTACAGCAAATTGTTAACTGCTGTCATGTTTAAAAAGCTGTGCTGTGTGTTTTTTTTCACTTGTCTGGACCAATCTTCCAGTTGTTGCACAGTGTTTTATTTTATCCTGCCAGTGGGTCATCTGAGGAGAATGGAGACTATAGAGTTGAGGGAGAAAAGATAGAGGATTCGTCAAAAAAGATGGTTTACTTTGGGTTCTTCTTTTTAAGAGATTAAGGGAGGCTGTGATTTAATACTTGATGAGATCATTTAATACATAATAGGTCATGATCTCACTTTTGACCTTGATGCCCTCAAAATTTTGTTTTTCTAGTCTGCTATATTAAAAACAATAAGCAGTGTAATGCATAAGTAATGTTCTCTGGATGTGCATGCTTACATACATACATACATGTATGTTTTGGCAGAGTGATCTGTCAAAACACTAGCTCGGGATCCAGGTTCTAATGAATCCATGGACTCATTTTCAAAGAATTTGTGCATACCAGCCCCACATACCCATTGTTTAGAGGCTAAGGTGAAACAGAAACAAGCATGTCCTGACCTTCATTATTGCTCTAGATATTGTCTTTGCTATTCAGAACAGAAGTTCTTGTTCATCTATAATCCAGGCAGCATTTCTCCAAAGTTGTCAGTATTCACAGAAAGCGGTTAGCTTTTAGAAATCATTGCACTGAGCTCCAGACTGACTCCTTTGATTCTCATCCATCATCAGATCCTCTTTAATGATTTCTCATGAGGTTCCCCTCCCTCTTGCCACAGAATTTCTCTAGGCAGGAGAAGGTGTACTTCAAAGATGCAATAAACCTTGTACATAGATATCTGCACGTACTGATACAACTCACTGTACCATTTGACATCTCCTTCAGGTTCCTCGAGAAGCTTCTGGCAGAGGTGAGACATTTGAGGCTATGTACCACTTTCATCCATAGTAAGCTCTCAAATATTTAAATTGTAGATACACTCAGATGGGGTGTGTTTAATGGTAAGATGGTACTTTTATGCAAGTAGATGAGGAAACATGATTTCTGTGTATCTCATCTGAAACTAACTTATCACATTTTATCCTCATTGAAAATTCTTGTCTGAAACTTGGCTCAGTGGAAAATGGTAACATGCCAAGGAGCCCATTAACAGTATCTCACTCCCCCTTTTTTTTCTCTTTAATTTCTGTGCTTTCATGGGTGCTAGCGCCAGTTCTGCTGTTAGTCACAGCGAGAGCATTGATTGACTTCTGGTGTAGTTCTGATTTGCTGGTATCTTGAATGCTACTGGGACCTCTGAATTTGGATGAGATATGAACCTCCCCACAGTGGAAAACTGATGTATAAGTAATGTTCTCTGGAACATTCTCTGCACCAGTGTGCAATACAGATCTGTATGGCTACTGCTTTGTCCAGTTTGGATTACTTTATGCAAACTGTGAATCTTTTCTGAATTTCACTGAATTATTTTTAGAGTTGGAAGGGACCATAGAGATAATCTAGTCCAACTCCCCTGCTGAAGCAGGATTGCCTAGAGCTAGAGCATGTTACTCAGGGCTGCATCCAGGCGGGTC
>JAOTQQ010000002.1:10897134-11003542 GCA_026546715.1 Gallinago undulata | reverse complement strand
TCCCTGGGCAGCCTGTTCCAGGGCTCTGTCACCCTCACTGTAAAGAAGTTTTTTCTCATATTTGAGTGGAACCTCTTTTATCTTTCTAAATCAGAATGTTATTGAATGGTCTATTTTGTACAGTGTACAACATCAACAGGAAAGTCATTTTGAAGTACAATCAGCTTTCTAAAAGGCAACTGCAGTGCTTTATATTCGGTAGAGTTATAAACATAATTGTAAGCTCCAGTAAACGCTAAGGAATACAAATAGGAGGGGTGAGGGAGGTCTGTGATCCATACATTTACATATTAAGAAAACTACCAGTTATAATAAAAGGAGACACTCAAACTTCAGTACATTGAGCAGCAGAATTTTACCTTGCTTTTCCCAATGGCAACCGTAATATCCTTGCAAGGCAATACCAGAAAGGAGTGCCCATAACGTGTTTCTTAGGTAGGTAATGCAAAATGTAAACTATACATGAATTTTTAAAATTAATTGCCTTTCAGCAAAACCAGCAGTGATTCTGCTTTGGATTTGGTTTTATGTTTTCCAAAATTCCCAGTTACAACACAAGTATATCACAAGTGTGCTGGGATGGAAAAGGTTTTCACCTCTGTTGTTCCAGGATAAATCAAACAATTTCAGGATAATTTGCCAGCCTCCATTTTCTTTTCAAGCAAGTGATTACCTGTCATGCAACTGTTAGTATAAATTTCAAGTTATGAAGGGTCATTCAGCAATAAATATAGAGTTGTGGGAGATCGAACAGGAAAAGAGAGTGAGCTGCTGTCTGCCAACTGTTCCCTTCCTGCAGTCCAAGACAAGCAAATAAAGATATGATGTGATTTAGGATCTGTTCTGTGTTATATAGTTAAAACCAGTATTTTGCCAGTATATTTGTTCTACTGACTTGTACCACTTTTGACTTACTGTTTATCTATATTTCAATACTCCACAGCAGGAGCAGCTGTAGTTCAAGTCCCAATATACTCAATCGATTCACTGTGAAGCATTTATTTACCATCTATGGGTAACTAAGGAGCACGGAAATTGGAATAGAGAACTAACTTGAAGTTGGTACCATCCACTGCAGAGGCTAACCATTAAAAACCCCAGAAACTCCATCATGGATCACTTTTCACTCTACCTATTATGAGCAGGGGAGAGGCACAAGGAATAGAGGGGCTTGCCATGCAAAGCAGTGGGGAAGACAGGGTTCTCCCCAGAGAGAGGAGCGACATCTTTTTGAGATGAATATCCTTAATGTTTTGGAAGCTTAATATTCTTAACATTTTGGGAGCTACTGTTGCCTTTACGGAAGGCTATCCATATGGACATAAAATGTGCCCTCCCAGATGAGTCTGGTAATCTATCTAGCCTAATATATATGGTCATTAGGGGTGTGACTATAAATTTATGTCTGTGAAAATATGAACAAGAAATTACTAAGCAACTTGTGCAAGATGCATAGTGATCTGATGTCAGTTTTATGAATTCAGTCTCAAGATGATTTGAACCCCATCTGGGATGAGCTCAGCAGATGTATGTAAGCTTGATTCAAAGCATATGGAAAATGGCATGCAGATCAGGATAATGAATTTTTGAAGAAACACTCTATGCTGTGCCTGACTGGGAGTGCACTGTGGCACTGGTGAGATCTAACAAATCACTTAAGTGCTTTGCTGTGCCCTTGTGTTCAGGCCTTGGCAAGTCCAAGCAGTGCAGTGGCACTGACAGCCTTCTCTAGCGCCGTTGAATGCAGATTCACACAAAATGAGATGCAATGAAATAACTCCCCACAACTGTTATAGGGTTGCAATACCTCGTTTTACAAGCCTCTCATTGCTTGTAGATATTTTCACTTTGGAGGTAAAGGAGCACCCTAAACCACCTATGGATTGTATAAAAAAAAAAAAAGTAAATATCTTGCCACAGCTGCAGATTACAAGACAAAAGTTGGGACAAACAAAGTAAGTATCGAATCCAGAAGGACTCCCTTGACTCCACCAGTTCTAACTCTGGTCATTAACTCATGATCATCTACTTCAATTCTCAATGCCTTTGCAGATGAAGGTAAGTTATGGAAATATGCATCTATACAGCTCATTATCTCCATTTCAGTGTATTTAACTGCAAGCTCTGATGTAAAGCAATGGATGTTGATTTGCAGAATGTTTGTTCAAATACTGAAATTCATGGTACTTAAAGGCAGATTACAAAGGATATACCCTCTTAGGATATACAGTTTTAGGTACCAAACAAAATATTTACCTTATCAGCCAGGGAACTCTATCTAAAAGACCATCTCTAAGCAAATTAATTGCTGTGAAAACAAAGTTCCTCTGCATCATTGCCCTTTTAGTGCCACAATTTCTCACACACTCAGACTCAGCAAAGCTCTTAAGCACCTGGTAATGCCTATTCCTAGTCATCAATTATTGATATTTGGTGATGCTTTGATTTCTGTGAGACCATTTGTTAATGTTAAAATTGTTCTTAAACACTTGACAACTAAGGTTCTGCTCCAAAGACCTTAGTGGGAAGAGTTAGAGATGTTGTGATGAACCCTGAACTATGGATATCACGCTAAATGATAGCCAGACATTTTTATTTTAAGAAGTTACAGTTTGCAGCCCAATGCTTCCAAAGAATGCCTTCCTCCTTAGTAAAGTATTCAAGCATGTTCTTAGTTCTTATTGAATTTTATGATCTTGAAGCATATGTCTGAACTGATGCATTTTGAAAAGGGAGAGGTATACAGCACAGATCTGGTGAGTGTCATTCTGTGTCTATGCCCAAAGCATTTCCTGAATCATGAATGTTTCTATTCCCTCTGGAATACTTTATTTTCTAAATAGATTGCAAGATCACATGAAAGAGAAACTTGCTAGCAAGCCTCGTATATATTACCTATTCATAATTAAAGTGAAAAAATGAAGTTAGGCAGAGGGCTTTGGGGAATTTGCTTATCTTCAATGGACTGTTTGTCTTTCCCTATCTGTTTCTCTTTAAAGTGCCACCCAGCCCCTTCTTAAGAGTTCATCAAATTTAGTGGAGAAGTAATATCTTCTATTAAATTAATTCATAAAGGTGGCAAAACAAAGTATTTTGGGCTCGGCCTCCCTTGCTCACCTCTTCTTTCTCTTGTATCCTTAGACTGTGCAACTGTTATGACTACAGGAACAGATATTATTTTTTTTAAAATCAGATACTTTCTGCCCGCACGAGCTACACTATCAATTCAAAAGATAAAACCAGGCTTCACAAAATAAATGAACTAGTGCACAGACTCGGAGATATTTTTCTTTTTCCAATAGCAGACATGTAAAACAGCCTTGCCAAACCAGTAGCAACACACAGGGGTATGTATGTAGAGAAAACCTGAGCTCTTTCAATTAACGAAAATCAGTAAAGCTGTAACTCAAAAACACTGGTGAAAATGCCATAATATAAAGAAATAATTATTTATAATAACTAATTGTGGGCATTAGTCAAGTGAAAACAGTAAATCGTATTATTGAATACTAAGAACACACTCAAGTATCTCCTTATAAGATACGTGCAGTCCCTCTGAAAAAGTTCATAAAGAAATGAGCATATTTCTGTAATTTCTTTCTTTAGCATTTAGGGAACAGAACTTGAAATTTATTGAATAACTACTTTTAATACAAATGTGCTTAAGGTGGGTGTAGGTTTAATGGTAGATCTGAGTCTCTGAAGAAAAGTATAATTATGGAGATCTAAGATATGTGACAATTATAAGCATTGTGATATTCCATTGAATCTTTCAGTGTCTTGTCCCTTTCTTTTTTATACTGGATGTGAACTTATTTCAGTGGTCAGTGTAGAGCAGAGGACAAACCCAAACCAGGTATTCAATGTGACTTAGTAAAGCAAAACAATTAAGTCTTTTTTTATCAGAAAGACCAAGATCTTTACAATGGACATCATGATGATTATAGACTCTGCCTTTCTGTGAATGTGATACAAATGCTGGACCCCACAAGTTACACCACATATCACAAAATAAGACGATATTAAAAGCATCACGAAAAATCAGCTGCCTTTGTATGTAATATTGAACATTAACAGTGTCGGTGTGTGTTTTGGGTAATGATAAGTAAATTAGCAGTTTAGTCTAGAAATTATTACAAAGGTTTGTTAATGATTAAATATTATTTGGGGATTTGAGAAGTTCAGAACTTCTCCCTGGGGGAGAGGGGGGAAAGAGAAACGTCATACTCCAAACCACTCCTTGAGACAGAATCCACAGTCTAAATTGAAAGGGACCCTTAAGATCACTGAGTCCAACCATCAACCTAATACTGCCTTAACCATCACCAAACCCCGTCCCTCAGCTCCATGTCTATCCATCTTTTAAACACCTCCAGGGCTGGTGATTCAATTTCGCTGGGCAGCCTGTTCCAGTGTTTGACAACAAATCATTTATTTACTGCATTTTTCTTGTCTAATAACTATAAACACTTTCCTTGGTAAAATGAAAATGTGCTTTCACAAATATCAGAGGAAATTAGCTGTGCATTTGTCTAAAATTGACTATTTTAACTGAAGATACAAAGTAGATCTTAACTGAGCATTTTGCCTTTCAGCACCAAGCTCCAGCCTTAGGACACCTGGACTCTAACAGCTGGTTTCTTTTGTAACTGCCTCCAGTTACCGCTTTTGAAAGCACATTCTTTTTTCTGCTTGCTACAGAAAAACTACAGCACATTTCTGCAAGAAATCAAAGGTATAGCTTTTTCTCCTTAGCTTCAGAGTGTAATTCATAGGGGTTTAAGATGTCTCCTCTCCAGACAGAAGCAATGAATGTACAAAATTGTTTCATTTCCAAACACGCACCTAAGGTTTACAGTCCTCCTCTCTTTCTCCTCTATTTCTCTACCACTCACGTCATCCAAGAAACAAAGATGTATACCAAGCAGACATTATAACTATCTTTGCTAACATCTGTTATGGGCCAATTTCAATGCTATTGCTACTTCCCTTCTCATTCTGTATGTATGAGCCGGTATTAATATCTCCAAGGAAAGTAAATGCATGAATCAATGTGTCTGAATTAAATAGGGCTGAACGAATGGAGCATATGTATGAAAGTGGATGTGTTGTGTTTGTACATTCAGGTGCTGTGCTGAGCGTTGCAGGTGGCCGTGGGATGCAGTGTGGAGGCCACATTCAGCTTGACAGAGAAGGGCAGACTGGCCAGAGGAAGAGTTGGGGAAAGCCTTCGTGCGAGGTGTCGGAGCCTTCCTTGAAAACAAGGTGTGTGGGGGGACAGGCTCTGGGGCTGTGATGTTTGTCTGCTCTGCTGCCGCACAGGTCTCAAGGAGAGGGCTGGCGAACAGCTGCCCCACCAAGCCAGAGGCCCCCATGAGCAAAGCAGAAGGAGGGAGGAGATGGAGGACAGAGCATCAGAAGGCATCAGGAGCAGGAGGTGAAAGCCCTGAAGACGTGGTGGCTGCAAGGTCAGTGCCTTCAGTAAGGAACTGTTCCCAAAGTGGGATGTCTTTGGAAAATGCAGTGTGTTCATCCTGGGAAGAAAACTGGGTGGGAGGGGTAGGCACTTTCAGAAGCTGTTTCTGAAAACAGCTGCTGCATAGACATTGGGTATGTTGTAACTGCCTTTCTAGCTGTTCACTTTTGTCTTGTGAGCAGCCCTTGCAGAAGCTGCTCATGGGAGTGATGTTTGTTCCAGAGCTGCTGAGAGTGGGTGGGCGGTTACTCACCCGCCAGCTGACGTGTGGTCAGTCTGCTCAGAGCAGCCTCCAGCCCTCCATCTGCTGGAGCACGTCTGCACCCACTGAGGGGATGCTGCTGCTTTTACTCTCTAGCCTCCCTAGCCCAGTTCACCCCCCAGTCAATAAGGCAGCCGACTGGTAGTCAGTGAGTAATAGCCACAGCCAGCACAGCAGCCACACTGCCCCCAGCCCTGGTGGCTCTCCCTCCTCTGCTCATCCATCTTCCCTGTAATGCGAGTCAGAGTTTCACAGTCTGCCACCTCCAGGTGTCTCATCCTACCAGTCCGTTAGGAGAATTTTAGCAAAAGAGTAAGAGAAGATAGAAACCAGCAGTTGGCTTGTAAGGGAGAAAGGTGGTTTGGCTGAAAAGGTGTGTGGGTGATAGATACCTTTTTGTACTGTCCAAATTTGCACCGTGCAGTATAAAGTATAGTGGTGGCTGAAAACTCTTGTCTATTCTTTCTTCCATTCCGTATGACCATCCTGTAATACTCTGAGAGTGAACATGTATGGCCCAGGAGCTGAGTCTACTTCACGCTATATACTGGTCTGAAGACTGGTGTCCCTGCTATTTTGCTTTATGTGATAGCAATAGGCGTTTTTGCAAGAGAAAAATATGTACAGGAAGCTCTCCAAGGTCAATATAACAGTGTAAATAGCCAGATGCTATTTCCCTGTGAATTACAAGGTTGAGCAGCCAAACATCTCTTAGTCATGTAAATTATGAAAATTCTGAGAACTGCAGTGCAGACAAGAAATCTAAGGCTGCTGAATCATTTTCTCTGGTTCAAAACTGACCATATCTTATCCCTTTGTTCCAGGTTTTATTTGCATTCTATGATTGTATTTCTTCCTGTCAGATATAGGGATGGAGTTAACTTCTTTGCTTTAGGATATTGTTCTTTCATTATCAAAAGAGGCAATCAGCAGACTTGTAGAGATTCTTTTCAAGATGTAGGAAAAATAATACAAAACTAGGATTGAGCTATTTCTCTTAAGCTATCTGCAGTTAAAGTGATTATTAAACCCCAGGACAGGTTTAAGGGTAATCTAGACGAATATTGTTTTCATCAAAGCAATAGTGAAGTCATCTGCTTTCTCCCTGTTGCCTTAGGACCAACTTTAGAAAAGGCATACCATCAAGTGAAATTGGAATTATTTTGCTCCAATTCCTTTAAAGTTCAATTTTTATCAGTTACTGCTTGTAGTTATCTGACGTGAGAGACTACTTGCTTTCTGAATAGTGCCACTAAAAAGTGGGGGTTTTTTCCCCACTTTAATTTGGGAAGTTAGAAATGTACTGTCTTTATAGTAAAAAGACAGCACAAGATGAAAACACACTCATTGTTCTAGTAGAATAAATAAATAAGGGCTGTGCACAAAACAAGTGGGATTGATTTGAAAGATGGATAACCAAAATACTGTGAATACAGAACAGATATGAGAATAGCAGCATGTGTTAATGCCACAGACTTCAGTCTTGTCTAAGAAATATGGATAAACGCTTGTCCTTTGTGGCTCCTTCTGGCCATGCCCAGGAGAAGTAACTTAGAAAATCCAGGCACCTACAGTGACTCCTGAGAAAACAATCAACAGAAACAGCTAAAAAGATAAGTAGAAACCTGAACGTGCATGGAGCATACCGATTAACAGCAGCTCCCAGAGGCTGTACACGCAGGGTACATGTATTCTGCGCGGCACGTTCTCCTACAGCCTGCCCCCGGTAACGCTCAAAGTCTCTAAAGGGAACAAAACGCTGGTGTGAGCCTTTCAGAGATGTTCAGTCCAAGGACAATCTCAACGCACCCGATTAGCTGTAACCTCTACGGCTCAGATTTATGCATCTAAAGATTAAAGCTAGTTGGTAGGAAAAACACCGAGAATGGGTGCCT
Source organism: Gallinago undulata (assembly GCA_026546715.1). Classification (NCBI taxonomy): domain Eukaryota; kingdom Metazoa; phylum Chordata; class Aves; order Charadriiformes; family Scolopacidae; genus Gallinago; species Gallinago undulata. Next base: position 10,995,909 of record JAOTQQ010000002.1, on the reverse strand, counting down.
GGTGCCTAGGCACAATTTAAGCTTTGAGAATATGACAATTATTTTTAATTACATCAGAAGAACTTTCACTTCAGCAGCTCTGCTTCATCAAAGATGAAGTCAAATAACAATAGGTAAAGTGGCAGAGGAAAATACAGGGCACAACATTTCACAAAAAGATTTATACTTCCAGGATTGCTCATGTCAGGACAAAGTGAGTGGAAAATGCACCTAAATTAGAATAATTAGGGTTAATATACCTTTTGCACTGGCATGAATAATTATTCAATCCACAGATGAGAATTTGGATTCCTCTGATATTTTTATATTTAATAGAATGTAAGAGGATAATAGCAGAAACAAACAGCACTGCATCTGGAAGAGGCTTGTAGTCCCTATAAACTCAATAATTTAAGCTAATTCTACTCCATTCACTGTTTCTTCAGCTTGATCAGTCTATCTGCTTTCCTAGTGGAAACAGCATTCTTTTTTTTTCCCCTACTTTTTCTGTTCATAATCTTTCTCACTCTCATCTGGCTTCTCTCAGTGATGCTGTCAGCAAGATGATGCCTAGTCCCAATTAGAAATTCAATCAATATTCACATAATGAGAGTTCTAGAAAAACCATGTCATTTAGTTCAAAGACATGGATATATTACTGTAGCTATTCAGGTTTCAAGTAATTTAGGGCACCACAGTGAAAAAAAGATAAAATAAAGCTGAAAGGCTTAGAGGTAGTTAATTGTTACTATGGCAACTTCCTAAATAAGCTTTAGATCCTAGTCATTATTCAGTTTATTTGGAGGCTGAACAGAATCATTAAAGGTGAAACTTAGTTAAAGCTCAGAACAGTTCTGGGATCTTATAGTTTCCTGCTGGTCCTTATAGAGTTACTTAAAGTTTGTCCATTTCAGCTTTGAACTGTGTCCAAGAGCAAGATGCAGCCTGCATAGATTAAAAAATGGCAGCATGTTACATAGCAACGATCTAATTTTAATAACTTTGGCAATTGCATTTTTACATTTTTATATCCCAGTAGAACTCTCTTAAATGTATTGTGTGGGAAAGAAGTGGTCCTCAGTGAATAATGCTCTCATCTGCCCATAAAATGAAGTTATTAAGATCTGATTTTCAAAAATGGGCTCCGACTGTGAGTATACCTTTGTCATCCCCAATATGGGGTGCAGTCCCCTCACCTTTTGGGACCTTAGCCCCTATCAAACGCTGGCTCTCAACATTGCTGATGAAATTAATAAATGGGTCTGCACAGTGCCATTAAGCTAATCCTAGAGATCTTCCTTCCATGAAACCCCCACATGCAGAAGTGTGGGGATACTTTTCAGCCTGGTCCCTGTAACAAAGCTAATAATTAGAAACTGGGAGAAAGCTTGTCTTATCAAAATCTTGCCATGCTGATCGTGTCCATTTGTGATCCCAATATGGACAGGAGTGAATATATTCTGCCTCTATGGAGCAGATTTAGGAAACCTGACTTCTATAGGTAGCAATGGAGACAGCAAGCAGAGGAAAGGGCGTTGGGCAACTCTCAGCCACTACACCTTAATTAGCTGAACATAATTTGTAGCCTAAAGTTTTTGTGTTTTCTCAGCAGCTGTAGCTCCCCTCCTTAACTACTCTGTAGCATATGATAAATCAGTGGAGGCCATGAAATAAAATCATGTCTCAGTAGGAGACACCCCATGGCTTCTCACAGAAGTGACTTTCTAGCTCAGACCAGCTTTCCCTCTTCTGTAGGCTGCAAATCTCTGAAGTCACTGACTCATAACTGCAAAGTTGTTAGAGAATGATGCCTTCAGTGTGAAGACACTTAGAAGAAACCCCCAGAGGTGAATGTATAAGTAACAGGTTCTTCTAAAAATAAAAATTGGGAAAAAAAAAAAGGCAGGACAAGTTAGCTAGCTGTGAGTTCACTGCTTTTAAGGGTGAATGGCAGCTGCTACATAGGCATCTTTAAAATGCTCTCAAGTAGCTTAACTGTGCAAAGTGGGAAACTGTGATGTGTAGATGTCTCTCAAAAGGGGGTAAAACAAGACCAGAAAAGTTTTGTTTGTGGTCAGAAGTCAATATGACATAAAATAATCCCCTTCCCTGCCACCTGCAAGCCTGTCTGTCTGTCTTTCACAAGTTAATGGTCCTGGTGATGGGGAGTCACCCAGCCCAGGGCAGCCCTTGCTGTGTTTGACAGTCTCAGAGTGGCTCTAGACTTCCTCCGTAGGCAGGGCAGGGAAACGGGCACTGCCAGGGCATGGCTCAGTCACTCCGAGGTACTAAACTGTAAAAGAAAGCAGGGAAATAGCCTGTTTCTCTTCCTATGTCTTGAATTATGAAACAAAGAAGTCTTGAAAATAATTTGTCTTTTCATTCTTTTTCCAAATTAAATTGATCTGTTAATTTTTTTAAAAAATACCTTTGTTTTGAAATTAAATATAAGTTGGACATTAAAACTTCTTGATATAAAACAGTCATAACGGAAGAAAACTGTTTCAGACTGGCTCCAGGATGCTTCAGCAGACTTAATCCTGTTGATCTTTCTCTTTTTTTTTTTTTGTCCTCAGAGAACTCCTCCAGACTGTACCTTTTTCTTTTATTTTATTTTTTCTTTTTCTGATTTGAACAACAAAAATGCTCTTCAAAATTTCACGTGATGAAAAAGGAATGTGCATCCAGCTGTAATAGGAACTGTTTTTTCTCCTGTCTGAAAAAATGTGCAGGAATTCTGCATTGCCTATTGTTTGCACTGATTCTTTTACATGGAAATCCAGTCTCTAGAGTTATACTTTGGGGACCTATAGTAAGGACTAACATGGTTTAATTTATAAGAGGGGGAAAAAACCAAAGGAAAATATGGTCTGATCCCAAGTAGTGCTGTCAAATCAGTCTGAGCATTATTTATTATATTTTATTTTCTTCACTGTTATACAACCACAGCACCCGGCTGTTTGCTGTGTTGCAAGGGTAGTGTTTTCAAGGTTAGCACAGAAGTAATCAAACACTCAATGGTGGTATGAATATTCATATCAAGACACGTTATGAGAAAGTAGATAGAGGCAAATATGAAATTTAAATATAGATTACAGCAGGAAATGGGACATGAAACAGTAATTAGATAGTGAAAATTACATGTTATTTACATAGGTAAATACACTGGGGGGGTTATGCATGTGATCTTTTCTACTAGCATTTGTTTGTTTGTGATTTAACCCTGATTTAAAAAGAGAGTTTTTTAAAAAAATAAAAATGAGAAGAAAGGAACACTTTCATTGTACTAGAAAATCTGCATTGCTTGCAGGATTACCGATTTGGGCTATAAGCCAGGTTTGACAGCTGATGTGGATCAGAATAGGTCTGTACTGCCAAAACTAGTGGTGTCAGTTCTCTAGAAGCAGGCTTTCTCCCCAGCCCTGCTTATGCAACTCACTCCTATCTGGGCTACTGGAAGCCTGTGGGTGCTGGCAACCAACGCCTGAGCTCCTACTGCCCAGACTAGATGGAAATGTTACTGCACTACTGAATTTCTTATGGGAAGAGAAACTGTTAGGAGACAAAAGCATTGTTTTCTGTTTTTCAGGGAACATCTAATCTAGATTAAGTTTCCTGCTTTCCCTTTCAGAAACAGAAATGTGGCTCTAGCCCAGTTAGATCAGCGTGCGTCGTGAGTCAACACAGCCATCGTACCAAAGGCAATATTCATTTCCAGTTCTACTCTGAAGCACCTCATCCTGCTGGATTCCCTTCTTATGTCTGCTCTTTTTCCTTTATCACTTAATTGTGCCCTTCTTCTTTAGCCAAGAGCAAGGTGAAAGAAAAGGCTTGACTAATGTATCTCCTTCTCTCTTCAGCCAGCAGTATTCTTCCCTTAACATGATCAGCTGCCAGGAACATGGAGCTAGTTGACAGTTTGGGCTTCCCAGACAAAATGAAAGTGGAATTAACGAGGGAAAGAGAAATGGAACCAGGTGTCCCTCGTGCAAAGGCTCACTTATTCCTTAGCCTTTTGTCTCTGGGTTGCTTTTGGTTGGGTATCTCTACTGTGCTTGAGTCTACAAGCAAGAAAATCAGCTTCAGAGTACATAGCATTTATTTGCATGCAGGGGGTAACTAGGACTACCATGCTACTGGGCCATGTAAATGTTCTTGTGACTCTGGATGGGTCTCTGCTGAAGAGGCAGTCATCAGTCAGGCAATGAAGGATTTGCCTCTAGCTCCTTGTTGAGGGTGATCTTTGATATTGCTGATTTGCTGTCTTCTATTCCTGCTTTTCTTTCCCCGGATTTTACAGCTTTTCATGTCAGTATTTTCCTCTTGAATCCCTGAGATTTAAGTAACCCCATCTCGGCAAATACTGTTGAGTCTATTGTTTTGATTTTCTTAACCTGCATGGCTTTAACTCATGGGCTTTCTCACACTTTAACATCATTTTTCTATAAAACTCTATCACGGTGACAGTTGTGTTGTGCAAAAGTAGGCTGGGGCTCGCAGACAGCTGAAGCCCCCAGCCACAGGCTATGAAGGGTTATATCCCCCCAGCCAATTCACATTAGCTGCCCCAACAACATAAATAATTGCAGCATAAAACTCAAAGAAAAATTTGTGAGACAAGTGCGTGACACTGCAATGCAGTAACTTGGTCAGGAAGTTGTGAGCTGGCGCTTAGCAAATGCCCAGAATCTGGAGAGGACACTGCCCTCACTGGAGGTCCTGTGCCCCCTCATACAGTGAAACCAAGACATTTGACAGTGACTGGGTGGTTTCCCAATGGGCAAGCGTCTCAAACTTGGTGTTCTGGGCAAATTCCAAGCTGGTCAGTCCCACTTTATTTTTAAAGTTCACCTGACATTGCAAAATATGGGTTACTATCTGTTCTTTTAAAAATCCATTTAAGACTTCAGCTCAGAAATCAGGATAATGCAACCTTTGTCATTTCTTATCTTTCATTTCCCATTTAATTTTAATCAGCAGATGAGTGCTTGTGGACATAAGGCAAAACCCTGAGAACTCTTCCTATTTTTTATGCACGCTTCAGTAGGCAAAGGCTGTGTGTGTGAGTGTGTATCTGTCCTCTGCAGAGTAGCTGTGTATTGCTAAGGATTTGTCACTTCTCCTTGTGGAGGTGGCAGCACATTGGTCCTTATTCTTTATAGAAAGTTTATTACTTTTTGTGAAGTACCTTGAGAGTTTGTGGAATAAAAGAGCATGTTGAGATAAAGGTTATTTATTATTCATCACTCCAAATACATTTGTTCATACATTTTAAAGCTGGGAACAGTGTGTGATAAGAGACAGCTGCATAGCTAGGACTCTTACTGCAAGCATGCAAATTATTTTTCAGATCTGAAAAGAGGGGGTGAGCCCAAGCAAGCGTCTTTTTATTTTCCAGCTGTATCGGATGGCCAAATGAAATCTATTAATTCTCCCTATAAAACATAACACAGCAAGATCCCCAAACTGAACTCAATCTGTTGATAGCAATCACACTGTAGCACACACAAGCACACACACAAAAAAGGATGTCATAAAGTCACCTAATCTCCGATTTGAATCTTTGCATGAGGAAGGCATCCTGCAAACAGAGCTACCGTTATGTATCCCTTATGCCCGTGTCCCCAGCTTCTCCAATAAAAATTGCTTAAGGCAGCAAGAGGCAATTCAGCTGAAGAAATAAAAGCAAAACCAGTCTTCCTGCAGAAACTAGACATTTTGTAAAACCAAATGGAGCAGAGAGAAGAGTGGATGTCCGTGACTGAAACGACCATGACAAGACAATCTCTCCGTATGTCAGATGGATAAAATAACAGATTTCCCTGTGGAAATCTGATTGAAACTCACTCATATCAGGCTCCTGGGTTTTCTCAGAGAAGGGAAATTAAGATTGCAGTAACTTTTCTCCACCTGCTCAAACGTGTTCCAGTTCTCCATTTTTCCTCACTAAGGAGACAGGCAGTATTGAACATCACCTGTTGCTTTTGGATCCACTCTGGAATTGCTGAATATTTCACAGGAAGCAGATTTTAGGGGGAGAATGCCTCTAACTTGGGCTGAAATTATATGAGCACCTGTGGTATTACAGACCCAAAGAAGGCTGAAGTGCCACACAGCAAGCCTTATTTATTGCAGACCTTTCTAGAGGCTTTGAAACAAAAAAGTTTTATTCTATCTTACTGTTTGGCAGTTCAGAGGAGCCTACGGGGAAGGGAAAAGCTAAGTTCTCTTTTTCCTGCTAACAGATTTGTAGTCAGTTCTGTTTGGGGTGAATCCCAACGATTGTTTTCCAGCTTTTTACACTGTTGAGGATGGGGAAGTGTTACAATCCTTGACTAGAAGGGCTTATTTTTATACCAAGCATAACCATAAATTTCAACAGTGGTTTGTCTCTGAAAACTGCAGGTGACTTTTTGAATCACAGAAATAAACGAGACAAAAAAGATCCTGTTCCGTACCTTGCTGTGCTCAGCACCGTACGGTAGTTTGAAGTCCATTTTCAATGACTGACTCTTAGGGAAAAACAAAACCTGAAGTGTCGTGTGAAGAAGACGTTGCTAAATTCCAGATTCTTCTGAACTGAGGAGCAGACACTGTCACATACATTGTGTGTCGCTATGAAAGGTTCTCCAAATAACAGCAATAACCCCTTTTCAGAGTAAACAGGCATCAAAAAACATCCAGAGTCAACTCACTGCCTCGCTCCACTGAAAGTTAGCAATTTGTAAACACCTTGGCCACCAGCTTCATCTTCAAGTATCCACATGCCTTTCAAAAAATATCCCCTTTAGTCCTTCTCTGACTCAACAGGTCACAGGAGAGAGTCTAATCCCAGGTGAGAAATTTAAGCACTATTGTAATTTGTTATTTCTTGCTTCATTTTCTTTCACTTGAGATATTCCATTGTCTTTCTTTTCTGATTTTTAGCGCTCAAGACTGACCAGCTATTTGTTATGGTATTAACTTTTTTTCCAGTGTAGATTCCCTAAATGCAGAGGATTCTGCTCTGCAAGACATTCTCACACAGTAGACACTTTGGTATAAAATCTAAAAATCTTTGGTTTGGGCGCAGATTTCGCCATTTCTCTACAGGCTGTCCAAGAGAGGGGAAGTGACTGTCTTCAGCTCCTGAATGCTGTTTCAAATAATTAATTCATGCCTAACACTCAAGAACACACAAAATATCATGATGAACTTTTGCCTACAGGAAAACAATATCTCTAGGTATTTGTGTTCAGGATTTGATTTATATAGATGACATTTTGCATGTAAATATACAGTCAGCCATTTCACTGCCTGCCAAGAGGCATTTGAGCTAAACACAATGACGCTCCTCTTAATCTAAAATGCCATGTTCTCATGTGCGCCTACTACAAAGGTTATCAGGCACATCAGAAAGTAAACAAATTATTTGTCAAATAATTAGCCTTACCAAATATGTGCCTCTTTCTTCCTGGTTAAAATAACTTCTGTCGAGAAATACAACTCCCAAGTAAGCAGCTGTCAATTTAGGATGGTACATGACTTAAGATGGTATGAAAATAATAATTGCCTTCCACACACCCCAAGAATGGAGCTGAGTCCCAGCCCCAGGGGTGATTGAACAGATGTGCTCTGAAAATGCCAAAACCTGGGCCAAAGTCTTCCAGGCAGTCCTACCCAAAAAGCTTCCTTGGGGTTTTATGAATAACCAAGGCCTCACTGTCTGTCTTTCCCAAATCTGGACTTGCACTCATAGCCCTGCATAAATAGACCATTTATACCAGGTGATTGCTCTGGCTGAACGTGTGTTGAGATCTGTGTTTCTTCAGAAAAGCATGAAAGGCAAACATCACAGAGTATCTCTTCTTTTCTGCCTTTGGAGTTCAAAACGCTTTCAGGTGTTCTACAACTGGAAGATCTGATCTGTTACTGGAATATGTATTTACCAAGTATCTCTGATGTGGCCATTGTATGCTCTACAATCAGTGCAGTGTGACTTTCCCAGGCCTCAGGGTGTTTCCCCAGCCTGCAGTAGTACCTTGGGCACTCCTGGTGGTACTCATTGCCTGTATCTACCTGTTGATTTGGGATGTTATCAGTCAGTTTGGGAGAATATGAATTCTAAGCTCTGAAGGACAAATTTGAGTCATGACAGTTGCATAAGCTTCACCCTTCTTTTGCAGAAGGTTATTGGGCAAAGTTCTCTCCTGTTCTGCTATAGGATATGTAGATGCAGGCAATTCTCCAAACTTCAGTTAGCTTTATCAACATTTTTTTTTCTTATTTTCTTTTTAAGTAATCAAAGTCTGTGCTATTGATCCCTCCTCTAGACCATCCTGTGGTCTGTATTTTGTCACAGGTGTAGTTAAGCTACTGTCATGCACAGCTATCCTACAGTGTGACATTGCCTGCAGCTCAGAAGCCACCTTGTTTCCCATCCTCGATTGCTGAATGGGAAGCTCAAGTCAGGCATCATTTTATTCTCTCTAGTGCCAGATATGATGTGTATAAATTTTGTTTTACCACATGAAAATTAAAGAAAAAATATTGCATCTTTCCAATGATATGCCCAAACTTTCAGCTGAGAGCTCTCAGACAAGAATTCTTTTTCCTTTACACATACACACACTATACACAATGAGGCAAAGAATCAGAGGATTGTAGTTTGTCTGAGGAAACTTAATTTATTTCACTTTAAAACCTAGCAGGAAAAAAAAGAGTAAAATAAGTGTCTTGTTTCTTTTCTTTATTCTCTTTTCTGCATGTTGAACCTTTTATTAAAAAAAAATAATAACAAAGAAGATATAAAAGAAACATAAAAAGGAAACATTCTTTCACTTTCAATCACAACAGAATTGATGGTACATTTTACTGAAAGTGCTAAATTCCTCCTAGTTCAGATTGAAGGAAATTTTTCCAAAACCAAACGGTGCATATATCCACCATAAATTAGGAGAGCCTATAGAGGTTGCTATTGTTCAAATGGTGTTACTTTATTTGTCCATTGAGATGCCTAAGCATCATTCTTCTGCCATCCTTCAGTCCTGCCTGTGAGCTAAGTACCAACAACAGTACGTTGTTTTCCCTCAGACATTTTTCACTATGAGCGGCAGCCTGTTTCAGTAACAACCAAATGAAAACAGCCTTGAGATTTGAGCATACAGGAACATAAACTGTAGTCTAACTGTTTAAAAGGCTGAAGGCTTGCTCCAAACTCACCCGAGTGCAAGGACCATACATGTGTCCAGTGAAGTGCCCAAAAGGGTCTGAGTGTCCTACATTGTAAGGGAGGTTGCACAGGCACAGGCAAAAAATGGTGGCAGCTTGCAAACTATAGGGAATCAGCTATTTTAACCTGACAAGTTGCCCCCACCTCTCACCTGCTCCTGTGATTGAGATTATGAGGTTTTCAGGTCTTACAGGTGGTGAGACCAGTAGCAGCAGGAGTCCTCTGATAGTTTGACCTAAACCAACTTCCTTCTTCCCCTTGTGAATGTCAGCCAAGAGACATTTGAGAATGAGGGAAGCACAGCTGTGGGGGACACACGGTGGTTTGGGACAGGAAGAGTGAGGAGGGGTGGTTTGTAACAGAGGCTGCATCAAATATTAAGGCAGAGGAAGAATTACTGTCAACTGCCTGTACCACTCGTCCTTTAACCAAAGCCTTGTTTTAAATCTGAATTTTCCTCCCTTCCAGTCCTTAATTCCTTTCTCTCCCATTCCACCACCACTGCAAACCTCAGTTTAATCTACAGAACTGAGAAACCTGGAATCAGCTCAGCTCTGTGGCTGTACCTGAAAGTTCAAGTTGATCTCCAGGTCTTTTGAATCAGAAGAAGAGGTAGAGTAAAAAGCTTCAACAGATATCGCTGTCCTGCAGTTGTAAGTCAGGGCTACCCTTTTCAGGGGCTGCAAAAGTACTGCTTCTTGTGCAAGAGCCAGCATCCCAGGAAGAGCTCCGTCTGAGCCAGATCATCACTTGTGCTCGTTACTTACCCCGTGCATGGCAACCTCTGGCTTAAAACCAAGCTTGTGGCACTTCACTGTAGAAGTCATGATGGGCTAAATTGCTTCCTGAGTGGCACCCACAAATAAATATTAGAGCTGATCAAACAAAACGCAAGGCTCTGAAGTAACAGCAAAAACAGCAATTAGTTTAAATTTGTCATTGAAAACATAATTTTTTGGAAGCTGAAAATAGTTCACTTACAGCATTTTGCTGAAAGCCAAAAGAGAGTATGTAAGCTCTTTTCCAGGATTCAGCAAGGGAAAAGAAGATAAAACAGAGGAAACCATGGAACCAACTTTGCAACCGTTCCCACTCCAGGCCTGTGATTTTACTCTGGTCCCATATATCACCAGGATAGCGATAGCACTTCAGCCTCCTGACTGACATGGTACAAAAGAGCTGGTGAGGGGCTGTGATGCTATACAGCCATCAAACTTCCACCCAGAGGGACCCTCTCATTAATTTCATCTTCATGCTATGGTGCCTGCCCTACCACAAGAACTGAAACAGGGAGCAAGACTGCACTTGCAGACCATTTTGATCACCTCCACTAGCAGAGTAGGGATGTCTTTTTCTGTAGGAAATGCTATGCTAAGTGAAACTTAGAAGTCTGAACATATATGATAAAAACACAGAATGCTCTCTACGGGTGATCATAGAATCATCATGGAATGGTTTGGGTTGGAAGGAACCTTAAAGATCGAGTTTCAACCCCCCTGCCCTGGGCAGGGACACTTCCCACTAGAGCAGGTTGCTCAAAGCCCCATCCAGCCTGGTCTTGAACACTTCCAGGAATGGGGCATCCACAGCTTCTCTGGGCGACCTGTTCCAGTGTCTCATCACCCTCACAGTAAAGAATTTCTTCCTAATATCTAATCTAAATCTCCCCTCTTTCAGTTTTAAACCCTTACCCCTAGTCCTATTGCTATAGTCCCCCATAAAGAGTCCGTCCCCATCTCTCCTGTAGACCCCCTTCAGGTAGTGGAAGGCTGCTATAAGGTCTCCCCGGAGCCTTCTCGTCTCCAGGCCGACCAACCCCAACTCTCCCAGCCTTCTACAAGTATGCTGTAAGTTAGAAGCCCACTTATCTTTAAGCTCCCATCTGCAATGAGAACTAGAATTAACTTTTTCATAGATGTTATTGAGATAATGCAAAAGAATTTGGCATTCTTGTGCTAAAATTCACGTCTGGTTTTATGCACTTTCAGGTGTGTCATGTTTATGATGCTGAGCCATGGATTGGATTTTAAGTTCAGGCCCTTTAAATTGTTACCTGTTACTAGATCTTCTGAACTACTGCTTTCCAGTTCTTTTCTTGGATTTGTAACTTTTCCAAAATTATCCAGGGGAGAGTCAGAAGGCAGTATGCTGCCTTCTCTTTTAAGGACTTATAGTTGTCTACATGTCTTAAAAGGAATACAAATGCAAGCCCACTGCTTGCCACTGCTTTCCAATGCCCAAAACCTCAGAATTAAACTTTCATAATATTCAGTTATATTGCATCAAATAACATGTACATAATCCATTTTCACAAGTGGAACTTTCTCAGAATCATCTTGTAAGTCATACTACCTTTTATTTTAACAGCCTACTTAGTGGGTTTCATGTAATGTTTAGGTATGAATCATTACCGTGAATAATTCAAATGTGGTTTTTGTATCTTGGTTGGTTTTTTTATTCATGCTCTCCATTAACAAAGAAAACCTGGTGAGTGGAGTGCTGCAAGAACACTAAATGCATGAGTTGATAAAATAAAATATATATACTGAAGTGTTTCTGAGTGATTTATTATTCCTGAAGTACAATATAATTACAGCATTTGTTGATTCTAATGTTGTTATTATACTTTATTTGACCTATTTCTTTAAAACTGTTTGCAGCTAGTGTGTTTCTTGTACAAACTTCATCAGAAAATAGCACTACTGATGTTATTATGATAGAGCAAAGAAAATAATATACAATGAATTTGCTAACAAATCAGGGACTATCAAGATTATCACTGCATCCACTTAACTCACCATTTAAATCCATTTACTTTATTCTTCCAACAGATTCCTGCCTCATTCCCTGCTCTTGGCTCATGACCTCTTTCCTCCTGCCCTACACTCACTCTGTGGCTAGCTATTTAACATAATTTTTTACTTCCTTCTCATTAATTGTGTCACCTCAGTGCCTTATTTACTGCACCACTCTAACTCCCTTTGAATGGAACATTCACTAACGCCCTCAGAGGCTTTTATTTGTGGTTTTTTTACTATGGAATCTGAGCACTTAACATAAACTGATGTCTTTATCTTCACAACACACCTGTTAGTCATTCTTCCCATTTTACATATGAGGAACTGAAGGATAGGATAAAGGTACAGTACTAAAAGGTGCAGAGGTAGGTTGGTTTGTTTTATTGATATCCAATTTACAAGACATACCTCAACCATTCATACTAATGAATTCATTCAGTGGACAGTTCTGATTAGCTACTTTTCAAATAGTCCTTCTGCAAACCAGACCCAGATGTAAATAATTAAATGCACTTAATGAAAGCATGTACTGACGCAGGTCAGAAACTTGAGGTGATATTAGTCTTGTTTTCTGGTGGAAACAACCCTCCCAAACCACAACAGGTCACAATTTTTTTAATTCCATTTGACAAACTACAGCGGTTTTAAATTTCCTAATTAGCAGGTTTAAGATACTCATGTTACTGGTTAACCTATAAGCTTTTCCCCCAGAATCTTTCTGGTAAAGGACAGAAGATTTTTTTCTCAATATATGTAAAGTTATTGGAAATATGCTAAAATATGGCAAAGCCATAAGCTATAAATAACAGGTTCCCAAAAATGACAGTGTTAAGAGAATGACAATGTTAGAAAAATCTGCTGGTTTTGGAAATTCAGTTAAATTAATACCCTCCAGTTAGGAAAAGCTAGCCTTGGCATTGGTAATTTCCTATATTTTTGTAGTATTGACTATTACATCCATCTTTGAAATACGCTTCCAAGATATGAGAGATGATTTGAAGACCAGCTGATTTAATCAAACAGACCAATCCCTATATTCCTATGAGGTACTCTGCAAGAATGTGGTCTTTCTGGAATGTGGGTTTTTTTTTTTTTCCTGTGGGAGAGCTTGATATTCAGTCATGTTTCTGTGAACTTGGAAATTAAACCTTTCTCATGATTTCATGTTGATAAGAAAGCTGGGCTTTTGCTTTCATAAATGTGATTATCAGCTGATTTTTGGCTTAAATGTGCGAAAAAAGGTCTCCATTATTTATTTAGCTAATTTCATTGAGTTGTAAAGTACCTCTTAGCATGCTTTTGAAAAGTTAACTGTGAAGCCAATATTACATTAATGTTAGTTGGCACAAACCAATTAATTCTAATTTTCTGCTTAATTAATGGCAGTAATTGTTTATTGGGGAAAGGGACATTCAGCTATCGACTAAAGAAAAAAATCATTTTGAAACTGATAAAATCAAGTGAGATAGTAGCTGTTCTCCTTTCGGGTGGTTAAGTGTGTAGGAGCATGGTATCAACTATGCTTAGGGCAATTGTTTTGAAGAGGAAAAAAACTGCAAAATTAGTAAGTTAACCTTGGTTATGATCTTATCTGGGTCTATAGTATTTGATAACTATTGTCCTTAAAACATTCAAGGCTGTGGGTCTATAGAGAGCCAGTCGCCACCTGGCAGGGTGGGCAGGTTTGTTAACTTATTTTGTTTCATGGACCCTTTGCTAAGCATCGTGCAAGTCTATTGTATGCTAGTCCTTTCCTTGCTTCAACAAATGAAGCGCTTTAACTGTTGTTTCATGATTGTGCTGGGAAGGAATATGTCTGGTCTGTTTTTAACAGTTTTGTGTCAGAGAGAGAGGTGTCTTCTTTTCAAGGCTTTTCAAAGTAGAGGAGACCTTAAAAATGTATTTCACTTTATCAGCTCACAGTGCTCACGCACTCAGAAATGAGACAGGGAAGAACAGGAAGGTCAAACTTGCATAAACACACCGTTGCACATGTTAACTGCCTGGAGAAAGAGCATAATGCATCTGAACAGAATGCATTATGCAAAGAAGACAGAAGATGCTATTTTGGCAAAGTCAAATTTCTCTGTCATGCATGCATGTGATAAAGTTTAGAAATAGTATTTCCTCTTAGTAATGTAAGGACCATAAACTAAAATCGATTATTACGAATTTGACATGATGCTTTTAACAACACACACAGAAGGCACTTTAAAATTTCTTTGTCTTAAAGTTTACAGACAGCAAACGTATTTTTCTGCTTCTATCAGAAAAAAAACTGAATTTCCTAGCACTATAATTCTAATAAAGCACTGCTTCTTTCCAGGAATTCCACCTGCTGCTACAGAGAGAAAATCCACCAGAAGTTGACCTTTTTATCTTAAATTTCATGTGTAGCAAGTATCTAAATCTGACACGAAATTATTTTAGAGATGAAATTCAAAGTTTTCTTTGAAAAAAGCTATTTGAAACCTTTGAGGGACAGATATTTTTAATGGGGCAAATACAGAAACATAATTTTAAATTCTCTTTCACCCTTAAAAAATTCAGATTCATTTTGATAAATCCAGTGCTTGCTATGCATGGAAGATAGCCTTCTTTCTTACCATGAGCCCTGGACACTTCAGACCGCTCTCTTATTCTGCTGCTTCCTATATTAGTGCTCCCTCATTCTGCTCATGTAATTCACTCAGATTTGTTTTTACGTTCAAGACAATGCCTCTTCAGTTATTCAGATTAAGCCTGCCTGCCTGTGGGAGAACTGCCTGGCTTTCCCCATGATGCAGTGAAGCAGGACCCCACAGCCCACCTCATGCCAGGCTGGTGACATGCAGTCGCAGCTTTGCTGGTTGGTCACCTCTGTCTCTCTGCTGACAATACTCAAGGACTGTTGGAGAAGTTACGCTGTCTGGCACTATCTCTATTGGAAAGGAGCATTTGTATTTGTAACACAAAGCAGACATGATTTTAGAACCTGATCTCTTTGACATCAAAGGTTGTAGAAGATTAGAAATGCTTAGATTTGCAGTACATTAAAAATATGTATTTCCCCCTGTAAAAGAATCGGTTTTCTCAACTCATTTGCCTTGCTTCTCTCTTGAGTGTATATTTCCATTTGTGCCTTAGTGTATTCTGGTAGTTCTATGAACTGTGTATCTTTTTTTTTTTTTTTCCTTTTTTCTTCAATTAATTCCTTTGGGACTGTTTTATTAAAATCTTTTTGGCATTTAAAATATGTAGATGATATCATTAATCTGATTAAAGTGTAGGTACAAGTTGATAATGTGAAATGTGAAAAGGCTGTGCAAGATACAATTACTAATATAATTATTTTCATTATAAATACAATTGCATTTTCAGTTGTTGCTCGCTTAACCTTTTCAAGGTTTTCCCATCTCTGAGACAAATAAGCTTTTTCATTAGCTCCAATCTGCTATCATGAGAGGCAGTTTTCCTCTTCTTTAGGAGGTATTAAGGTACTGATGACTGAGGTGGACAGAATTATTAGCAGAGGAATACAAGCCTTTTATCTCTCTGTGACTGGTCTGAACTCAAACAAGTGAAGACAGCTCAGCTAGTACAACTGTTCATTTTTCTCTGGGGATCAGCAACTGAGGTCTCAGTTTATTTTCTAGTGGACAATGGTTTTACTGTAAAATCATCACAATCTATAGACTTGTAGGTAATGCCAGGAAAGAACATGAAATACCATTTCATCTCTAGAAGTGTCCCAGGAATTATCTGAAAGACCCACTCTATTCTGCTTCACTGGCAGGCTACCACAAATGACATTTTATGACTACACTAGAGTGGCTCTTGCATCTGGGCATGATGGCAGCAAAATAAGCTGATGCCATTGCAAAGCACAAATGGCACAAAATAACGAGGGGTAAGTGACTCAAGATAAGAATTCAGGGTGAAGAAAAGAGGCTTAATTTTGATGGGAGGAGAGCAAGCTCCTGGGGTTTACATAGGCTAATTTTAGTGCAATACAGTTCTCCAGGGAAGCTATTGTGTTTCGAACTGAAATTGGTCTGTATCTGATCCCAGTTCTTCTCTTCATGTCTATTCTAAGGGAGTGATCATGGAGAGACTGTGAGCTGGTAGAGACTGAATTGAAGGAAAATGCTGGTTTTGAAGCCCACTAGTCCACATGAGTTCCCATACCTATACTACAGCTGGGACTAATCAGTAGATGATGCTTTTTCTCCGAGTTTTTCATGCTTCTGAGTCAGCACTGACTTGAACTAATGCAAGCAGATACTTCCAAACCTAAATCTAGATCCCTCAGGGCAGTAATTCAAAGATGAACTTGTTTATGTAAATCAAGGAAGACTTAATTCCAAAGGCTTTTATCTGTAATCCAGGGATTTCTTGATCTCTTTGTTAGAGGAGGAGGCAGGGAGAACTAGAATTCCGTTCTTGCTAACGGTCTCTCAGTACAATGTCTGCTGTGGGATCATTTTCTTCCTGTGCATTTGGTTTGCTCACCTATCAAACGAGTCCATAATAATAATTTAGATTTTCAGATGTACGTCTTTCAAAATTTTAGTCATTAGGGTCTATAAAATTCTTTAAAGTTTCCATCTATGTTTGCTTGCTTGTACATGTCTCCTCTTACTCTGGTAAAGCATCTTCTAATTGCATGAGGCAAGTTAGTGAAATGCCAGGGGGAGAGGGTGTTACATATCAGTTGAAATTAGGGTGACTTGAGCAGGTATTTTTTTCATAGATTTGATCGCAGTGTTAAGGAATAAAAAAAAATAATTGTGCAGGCTCTCCTGATGGGAAGCAAGGGAATGAAAAATCAGAACCACTCAATCTGTATGACACCTTAAAGAAGCGCACAGGAATCAATTCTGTCTTTCAGCCACAATTAAGGGTTACAAAGCTACCCTAAAATCCCAGTGAAGAAAACCCAGTATGTAGCTGCCATTCAAAAGCTCAGCCCTACAGGCTACCTGGTTGAAAGGCTGAGTTACAACGTAGCATTAGAGAAGCAACGTGGAAGAACATAGCAAACAAGATCTGCAGGTGATGGCTTACAGACAGGTTTTTTTATTAAACAAGCAACAAAACTCCATTAAGTATTAAAAAAGATGACCATAGAGAATAGCAGATTAATGTACAGCTCTGAAAAATGACTCTTGATGCAGATTCAGTGCTTAGCATGTATGCTGGATAAAACCTCAGAGCCTGATTTTTGCAAAGATTATTAAAGATTGTATTAATTCCTCTAATGCCTAGGAAGCAACTGTGACTGAGCCCTCCTGTGCAAGGCAGTTATCCCAGAATAGTTGGCAGGATCTAAAGTTTAACCCTAAGAAGACCAGAGTTAGAGCACAATTGGGAGTTTTAATCCCTTTTCTGGCACACAGGACAGTCCCAGGCCTCGGCTACTGTGTGGGCTTCTTTTCATGCTCTCAGTGCCGTGTCCCTTTATTCTCCCCTTCCGAGCAACAGGAGCATCAGCCAAGATTCACACACGCTTTCTGTCTAGTCCCTTTATGTTGTCCTAAGTACTACACAGAGTGCGTGGACTGGCCATGGATATAACACATCCAGAGTGAATTATGAGACACCGGTAAACATCACTTTAGTTCTGTAACTTGAGAGGTGAAAGGTGTTTAATTAGGAATTAAAACACAAAACAGAAGGAAAAGATAACAATAATGAGGCAGAGGAGGAAAAAAGAAGCAGGTGTTTAGTGACTCCCACGAAGAATAGAAACATATGAAAGCAACTATTCAGAAATAAGCAAATTCTAATTGAGCCTGTTTTCACTGCCACTGTGCTATTGTAAACAGCTGAAGGGAAGGCTTTCTGAAAGAAACAAGCATGGATTACAAGAGAAGAGGAAGCAATATTCATGAAGCATTTAATGAAAAAAAATGACCAACAAGCTTCCTAATGCAATGCCTCATCCCAAACATTAGAAATGCTTTGAAGTCTGATGGCTGTTCTCTCTCTCCTTCCTCTCCAAAAATGTGGCTGTCTAAAGATAGTGCGTTATCCAACAAAAGCATACTTCAAAAATTTTCAAATGTTGCCAGAGAGAGTTTGTTTTCTTTTAAGTTACGTCAATTAGTTTGCTTTTGTAATTCTATTAAAATGGGTCTCTAGGTCCAAAAATCAGGTATTAGGAGATTTTGTTGTGGTTCACAAAATGCAGTCCCTCAAACATGGAGGAGCAAGGAACAGAAATTTATGTGAGATGACACTGGATATCAGTCATCCTCTAGGAATACCAGAGAATTACAAGGAAGTAATCTCTCACTAATGGTTGCACAGTAAAACATCTGTTGAACAATCTCATGTAACACACTGATTCATTCAGATGTCAGCCTGGTGACAGGATGACATCTAGTAATTCCTGATTAGTAAAAGCTGGAGTAACTGAATGTCTTTGTTCTAAATACATTGACCAAACCCAAGCTCAGTACACCATAGTTTGAACACAGAGCTTCTGGAAGAAAACACTGTTTCTAGATAAAGAAATTTTAAGAACTTTCAGCATAAATAGGGATAAACTCTGTATATATTGTTTAGGAATATTTTAAAAAATTTTAAAATTTTAAAAAATGTATGCCAAATAATAAGTTTACCACAGAAAAGGCTGTCAGCCCAGGGGCTCAAGTCTAACTTCCTGGATGCTTTCCTAAGCTGTGGTCAACCAAACCAGTAGAACAGCAAATGGTTCAGCTAGGAGCATTCTCAGTGTTCAGCAAAGTCCATAAGATTCGTGCTTCTGTAAGGCACACAACTGCTGGGATGGGAGACTGGGACATCTTTTGATCTACACAGTGCTAGCTCTCGCTCTATGCTTGGCCCATCTATCACCTGCTCCCTGCACGTGCCATCTGTAGTGGTAAAGAATGCGTGCAAAATTCAAGTATAGATTGCTACCCCCTTATCCATCCTTTCATTGTAATGGGGTAGTAGTGGAGGGCCTCTCCTTTACTCTGAAGGGTAAGGTCTGGCTGGCTGTGCTGCTAGGCAGACCGGACCAACCTCAGAACTTCTTGAGAGAGCATGGCCCTGCAGATGGGCCTGATGCTTTGTATTTACAGAGATTACCTCTGGATGATTAAGTGCTGACAATTGTATCTAGCAGATGCATAAAATTGAAGAGACAATTTAGAAGATTCGGGTGTGGAAAGGACAGTATAAGAGAAGTGGGACTCCTAGCTTTTTCTCACAAACATTGCCCTCTTCAAGAAAATCTTTGTCACCTGCAAGCTGTCTTGGTAATATTTAGTTTTTCTGCTGTACTTGCATGTCTGCAGAACTATGGTAGAAGTCTCAACCACACAGTTTATTTGAACTGTGTTTATACTGTGTTAATCTCAGGCCTCCCGGTTTCTTCAGATGTACTCGTGGGAGATCAGGAGGAATTTTTTTTTTTTTTTTGATATACTGTTTGGCTTTGGGGTATTATTTCTACTAACCTCTGCAGCATTGGGGTTTGGCTCCAGCTACAGGTAGAAATTTGGCAAGGCACACACAGAAATCTGCACTCGATGTATTATGGTTTTCACACAAGAGAAAATCTGAATTCTGTGGAGAATGTGTTAGTAAGCTGACAGAAAGAGCAAAGAGCATGAAATTCAGATGTGTTTGGTTGGTGTTTTGCTAATCCACTTAGCATAAAGCCAAGCACAGATAGGGAGCCAGATGGGAATTTTCTCTGCATCAGATCATGAGCAGGTATTAAGGTTTGTTTTCTACTTTTCTCTCCAGAGTGAGTCATGATCTTACACCAGGCTCACCCAGGAGCTTTATTTAGCAAAGCCACTGCTCTTATAGGGATGTTATTAGCCCCATGACTCTATTATTACTGCTCCACCTGTGTGAAATCGCAGCACTTTTGGGTAGGCCTCTGAACGGGCACAAGGAAGTATTGTGTCACCTCAGCTGTGAGACGGTGCTTGGATTTGTCTGCAAGAGACATTGCTGGCATTTCTAACAAACGGCGCTGGAGACATGGCCCGGTGGGTCAGGAAGTCCCTTTTATCTCTGTGCTCCCAAGACACTGCAGCCCACGTACTGCTGAAACCGCCCAGCAAACGTGACAGGCAGGCAACATGCCTCTTATGAGCGTTGGCGGAGCTTTTAAGTGAAACCTAGACACTAGACAGGTCTATGCGATCACACCACTGATGGCTGAGTGCACGCAGAGCAGCAAAACCTAAGAGCCTCTGCAATTTTACGTGTGGAAACTTAAGCATCAAGAAGGTTAGATTAGAGTGGGTTTTGTCACTGAGAGTGATGCCCAAATATTGGAAAAAAGCCATAAAGGGGAGGTCTTCTTGCATGCAGCCCTAAGTCTTGCTCTTTTAACACCTAGAAAATGCCATATGTTTCCATCATGAGTCATTTTTACTTGAAGGGAAAACACAAAGCAAGAAAGAGTAAACAGGTAAGTGCCAAGGAAGGAGCATCTTGTAGGTACCTTTGCTTTTGAGCCCCACGGAACGCAGCACCCCCACCGGTGGCAGGCTGCGAGGCAAGACAGGGCAGAGCAGGGAAGAGAAAGTGAGCTCTGTACTTTGGTGTTTCCTATTTTACAACAGAAAAATTTATGGCCAGATGTTTATTCATAACAATTTCTGCTGTTTTTCATGATCTAGTTAATCTTTTGGTTAGGCTTGTCAGTGAGACCTTCCAACTTCAGGAAGTTTTTCTTGGAGTGGCTCTGGTTCCTGTCTTTTGTGTGTACTATTTTCCATCGTTCAGACAGTAAGCCTGTTGCACATACTTTTATCTTTTGACAAAATTAACTTGGCTCGGCTTTTAAATATATTCAAATGCCACTAAGTTCATCTTGCCTGCATAACCCCAGAGAAAGCACACCATAATCTCTTCATGAAACACACGTTTCACCACCTAACACGAAGAAACCAGAACTCTGCTGCGAGCACGTATTAAGACCTGTCGAAGATCAAAGAACTGTATTTCTGACCACACCAGAAGCATAAACACCTCCAGCTTAAAACTTGCAGTCTTTTCACCGTTTGCTGCCACTCAGTGAGGAAAAAAAAAAAAAAAACAAAACAAAAAAAACAAAGCAAAACGTTGGATGACCTCAGGTACCGTCCTCCTAGGCCCGCTCAAGAGAGACCTGGCGCCTGAGGTGGAGGCCAGCGGTGTGTGAGAGGCCGCCAGGCAGCAAGCGGTTAACGGCCACCCGGAGCGCGTGACGCCGGCGAGCTATTTAAATGTCCCTGAGGTAACATTCGCTTCTTCCCGCCCTCGGGGCCGGTGCGGCGGCAGAAGGTGCGAGGAGAAGGTGGGACGGGACAGGACCCCATCCCGGCTGCTCCTCCCACACGCTGTCGGGGCGTGTCCTGTTCCCGGCTGTGCAGCGGGTGGTGCTTGCCAGGTTCCTGCTTTAATTAAGCCGAACAGCTGCTTTAATTAGAGGTAGCAACGTGAACTTTCGAATAAGGGTGACCCTGCCAGCATGACTTCGGGCTGACTGAAAGTTTATAATGCTTTGGTAAGGTTTGAGGTATTGCCTGGGCATTGTCCTGTGTTTATGGGTTGAATTAAAATCAATTTGTTGCTGTAGGATTTGGGGGATTTTTTTTTGGTTGGTTTTTTTTTTGGTTGTTTTTTTTTTTTCTTTGTTTGTTTGTTTGTCTTTTTCTCTGGGATGTCTTGTTTGGGGCTCTTAAAAAAAAATTCTCCTTTGGGGTTTTTGTAGTGTCGTGGGTGTCCTGTGTGGGACCTGCACAGCAGGTCTCTGTAGCCTGCTCCCTGCAATTGTAAGGGCCCGGGCACTGGTAGAGCCCATAAACCTGCCCGCTTTACTCCTTGGGCATATCATAGTTCTTCTGGCCTTCTCTTTGTATTGGGCTGGTGGGTGCATTCTGTGGGCATTGTGCCTAGTCGATGAAGAAAAGTCTGGCTGGCCATGTTGAGCAGGGTGTGGGTGAGGGCGAGCGAGGGAAGACCACCTGGGTGGTCCCTTGTAATCTTCTGTTTGCTCAGTGCAATACTTTCTGTAGTCCCAGCAATACTTCTGGAAGCTCTGGCAGACGAGTTTTCTATACCACATAATTTCATTTTATGTGTTGCCTAGCACAATTGTAAATAGGAACTTTTTGTTTTGTCAGGTGGTGGAAGAGATTTTTTTTTCCTTTTTCTTTTTTTCTTCTTGTTTTATTTTGTGAGCTTTTATCCTAGTGTGTGGCTACTTCAAAAAAAAGTCTTCAAATTTTGAATATGAAAGTAACATCTGGTTTGTTTTCAATACTGTTTTGAGCAATAAATGCAAATAGAGCTTTGTATTTTAACAAAGCACTCTTGGATTGTCATTCTAATGAAGGTTTCCTACATCCCAATTATCCTAGTGTCAGGGATTTGCTGGATCTTGCTTCAGCTGAAAAAGAAACAGAAAGTTGCTAAACATTTCTGTACAAAACATCCCTCAGGATAACTTCCCGTTTTAATAGCACTAGTTAATCTGCAGTTTGCAGTTTCATTTATCTTATTTTAAAGTCTCCAGGCAATATATAAAATATCTCTCTAGGTCTCCAGTGCAGATTGTATCAGGGATGGACTATTATTGATAAGTTGACATTCAGCTCTTGACACATATACAAGACCACTTTAAGTAAAAGCGGTATGGAAAGGAAATGCTGACCTGGAAGGGTTAGGAGTATCTTCAGCATTTCATTGGGGTGTGTATGTGACTTGAGATGGGCTCTTTTAAGGCCCGCATAATCATATGAACAATTCTTGTTGGCCTCGCTTCTTGGATTTAATTTGTATGCCTGTTGTGATTTGGTGGTGACTTTTTTGTTTGTTTGTTTGTTTGTTTTTAAATCTTTGTTCTTTGTTGTATCGTTTGCTTCATGACTAAAAATAAATAATGAAGTCTTTCCCCAACTGTTCTGTTTCACTGTGCTAAACTTGGTTCAGTGTCAGTGTGAAAATGACAAATGAAACATGGAGTTTTATTTTTTTAATGTCCCTTTATTGTAACTTTAGCAAATAATAGTAAGGAATTGATAGAGTTAAGTTACTTTCTTTCTTGCCCTCATATTAAGCTGTTTTTCCATTGAACTCAAGGAGTGTGACTTTTAAAAATTGCTTCCTAATTGCTATGTAGAAATCAGTTGTAGAACACTAGTTTTGTGGGGATGCAATTTTCTGAAACAATTATAGAACTTCATACAAGATATTTACTTACTGTGTTGCCTTATACATAGCTTTTTTCCACCGTTTTTAACAAAAATCTAAAATAAATACCTTAACAGATAGGATAAGGTGTCTTTCACACATAAGAGATAATAAAATACAAAATATTTGGAGTCTGAGTGGGAAAACTGAAAAGCAAAACAATAGGGTATGATAACAGGGTCAAAGAAAGCTCTTGCTTTAAAAGTTGAGGTTTGCAGTTTGGTTGAAAGTGTTAATTAGAGCTGTTCAAAACTTCATTTGTAAGGGTTTTCTTGAAAGTTCTATGTTCTTCTATATTGTTTTATGAAAGTGTCTAACTGTCATGTAGATTATCTGACCAGAAAAAAACCACAACAAACCTGCCTGTATTGTAAAGTTTTCACCTGTGTGTATATCTGTGTATATGAAACATTTTGAATCATCTGGGGAAGGATGGTAAAGAAAGATGTGAGGAGGGCAATGGAATTGCCATAAATCAGACTTCTTAAACAATTGTTTTTTTGGTGTGTTGTTGCATCGCAGTAGCGCTTTAGCAAGCTTCAGAAATGGAAGCGTGAGGGCAGTAGTGTTGGAGTACTCAGGGGTGGTGTTATAGATATGCATCAACTTATTGTTTCTTTTGAACGATCACGTACCTGGCATTGCCTCATTTATGATTAGTGAAGGTGATTTCTCTTCCCTGAATGAGTAATTCTCCAAAAGAACTTACGAAGAACTGTGAAAAGTGGCTCCACTGAAAAGCCTCGAAGGGAAGTACTCATGGGGTGTAGCTGGTAAACAAGAAGGGGGGAGGATCAGTTTGATGTAGCATCGGTGAATGCTTTCTAGCCTTCTTTCCATATTATTCTCTCCTCTGCTTACACAAATTGATTAATAATTAATTTCTGTATCAGTTTCTCCTGTACATATGAAGTTTCAGGTGATATGGTCATTGAACTGGAGCACAAGCAACTGTTTAAATTATGAAAAGCTTTCCAGGTCATTTCAGAAACCAAAATGTTGGGGTCAAAATCAAGTTGACCTGGCACTTCTGGCTATTGTTAAAGCTTGTTATCAGCTGGTTGCTGGCTCTGTCCTTTGACCTACTTCCATTCCACTACTCTGTGCTGAAGATATTTTAGGCAGATTAAGTGCAGCTGTCATTTAGCTGAGGGAGAAAAATATTCCAGTAGTCGTTAGTAAACCCAAATCCACCTCGCTGTGTAATGCCTGTGGTTGACCCTATCTGATACTAGCCTTTTAAATTAATTTTAATTTTCAAGTCTGTACTGTTTGGTTTATTAATTATGATCCAGGATTCTATTCCCAATACTCCAAAGTGTCCTCTATTGTGGAGCATATTTATGTAAGGAAATATTTTACAGGATGGACGTCTTTGCACTTCTACAGCTGCATTTATATTTATAAATTAAGATTTATTTTATAATGATTCTTTTCAAATGAACTGTGATTTTTGTGTAACATTTCTCATTTCATTGCATTGACTTAAACTTTAGTACTGCAGTTGCCCAGTCATGCAATATTTGGTATAGATCATACTACTGAAATCTTGTTAGAGTAGAGTATAGTTTACTTCACTGTAGTGAGGACACAACTGCTGTCATTATACAAAACGCATCCCAAAGGCTTGAGTACTGTTCTCAGCCTCTGCTGCCTGACATGTAGCTATTTCAGCAAGACTTCAAGCAAAGGAGAAGAACCACAGATGTACCCTTGTGCCCAAGCTCCGCAAAGCCTTTAAAGAGACCTAACTATTTTCAGCACAATTCTAATCTTACAGTCCCCTTGCTCCACACAGCTGCATTACAAGTGTCTGTATGGACATTGAAGGACAGTTAAAAGCCTGTCCAGCAGTGCACTTAACTGCATAAACAACAGAGTTTCCATCACGTTTCACTAATTTAGCTGGAACTGTTGTCTTTTAACAATGTGCAGGGTAAAGTAGTAACAGATAAATTGAACTAAACTGTACAGAGCTTGTAGTTGCTTTCTTATCTAGTAAACCAACATTACAGCTTATTTTTTTAAGAGGACTTACCTAGAGAAATGCGTGTTATTGCTAACAGGTGTTTGGAAGAAATTTATGTCAAGTTTCCCAGCTTCCTTTTTCTTGCACTTTTCCTAGTGCTGTTAGACTAGCCAGAAGCATTTTTATTAATGTTTTAAGTTTCAAAAGCCTGTTTCTTTTTATTTCATGTTATGTCAATGGGTAATGAGATGGGCAACCCTCTCTTTTGGTGAATAATCAGGAAAATGGTTGTCCCACTGCATTTGAATCTGAAGAAGAAAGGTTTGGAGATGGGCTGTGTAGCACCATCAAATGCTCATCTAGTGTATTTAATTTCTTCCTGAATGCTCCATTCCTGCGTTTTTTCCATATTAAAGGGTAATCCTGTGTCCTTTCAGTGTAGTTGTGCTCGGATGCATACCATAGGAGATGGAGAATGTGAAGAGGATGGAGAACAGTTCATGCAGCATAGCTGTGTTGGAGACAGGCACGTTTAACTGTTTGGATGAGAGCACAGTACTTCAAAGCTCTATGAAAAATCACAGAATCTTCATGGTTGGAAAGGACCTCTGAGATCACAGAGTCCAACCATACAATGCTGATAACTGCTGGTTGTAGAAGTTATGAGAGAGAATAACATTCCCAGTCAGGTGTGTCATCTAAAATTTGAAGTTTTTATAATTCATGGCCATAAGTTGAACTTTCTGCTGGAGGAGAATAGCCTCTGCCATCACACACCAAATTAAATAACTTGGAATTGGCAGACAGCATCAAAACAGGAGTGCTGTGCTCTTACTGAAAGCAAACAAGTTGTGCTGCTGACCTCTGGGACAGTTGTCTAGCTGTTTTCAAGGACACAACAGAATTTCGGGTATGGAGTGACATGGCAGATGTCAGTGAGGTTTTCTTTAATTAAAAACAAAATATAACTTTACCACCTGCATAGTGGTCTCTGGAGACTTGGTCTCCGAAGGCTCTAGATCGATTTAGCTTTTGTGTGCTCACAGAGTAAACTGAGCAAGTTTGAAATGTATTTTTAGGAAGCTGTGGAAAAATTGACAGTATTTGGCCTTCACCCAGTCTAGGTTACATCATGCCTCGGATTGTTCTGTGAATCCTCATTCTTGTTTCCTGAACCGTCCTTTTAGCTTTCCTCCTTTTGTTCAACAGCTTAATGGCAACACAGCTCACCAGGAGTGATCATTACCTTCATAGGGTATTTTCTTCTTTCTTATGGTAAATAGCTTACATCAAGAACAATCTAAGCCCTCTAGTCAGCCTCCTTTGTTTACTATGGTACACTGAACAGATCTTGCTAAGACAGCTTGCTGTCTTTTACATTTCAATATGAGTCCCCTTAATGTATTGCATGCATTCTCTATGTATCTTTTTTTTTAATTACATTTACCTATACACAGACTAATACTTTGAAATCTGTCTAAAGATGCACTTTGAGAATACAAGATTCTTTAATTGAAAATTGCTTTTAAAAGACTGAAAGATTTATGTTAGATTCTGCATACCACTAATGAGCCAAAGTCGTCTGTTTCAGGTTTTGTATCGTCCATTGAAATATATTTGAATTTGTCCTTAGCTTCTTTCTGTTCCTGTAAGCAATGAAGACTGAATTCCTCATCTTCTGTTAAAGAAATACTACAGGACAGAAAAACAAGGTAGTAATGGTCACAGCCAGTAATGAAGATTGCTGGAGTTAGTGATTATGGAAGCCTGAATATGTGACAAGAGTATCAAGCTCAAAGTCCTTTTTGGTGACTTGAGATGCACAAATACTAGAGGTTGTCTTTAAAGCATGGTTTATAATATTTGGGTCAGAGGGGAAAAAAGAGACACCAAAAAACCAAACAAACCCCAAACATCCTAGATTGTAAACCCTTGTTTTAGTTGACTTCACTGTGGAGCTCCATCTGCAAATGAAGCAGGTGGGAAACTTGCAATTCTGAAACAAGAAACTGTATCAAGTTAATTATTTTTCTAGATAGAAATAGTATAGAAATACTGAAGCATCTGTCAAATATTTGGCACATATGAAACCAAACTTTGTTCACTCTGGCACTGCTGGAAGAGAATCTGGTAAAAAAGACCAGAACCTGAAACAACTTCAAACAAAGCTTTGCTACTGGAAAGGTATCGCTATGGTAACTAAGTTGTCTTAGCCTCACTCAGATCGATGTTCCTCTTTCCCTTAGACTAGCCCAAAACCATCAAAACGTCCTTGAGGTAATACAGATTCACAGAACAAGTTTAGTATTCATAGCAGTGAAAATATTTTGGTATTCTTATTCATGTAGCTTACGAATCCTTATATTATGAGAAATTAGCAGTCTAATATTAGAATGACTAAGGAGCAAAGCTGAAAACTGAATGCAGTGCGGTGGTTTCCATGGAACTTGTTACTTCAGGAGTGAATATTGTAATGAATACTTGGGAAATCTTGGTGGTTTATTTCTGCTGTGTAATAGGCCAAAACATAGCCCAAGGTTTCCATCATGATATGAAATTATAAAATGCTGAGCTAATCAATCTGTTAATCTTCTGTTTTATTTTTCTTGCAAATTACATGTCTTTTAACATAGATGTATTATAAATCTTACCTTGAAAGCTTTGTGTTGTATTGGCAGAAGATGAAAACACGAGTATACTGTCATATCGGTGACTTGCTGAGGTCTAATCTTACTTCTACATGATGTTTCATGGGAGTATCATTTGGCTTCAAATCTACAGCTCTCCAGTCTTTAAAAAGGAGGTAAAATTTGTTTGTCACAAAGCTGTTTTGAGAATTAACTGCTTAATGTGTGCACTGTTTTGAAAATTACAGCATATAGGTGATGAATATTATTACCATGTAGTTAGTATTAATATCCTGGGTTCTAATTAAAACAGCTGTTGGGAGATAAAGAAGGCAGTGTCTAATTCTCCATTTTGATGTCAAGAATGCTACACAGTCATAAACCTGACATAATGTGGTGAGGAAGCAGGTCTGGGAATAGCTGCTACTTTTATGCAATTCCTTTCATCACTACAACCTAATGATAAAACAAGTACGTTTTATCATGTACTCAATTAAGGGAGTTATAAACCTACTACTGCCAGACAGGCAGAGTTTAGAATAAACAGAAATGAAGTAAGGGTCCTGCACATCACTGGACAGGTGACTTTAGTGATCTCATGCAGCGTCTTGAGTTGTCTTTTACAAAGGTAAATGGTGCTGAGTTGTGTAACATTGCTGTTGCAAACAAACTGTTTAACATAGATATTAAACTAAGGAAATTCATTAAAAAGAAACATTTTGGCAACTGTATATGAATGTGAACAGGGCATTGTGTTAGGGTAGGAAAAGCTCCAACTGCTGATCAAATATTAAGGGTTTAGTATCCAGGCTGGGGATGAAGGCTATGATTTATGAAACCAGATATTGTAGGACTAAATGTCTGTGAGATCTAAGAAGTTCTGTGCATTCACTGTCTCAAAATTACAGTATTGGAATTTCACAGTTAAAAATTATTTGCTATAGGCTGGGTGATTATTTAGTAATGTACAACAGTGCAATTTCATGTCAGACCATGAATTAAGAGCTCCTTAAACTTCAGTAGCGCTGCAATTAAGAAATAACGGTAGCCAGTAAATACATCTGAGTATCTTACCTTGTCTGTACCTGCCAACACAACAGCTACTAGAGAAAATTTGTTAAATCCATATCTATGTTTTGGGGGGAATGTAATAAAATCCAAAACCCACAAGATGGAGGATTTGATGAGTTGATTCATTAAGCCTTGTTATTCGCATCCAAAGCTACCCTATAATTCTGATAGATGTCAGGATGCTAAAAAGGAAGTGATTGTTTATTTCACTTTGCCTTGTACAGAAATCTGCAACTGAAGGTGGCAATTAAGTAGCAATCTTAAAAGAGCTGAATGTCTGTGATGTCTTCTTGCTGCAGAAAAAGATTGTGAAATAGTGTCCCATGTTGCGCAATACTCTAATTCATCATTGATGATGTCATTATTTTGATGGTAATTTTGTTAGGTTTTAATTCCTAGATCTGAAATATTCTGTGAGCTCAGTGGGGTAATGAATATGGTTAAATATTAATTTATTGTGCTAATTCTTGAATGAGCTGTTAAGCGATCACGCTAACCTAACAAAGTGATTAGATTTTTTTTGATAGGGTTTTTTGAGTTAGGGAATTTATTTTGATGCATAAAGCTTAATAAAGGTGCTCATTTAATATGTACACAATTGTATTTAATCACGTGATACGTGCCAGTTTTTTTCTTTGAATAGTACTTATTTTCTTTCTTCTTGCTGCTGTTTATAAAGGTCTAACATTAAGCATAATATTTGCAAAATTGTTCTTTAGAATAACATTTATATGAAATTTATTCATATAGTGAAGCTATTTCAGCTGATGTCCATCTGGATCATTATCATAAGAGTCACTTTTCTATGCTCATTTACAAAACTCTTTTTTAACAGAAGCATTTCAATTCAGTTTAATATTCATTTTTTTATTTGACATTTTCTGCAGTATTTAATTTTTTGCCAATGTATTCTTTGGTCATTGCCAATAGAAAACTGTACCTTAGCCTAGACAGCAACCTAAGAAATCTGGAGTTTGGATATCAGTTATCAAAACTTTATCACGTATTTTTGAGACGTTTTTCTCTATTTCTGTGTGGTAGATTAGAAAATGGTTTGGAGACCTTGATTTTTATTTACTTTTTCTAGCTTCTGATGCCAAGGATTTAACTGGTTTATGGAATGGGTTGTATTTCTAGAACCATCTTGTACAAGAATGACTCCCAAACAATTCTTGGTCTTACTGAGATCTGTCATACACTTCATCTCATTTATTTTATTGTTCTCTTAGGTTGTGGTAACATTTGGAATATAGGCATACCTCAAAGGGCGATGATTCAAAAACTCCCTCTTTATCTAGTTCAGTATAGTGCAAATATTCTAAAAATTCTAAAGCTAGTACAGAGTTAAGAGCCATGTTAAATAGCAGTCCTTGGTTAAATTGTCTGTGATCAATGCATCTGAAGAAACTGGAGGCAGAAAACTAACAAAAAAAAAAAACTTGTTAACTTTTTGCTGTTTTGTGAAGCTGTATCAGGTCTAACACAGGTTTTAAAACAAATGTAACAGGCTAAGAGAGCAGTTCTTCCTTTTGCTTTTAATCATATTTTCTAGGGATCTAGTTTGATAATGGATTTCAATTAAAATAAAAATAACCCACAGGGAGACAAAAAGGGAGTATCCAGCTTTGACATTTCTGAGCATTTTCATTACTTGCCACTTATTACACTTGGTAATAAATAGATCTTGGAAGGAGAATTTGAGGTTTACTGATGTTTGAAGACTTACTTCATACTGACATTCTTGGCATAAGTCTCTGCTCTTTTACTCTTGCATGTT
Organism: Gallinago undulata; assembly: GCA_026546715.1. Taxonomy (NCBI): domain Eukaryota; kingdom Metazoa; phylum Chordata; class Aves; order Charadriiformes; family Scolopacidae; genus Gallinago; species Gallinago undulata. The sequence goes on along the minus strand of JAOTQQ010000002.1, from coordinate 10,965,290 downwards.
TCTTTTCTACAGCTTTATGTCTTTTATTCATTACTGCATACAAGCTTCAAAGAAAGAAATAATCTTTAATCTTCTGATTCTACAGTGTGTTGTTTAGGAAAGAATCAAAAATGCTTTGCAGATTGAATAAAAATTACAAATTTCCTTACAGCTGCCTGGAGAGGTCTCAAACAAGATACAGCATCTTACTGTAGCAAGCTTTGTGTAAATAAATAGGATCTGGTGCCTAATGTTCTTCTAATCCAAATAGACATTATGACTATATGTGCGGTGATGGGGGAAACTTGTTAACTTGTTAATGGGTAGACAGTTACAGCCAGTAGAGGGTGAATAGCAATATTTTAGTAGAGCTTCACTCCCTTGCTGCCCTCTTAAAATGAATCATAGAAGAAACACAAAAGAATGTGGAAAAATTAGTTTCCAGCTACCAGACATCTTCCCAAGATCTTAAGATTTGAAAGTGACACATTCTTTTCTATGGAGAGGTGACTGAGGTAATGCATAATTAATTACATATATATGATTATACATATTTACATATATATATAAAATTAATTACATATGTCTCAAAAGAAATTCAGTATATTTTTTCATGGATAAGACAGCTTGGAAATATTTCTTTCCATGTTACATGGGTTAAACAATCCCAGGAAGACAAGTGCAGAGTGAGTAAATGACTTGCTGAAGATCCTTTGTAACTAAAATAAATTGCAGAGAAAATAATAGAACCAAGACCTAGTTTCAGTTTGGAGGGTTTTGACCAGAAGAGAACTCCTCCTTCATGGGTAGTTTGTTCTGAAAATAGTTCTGACTAATGAGGACACTGTGAAAGTTTTAGTTAAAAAAGGAATATGAAGTTTTAAGTTAAGCTTCTACACTTTCTCATATTTTTGGTGCAAGTCAAGCAATCAGGACTTAATTACTGTTAGACAAGAAAAGCATTTGATGAGTGTATCCTATCTACAACAGCGATAGAAAAAAAAAATTCCAATTTGTCTTTGGTTGTGTCAGTCATCTACAAAGTTGACACTTGCAGTGGTGTTAAAGGAGCTGGCAGGATAAGAGAGGACAGATTTATCACAAATATCATGCAGATTGTGGGACATAAATTTTACTGATTCACTGGTTCTATTTTTAATGGCAAACTGCCCAAAGCCAAAAATGTAGAAATAAAAAAGTTTCCCTCTAATTCATTGAAAAATCAGCAGCCTGACGACATACTGATTTATAGTGCATGCTTCTGTTCCTGGTTAGTGCCATCTGCCATTTTCCAGTCTCTGTAATGCTAGTTCTTTAAAACGCCGGTGTCTTGGTAGACTCTAAAGTAGATCGAGACCTGATAATTTTGTAAAACTGTACTGAAGTTGAGTCATATAACTGAAACAAATTATAATTGTTCTTGCTTTTAGGATACGCTTAAACGTATTTTTTTAAAATTTACTTTTTAAGGTTTTATGGCTCTCTCAAAGGAGTATTTTAATTATGTAGCTGCTAAAGGAAGCTATCAAAATTACTTACTACTAGCTTCATATTCTTTAAATATCTTGTTTTCATCCTAGATAGTACTGATAATACATTATTACACCACTTAAAACTGATGGAACAGTATTGATATCTTGCATGGGCCTGCTATCCAAAAAGTCCTTATTACATGACGTGCTAATTCTGAAGTGTAAAACATGTAAATTCAGATGAACGTGCATACTTAGTTTGTTGGTACCTGTTCTCACAAAATATCTTTTGCAGGTTTCCTTGAACTCTGACTGTACTTGGTCACTGTATAATAAATATTTGTTATAAGAGGATGTTGTTATGAAATAATGTGTAGTAGAAATACCTGCATAGTAACAGTCCTATATTTTCTGTAATCCAAAAAAAAAAATATAAATTTAGGTAGTAAGTAGTTGCTGGTGTTTGTTATGAGAACTCTAGTACCTACATTCTGAATCAAATGCTAGGAGATAATATAAGACCCTGGCTGTAATGGACCTTCAAAAGTTTCATGTCAACATAGCCAAAAAACCAAACCAACCAATAAAAACCCCCCAATATACTCATATGAAAATTATTCTTTTAAGTTTTTATTGGCCATGGTCATGTGGCTTTTTTGAGGCAGGGATGTTTTGATTTTGAAGAAGTGGTTTTGTCTGCTAATCATGAGGCAGTGTTCTTGAAGGTGAAGATAGAGGGAAAGGTGACTAGTAAGAAATGGTTGTCTAGGCATGTTATCTGTAAATCCTGTTTCTCTTTTTGAAATAATTCTGTTTCCAGAGCATCTGACCAGCAAATAAAGCATTTTAGGATGCGGAAAGTATTGCACAGTTTGTACAAATTCTGTTAGGTTATTCCTGATCAATTGTTTTGGCTTCTAACTTGTCATGCGAACATGTCAAAGTAGAGCTTCTTTACATTTGGTGTAAAAAATTAAATGTCATTGTTGACGGAAAATTTTACAATGCATGAGAAGTTAAAGCCAAGACAAAATTGTTTATTTAACACAATTTTCATCAAGCCTGCACTAGATAACCCAATCTATTGGGACCTGGGAGGCCACGCATTCATTTCTTTATCCCTTTCACTAAAGCATTATGTTCCACAACTGACTGAATAGAGAGCAAATATGTAGGTGTTTCAGCTTGGAGAATATACTGTTATTGGAAAGAAGGGCTCAATACTAACCAATGACAGACTATATATGATGAAGATTCAATGGATTTTTACTAACTTGGCATCTGTTAACTTGTACAGTGGTGTTTTCCCGACTGTATTTGTGTAGATAATGCTGAAAATGCATGATGGAAACAAAAATGCCATAATGTTGGCACTCTTTATCCACTAGTAAATGCTTTCCAAAGCCGCCTTTCTGAGGTTGAAAAAGGCATAGCATAGTAGTCTTTGACCCCTGGAATGTAAAAGTGCTTCTACACAAAGAATGTCTCAGAAGATATCTACAGAGGCGATAAATTAGAATGTCTTTGGTAATGTTGCTGTAGGGTCATTCCAATATTTTATTGTATTGTTATTTTATTGTAAACCTTTTGGGCTTATACTTTAGAAAACAAAGGATTCGCTGGTTTTATTAAGAAACATATTGTTGGAATCTAAAAAGCATCAGGCAGGGTCAGTTGAATTATTCTGTTTTCACTAATTCTCTGGAAATAATACTGACACTTAGAAACACTGGCTATTTAATATCTTTTGAGAGAGATGCTCTTTAGAATAGCTTATTAACAACTATATATTGTGATTAGGATGTCATATTTGTCTTTCGTGATTTGAATAACACTTTGTCACATAAAATAACATGTTTTAATTGGATACACAGTTAAACAGAAATGATTTGGTCTAAATAAACTGCAAAGAACCCCTTTAGAAGAAAAGGTAGAGTAATAGTGGATATTTTATATAAAACTTTCTAAACAGAAACATCTCTTCATGGAGTAAAAACAATCAAAAAAGCCATAGAAACTATGAAGTCACGTAGAACATTATTCTGAGGACAAGCTTACAAACGTTTTATTCATCTCAGTCCCTTAATGTAACTTAAAGTATACACAAATTTTCAGTTAATATAGGAACAATATTTGTTTTCATAATGTAGTCGCTTACCCTGTAGGTTACATGACCTAGTAGTTACTGTAAGATGAAGTGCAAGTGCTTTTCTGATTGGTATGCAGCAGCAGTACCTGGCAGTTTCAAACTGAAAGACATCAGAACCCAAATCAAAGTCAGTCTCTGGATCTCAGCTTCAGAACTCTGACATGCTTGTAAATGCATTTGATCTGTTGAAATTTAAGTAGGAACAAGTAAAAGGTTTTGCTATAACATCTGTCATGAATGCAGAGAATAAATTCTAGCATTGCTGTTTTATCCTTCAAAACTTAAAAGAAAGATTTCCCCAAATTCTGTATTCCCTGCAACTTCAGTGTGTATACATATATATGTATTTTAATTATATAAACTTCGTACCAATAGTCTAAGGCCTCTATGGTAGTTATTGTATCTGTCAATTCTGTGCTTCTTGGACAAACTAAGATGATGAAGCAAAACTGTTCTGGTTTGTCACTACTCTCTAAGACAGAGCTGGGGATTGCTGCCCAAACACACCTATCCTAACACAGTGCTGTCCTGGATAAAAGGGTAGGTGGCAAAGATACTGTCCTTCCCCTATGAGGTTCTCTTTCAAATGCTGCTGGCAAATCAAAGGAGTACACCAAGCCCTGAAATGGTTGGTCAGGTCAGCTACATACAGACATGGAGAGAGTTCTTGGAATACTCATTTTTACCCAAGCAGTAGGGTAATGGATTGAGGACCTGAACTTCCTTAAGCAGTTTTAATGAACATATATGAAATTATCAACTCTGTAGTGAAAAAGAGGATTAGAGCGTGTGCTTCTATTGAGAGAGAGCATTATTGGCAAAGCCAACCTTTGTGTTCTCATAAAAAATTTGGTTTTCAATATAAGCTCGCATAATGGTACCGTTAGAATACAACTGATGCTACTGTACAAGCTCACTGAAAATAAAATGTGCTAAAAAGTGTAAGAGAAGCAAGCCTAGAAACATCCCTATATAATTAATATATGCTAACCATAGCATTGCCGTCCAGCTTATTTTAAAACTTAGTATAAACCTATAGTATACTGCCACGTCTCACTCTTTCTAATGGAGCCTATATTTACAATTTTGTAATGGGTCTTATAATGGGTCAATGTTTAGCATTGTCAGCAAAAGGTAGTGAATATGGCTCAGTGTATTGTTGCCCTGTCGCTAGTCTAGGAGACAGTAAACTAGGAAATTATTAAATAGTGTTAATAGTGTTTAGTTTCTTAATCACTGTCATTTTCTTCAATGGTTTTGCAGGGAACATTATGTATCAGAAAGAATTAGTATCTAGTGACAGCAAGGAAGAGAGAGAGTTTGTATCCAGTGCCATGCTCATCTGAGTGGTGTTCAGCAACAGCCCAGTAGGTTAGTGATCTGTACTGATTTTGAAAGGGACAGAAATATGTAAGAAGGAACAGATGAAAACCTATTATTACTTTCACCAGAGTTGAGCTTTTGCTAAACGCTTCAGAAAGTGAATTCTACTGCTTAACATACTAATGGTTTGGTCCTTACTGGTGCTGAGCAGACAAGCTGGCAGAACTTCTAGATCTCGTAATAAAGCAGTAGTAAACTGTCCTGAAAAAAGTGATTGTCAATAAAAAAGTGGTTATCTGTTCAAAAGACTTTATTTCATAAAGTTATAGTTATCCATAAGTAACCATGTGTAATCTCAATTTTCAATCACTTGGAACATATTTGCATTTCAGTAGCCGTAAAACCTTTACAAGTTTCACAGTTTGAACTAAGTTGTCCTGAGACAGTCAAAATGTTTTATTTGATAGCATCTCTGTAAAACATTCTTAATGATTCTTCCTGGCTTTTAGTTGTCTCAGTCATTTAATGTGTGAGTCCTTAAAAGAATTGCTTGGAACCAGAAAAGCACCTTCTGACAGAGTTTTTAGCTTTCAGTTTGTCAAAAATTATCAGTGTCCCTATTTTGCCAATAGGGGTTCAGAGATGGTTGGGCTATCATTGTTGGCAGTAAAAAATAATGATAATTAAAAAAAAATCTGTCAGGTGCATTAGGAGATCATGGAAAGGAATGATTTGCATCTGTTGCATCTCTTAAGCTAGAAGGAATGGTTTAGCTTTCAAATATATACAAAAAGAAAAGTTAAAAATGTAGGTAATTTTTATGCAACTTCACTCTTCTTAAGAAGGACCTTAGTCTTGAAATTAAGAGCTTATGCCAAATCTACTGAATTCAGAATGAGGAAAAATGAGCAAGGCAATCAGAAAAAAGGCCTAATCTTCTATGGTTGGATCTAGGTTGAAACCCATGTCTGGTTTTGACATGGTGACCTGCACTACCTGTTGGGAAAACTTTGCAGTGAACTGCAGATAAACATTTGTGAAACACAACTGTACAGTTTTCTGGCAGAAAAGTAAAAAATAATATGAAAGTTTTATGTTAGAAACAAAGGTCCCTGGTACTTATTAGTGATAGAAATAGGTAAAGGTGTAATAGGTGTAGGCGTATAGGTGTAATAGAAATATACAAGATATTCTAGCACTTCTGTTAAACTGGTAAAGAAAAGCAGACCAATATCAGAATAGCAATAAGGTGGTGAAAACTATTAAATGTTATTGGACACTTGAAAAACTCAGGAATTTGTTCCTTAATAGGTGCCTCAGCATTTAGTTGACTTTATAGCTAAGGGATTCAGTTTTTCAAGGCTCAGGTTACCTTAGAATTGTTTTTTCCATAGTTCCTCATTTAAATGATGTGTTCGCTCTTTTGTTAATTATATGGATTTCTCAGGCTATGAGAATTAGTAGTAGTAGATGTAAACTTTATTGCTCTTAGTAATTATCTGTTACCAGTGATAAAGATTCAAAAGCTAGTTAAGGCCTTGAATTTAATTAGTTTGGGATTCATTTGAATTTGGGAAATCCCTTTTTGACTGGAGAAAATTGAGAAATTTTTTCACAGTTATTTCTAGGACAGTGTCTTTGTTTTCTTTTGTTTTGATTAGTGTTATGCTTGATATTTCCCACTGGGTTTCTTTGACAAGATCTGGAATATGTAGGTTTTTGAAAGACCGACCTGAATGTAGTGTTCTAAACTTTGAGGAGGTACCAGCTGTCTCTAAGGGACTAATTATGAACTTTGCTCTTTACATAGCCTAATACTGTCATGGAGAGGAGGGGACATCAATCAGGTAGGCTAGGGAAATTTCTCTTGGTTGTAAGCTTGCACTTGAGTTCCTTTGGCCTTTCATGGAGGACCAAATTGTTCTTGCATGTGCAGTTGTGTACAGCTCTGTGCCCAATTTCTGTGCCTGTTGCCCATTATGTATGGCACAATGCTGACAGTATATTTTATAGAGGGAGGGCTGTACACTGGTAGAAAATTGTATAAAACAGGGAATTATTTGTCCAAATGTGTTTTGCAGTCCCTTTGCTATTTATTTTTCATCCTCATTTGCCAAAGAAGTTTAAAACAGTGTAGTACTTCAACCTGAAATGAAGGTTTAGATACGGAGGATCTAAACAGAGAGGATTACCCTCTTTCCCATAGTTTTTGCTGAGAGAATCTCTCACTGTCTGACTTTTAAATTGATATGAAAGTGGTGTTTTTGGATGCAGCTAAAGGGGGGAAAGTAATCCCTCTGAATCTGCCAGTAGTAGGTTTTGGACATTGGCCAAAGATGTTTAAGGGAAGTGAAACTTTCTTTCTTCCTCTCCTCTGCAGCAGTAAGCCAGGATTCAGATGCTGGGCAAAGGTGAGGCTAACAGAACTGTGGAAATACACCAGATGCATCTCTTCATCTCTAGTGGTGAAGACCTGTGGAACTGCTGTGCACAAACAGCGTGGAATATATTTTTTCTCTGAGGTCTTTCCACACCTGTGTATTGCTGGTTTAGAATATGACTATTGAGCTCTTGCTATATGTACTTTTATTTTACCTGTAATGCTGGTTGTGTTCATCAGATGTATATATTTCTTTAGTTCTTATGAAGTTAGTGAATGAGAGAGTAGCATTTAGCAAGGTTTGTCTGCTGGGCTTATCACTTAACCCTCTATAAAATGCAGATTTGTATTTTGGGGGCATGTGTGGAGGGGGTGTGTGGGGAGAGGAGGAGGAGTTGCTGAAATGTCAGCTGCTCAGCATGAAACTCCTGGGAGATAAGACTTACAGTCCTGACCTGAATCCATGCAAACTCTCTGAATTCTGGATTGCCACAGTGCTGTGTTGTCAGTGTAAAATAGCTCTGTGCTATCGGTATGCCAGCAGCAATAAGGGTGCACTGCATATGTCTCATGAATACTAAATTTCCATGCAAAGTTCAGATAGAAAGTTTCACATGTTTGAAACGTTTGCTGCTCTTGTAGCTATCTCCTGGTTCCATATGTAAACATTTTAAAATAAGCTTTCAATGGTTAAACTGTATAAAAGAAATTAACATTGGAGATAAAACTCTTAAAGAAGTTAATGTGATGTTCAGTGCAAACTCCTATATTGATTGATCCTAAATGATACTGCTTGAGGATTCAATAATTAAAGACCCACGTAGCTATTTTATTCTAGATTACTCTTGTATTGCTCTCTCTTGCCCCACAATAAACTCCAAAGTCATTTAAAGTGACAGAATTGATAGTTGATACTAGTGGACTTACTGGCTACGTCTGTACAGTTAAATGTACTTTGGCAGTTTCTCAGGCAGTGAGGTCAGCTGGTGTGGAAAAATCCATGTCAAGGAACAGGTGGGTAACATTCAAGTTGTCATGTTTTTTCTGTGAATGATCCTTGTTATTTTCTGTCTCCACAGCCAGGGAATTGTTTAGGGGAGTGTCATTTGCTACATGCCAAAACTATTTGAAACTTAAAAAATTATGAGTCTAAGCAAGTAAGTTTCAATGCCTCTTTAACAGTGTGGTGTATCTTTACTGACACGGTTTCATTTGCTGGCATAAATGTACCTTTGGATAGGGTTCATTTCACCTTAACTACTTTTAAAAGCTAGGGATGTAGTCTAAGATGTTGGGTGACAACTGATAGAGAAATAACAAGATAATTAATCCAATCTAACCATTCTGTCTGAATTACCCACTGAATATATAAACAAGCATAAGGCAGAACTGTGCAGAAGTAGATGACATCAGCCCTTTAAATTACCTGCACTACCTTGGAGGAGATATCTGTACAGGAAGGCTAAATATTTGAAGAAGTCTGAAGCAGATAACAGAACTGCAAGGTGTCGGTTTAGAAATAGTGGTGAAAATTGTATATATGCAAGGTCAGTTAAAGAAAAGCACAAAGGTAAAACAATACAGGAAGCGTAGCTGTGGAGTGTTGAGAAGGACCCTGTAATGAAAGTTAAAGTAAGGTTGTGACACATCCTGGGGGAAAAACAATAATGGGAAAAAAAAATGGGGGATTATAGTGGTATTAAAGGAAGGACAAAGTCAGTCGAAGTGGGCAGACCAGATTTTTAAACAAGCAGAATATCTTGAGTAGTCTGAGAGCTGATTTAGTAAAATTTAGCCATTTAAAAGGTTGAATCCCTCCAATTTAAAAATCATGTACTTGGAGGACTTTGAAAAAATTCTCACATGAGTCTCTACTATGTAGCAAGTCTTTGTAATTAAATTGTAGTCTGTTGGATTCATATTCTGACAGATATCAGAGTCCTTGCCTCATTGCATAATTAGACAGTAAAATAGAAATGATCCTTTCTAATAGATACATAAAGCAATAAGGATATTTTAAAATTCCTGTCAAATCGCTCTATGTAAATTACCTAATCAGATATCATCAGTACATAATGTAATGTTAAAAACAGCAGAATTACACCATTACAGAAATCAGTTAGCCCTGTTTCAGATTACAGGGTTTTGTAATTACAATGTTTCTTCATCAACACACTATGCTTCATGCTGTCACATTTCTTTGGAATTGTTACACACATTTATCTCTGTATATGTTTCCATCCTCTTAAAAATGCATGTTTTTCAGATCGTTTTTTCTAGAAATGCTTTTTTGGTGAATGCTAATGCTGGCATGTTGAATATATACTAGTTAATGTAATGGCAAAATGGAAGCTCTGTAAAATACTGTTTATTCAGGAAAAGCTGAGCAATTTCCTACCACTCCTATCACTGTGTACTATATCCATATGTGCAAATCCACAACAGTGGGCAGGGATGAAGTTTGCTGTGAAAGCCAGACCATGAAAACCTGAAAGTTGAGAGCTTCCACATCTTAGGGTGCAAGGCCTTGACCTAAGCTATTGCCAAATGATGTAAGAATGCTGCAGTTATGCAAGATGTTAAAAGAAGTGAGATTAAATGTTATACTCACCAGCAAGTTACTCTTCAACTACTTAGCATTCTGTTTATCAAATTCCTACAGTGCATTTTGATCTGATATGAATCACATCAGTAAAAAATGAATGTGTATTGGTTCCCTTACAATAGGAATACTGTGTCTCTGGTGCTTCATCTCTTCTTTTGCAAGCAAGGAATGATACAGATGAAAGATCATCTTTTTGCATGGTATAAGAGGGGGTGAGCAAAGCAATCATCTGGTACCAGCTTGAAGGCAGTTCAAACTCGGGTAAGTTTCTCCCAAAGATGCAAACACAGTGCTGAGTTTGACTCCCTTAAGTTGGGGTTCTGAAAACAACTTTTTTAAAAACTCAGGTGTTTTAGGTATATTTATGATGGGCGTTTTGTGGAAGGCTATGGCATAGCTGTACCATGGAAGCAGATGCTTGAGTTGGCTCTGTTTAATCCTGCAAAACAAGAAACATGGCAGAATATGTGTATGAAAACATTCAAATTGATTCTGTCTGCTGCACTACTGGAAGCATTATAACATGATGGATAGCATGAAGGATTATATTTGTATTGTCCAGTCTGGAGTAAAAGGAGGCTGAGGGGAGACCCTGTAAGTCTCTACAAGTACCTGAGAGGAGGCTGTAGCCAGGTGGCTGTTGGTCTCTTCTCCCAAGTAACGGGTGATAGAACAAGAGGAAATGGCCTCAAGTTGCACCAGGGAAGATTTAGATTTGATATTAGGAAAAATTTCTTTACCAAAAAGGTTGTCAGTTGTGGAACAGGCTGTCCAGGGAAGTGGTTGACTCGCCATTCCTGGAGGTATTTAAAAGATTCTGTACATATGGTGTTGGGGAACATGGTTTAGTGGTGGTTTTGTCAGTGTTAGATTTATGTTTGAACTCAATGATCTTAAAGGCCTTTTCCAACCTAAATGACTGTATGATTCAATGACTATAGGCCTTACCTCATAGCACAGCTTGAAGATATAACAGATATAGGCAGGCATTAGGTGAACAATTTTTGTTTGTGACACTCTTTCAAATTCAGTATGTTTGAAACTGACTCTACTAATGGACTGTACATTCTAGGAAGGCAAGTATATCTTATTTAACTTTCATAATATAATATTTTAATATAGTACAATGAACTTGTTTCTTATGGTAAAATGTACCATAAAATGAAAAGATATTTTATATTTGCCTCTTCAATTCTGAAACAGTAAATTTGATCAAATTTCTGTGAGATTTAACATGCTTAGTCAGGTCAGAAGTAGAGAACAAGCCTTTACACCATTGCAGCCACTTTATAAAATACAGTTAGCTTTTATCTGTCAGCTTCACATCCTTTTTCTCAAACGCAAGGCTTTGTGTTATTTGAACGAAAGTTTTCTACAGCTTTTGTCAGTATTCAGTTTCATTAAAATCCCTTTTAAAATAAAAACTTCTTTCTAGGTGTGACAAAATCAAGTATTTGTCTTGTAGTTTTTCTGTACATAAAATGCACAACTAAACTGAGGTAATCCTGTCAATGATTTTAATCAAGACAGGGATTTTAAACATCCCAAATCTTCTTTCCCTGCAATACTAAAGGTCCAAGTGAAATACAGAATATAGAAGAAAGGACTGATAATTTTAACATATAGCCATTTCAGTTTGATAGTATCAGATTAATCTTAAATAGCAAAAGCAAGAAGATGTGAGGATTTCTTATAGTGGCTGAGTTGGGTTGGTCTTCTTGCAAGTATACGAAGTAAAGTGTTGTTAGGTCATGTTCATTGCTATGTCTGATGCTTTTAGTCGAGGGCTGGCAGGAAGTCAGTTCAGCCAGCATCTCTCACTGTTATTTTCATATGAAGGCCTAATACTGGAACTCAGTTAAAAGCCGAACACCTGACTGTTCCTCTGTAATATTACCGTTCTTTTTTTCCTTCTAGCTTTCTTCTGTGGAAGTGAAAGCAAGGGGGACCTGTCAGAGTCCAATGCTGTTTGATTGTTTAATGTTTAATTATAAAGTTTACTTATTTGATATATTTGGCATTCCATGGGATTTTGATTTAATACAGCGATACAACAATACACTGAAATTGTAGCACAAACATAATGCCACAAGACCAGTCCCTGTGTGCTCACTCTCATATTACTGAGTGTCCATGCTCACTGGGAAGGAATATGTGGGTTGAATATGTGAGCCAGCTCGAGCCTGTTGCTGTCTTCAAAGTTTGTTTTATCAGTTGTCCAGTTTTTAGAATTTATATTGGACTGAACCATGTATACACTTCACCCTCTCCACTGTCTCTGGAAAGTCTGATTATACAATCTTGTTGGCTCATTGGTATACAACACTATATCTAAAAACAAAGGTTACTCCTAGCCCTCCTTGTGTGGAGATAATTTCAGCTTGCTTTATGATTACTGATGATCATTCTTTATATTATCTCCTGAGCTTGTTATTTTTGCCCATCTCCTCTGAGCTGCCTTCCATCGTGAGGGTGTGCATTCCACCCATTGGCTTCGACCAACGTTGGGCAATTACTGGTGTTGCACAGTGAATTTAACACATTCATCAAATGAGTGACCAGTCCTTTTATAGGACCAAATCCTGCAGTCTCAATAGTTTTAGAGTTACTTGTGTAGACTTCAGAGAAGTGTTTGACCTTTCACTGTTTATAATGATCTTCAGAATATCTTGGTGACATACTTTAATGAGTCTTTGGTGAAGATGAAAGCATTTAATGGAACATTGGTGCCCTAAGACAGACAATCAGTTTAGAATAATTAATGTTACTACAATGTAACATTATTGTGGTTGTTTCTGATTTGATAGTGCTAGTATTTTTTTCTGTAGTGCCTTGTCTTCTCTGGAGGCTAATGTAATACCTGACAACTTTGGTTATATTTCAAAACTTTTAGCAATCTTTAAGATCAATATGTGTAGGGAAAAAAATAATAATCTGGAAACCTTTAGAGTTATATAATAGACCTTTGGGATTAAGAAAACATTGAGTTAAATACACATTTGAAAGCTTTATTTCTGTATTGCTTTACCATCCCTCCAGTCTTCTGTTTTATACTCTTGTTGAACAAGAACTGTCCTTACTAACAAAACTGGCTCTCTGGATAAGCCAAGGATCAGGACTGTTCTTTGGCCCCCTTTGGCCCTCAGCATACATTTCCACTGTTGATTCACAACTTTCCTTCCCTTCTGCTTAAAAAACCTTTACAGGTGAAATGAACTAGTTAATAGCAACTTGGAAGGCAAAGAAGGGATGGGCAGAAAAGGAATTAAAATCAAAGTCCTACTTGTTTTCCAGCTAATTGGGTCTGGTTTTCTGCTGTTTGTGTTCTTTTTTTTTTTTTCCTTTTGGTACTTTCAAGTTCGTTCCCACCAAAGAGTAGAGTCTGGAAAAGCCAGTACTAGGGAAGGCTGGCAGAAAAGCTACGAGTCTGGTTCACTGGTGGTGTGAAATACCACTGACCCAGTCTGAAAGAACAGTTTAACACCAAAATAAATATGCCCTCTTGTACGGAAAATGTGAGAGAGGAAAAGGTTATCTGTCTTACACAGGAGTTTAATCTGTATTTACAATGTGAGTTTCCTTATATGAAGGTGACCTCGAGAGGAAGATGCATCTGTGCCTTAGTTTGAGTAAGGCTGACCAGGAAAGTTCTCGTAAAACATTTTCTTCATAGGAATGTAGGAAAGCATCACCTCAGTTGTTGTCTGTTCTTTTAAAGTAACAAATCACTGTGCAGCTTCATTGGAACTTGTTGGTTTGCTGAAATCAGAACATTTTGCACAGACCATTTTCATTTCAGCAAAGCTGAGGTAGGGCTCTGACAGATTCCTGCTGGGTTTCTTGCTGGCTCTCCTGCTTCAGCCTTTGGCAAGCTGCCTGGCAGGTTGACAAGTCATAGAAAGCCTGACAAACTGTAGAGGTTTCTGGCACCTGTGCTCATCACTCCTTGGTAGGTGAACTTTGCAGGCTTTTTAAGACTCATGATTCCAAGCCAGCTTGGTAGGTAGACTGCTCCAGACTAAGGGTTTGCCTTTTCTTTTAAACGGTGATATAATAATATAACCAGAATGAATGCTGATCACAGATTTTTAAGTAACTTTGCACAAAGGCAGGCAGGAAACAAGTAAGTAAAAAATTTTTTGTAACATATGAAGGGGAAACACTTCATGTGAAAAGACTTTTCGTTTCTTGATTTGAGAGGAAAATAAATATATGCTATTTTTATTAAATTAAAATATTAATTTATGTTGCTGTTGCTTAATAGCAAAGTCCAAAGTTCTTACTGTGGTAATATATTGCAATTATAAGACTATCTTAATGGGCTCCTGTATGTTTTTGTCAGTAACTGAAAATTAGATATTCTAAATCTTGTTATCACATGTGAATTGGGAAATTCATATATGAAGTAGATGAAATGAAATGTAGAAGGTTTTATCTTTGGCACTTGCCCTGACTATTACCAGGCTGTCCTCTTTTGGCTGAATGTGTTGAAGGCAGGGGGGAATTAACAAGCTGTGAAGGCTTGATGAGCTACTCAGTAATAAAATATTAGCCTGACTTCTGAAATAACTATGGCATCCTCAAATAACTTGTCAGTGGTTTTGGATAAATCTAGAAGTGGCAAAATATTAATTGGGCTCTACTAATAGAGGTTGTAGCACCTAGTTGTCTGGTTACTAACATTTCTGGTCTCAGAATGAGTCAATTCAGAATTAGAATTGGTCCTTTTGCAGAAAGAATAAATCTCATCTTTGCAAACACAACCCCATACCAATACCACCTTGTTCCCCCATTGATACACAGGAGCATTGCTGTTCTGAGGTCTCACATTGGCATTTCCAAGTGTCTGAGGTCCCATCTTCCAGTGAAGACTACCAAAACAGACAGAATGTGGTTTGTTCGGGGCTTTTTTTGTTTTTTTTCTTGAGAGCTAGAAAGTCCCTGGAATTCTGCTTTCTTGAGGTTGCACTGGGCTTGCTGCCTATTGTTTCACTCCTGAGTGATGAATTGCTTGAAATGTAAATGTATTCTCAGCATTTTTCTAAAAGGGATTTGATTCAGGCAGATCTCTCAATTTTATGTATGCCTGAAATATTTGCTTTAAGATAATGAAATAAATTTGCAATGCCATTTTGTAAATATGTCTTCAAACCCTGTTAGCTTTCATCACATTGTGATCAGCTACCTGCTATTTTGCAAAGCACATGATTTCTGTTCATTTCTTAATGTCAAGCAGGAAGTGGTTGTGAACAGAGTCTTAAAGCATTGCAGGGAAAAATGCTTCCTTTCAATATCATTCTGCAATTTTTATCCCATTTAGCATGTACATCATACAAACTCTTCACTGTTCTAGCTTTTTCCTTTCCTATCCCCTCCTGAAGATTTCCAGGTCTGACTTCTTATCTTGCCCTGGAGCTTTACTGCAATTTCCCATAATATTCCAACCATATATCTTTCAATTCAGTACAAATTTG
Organism: Gallinago undulata; assembly: GCA_026546715.1. NCBI lineage: Eukaryota > Metazoa > Chordata > Aves > Charadriiformes > Scolopacidae > Gallinago > Gallinago undulata. Next base: position 10,949,908 of record JAOTQQ010000002.1, on the reverse strand, counting down.
CAGTGTCACTGCAGTCAGGATGCATACATCTTTCCTTTCTTCTGCCTTGGGCTGCTTCTCCTTCCAGAATGGATTTCTACACCCTTTTCTGTATACAAGAATCTATCCTTTCTGTAGACTTTATTCTGAAAGTTAAGTAGTTCTGTCAGTTTCCTGATTAGACCAGGTCTTGCAGGTTGCAATTGAGTTCATGTTTCTTCTTAGATTCACATACTTGAGTTCCTCCTTTCTTGTTTATTATTCTTTCGTGTTCTCAGAGCAAGAAGGGAAGGATCCCCACCGATATGTCACTGTCTTCTAAATGATCATTCTTAACTCCATCTTTTTCACTTGCTAACCATGGCCTCATTATTTCTTTCTGGTTCAATAACAGTTATCCATCAGTGGCTTTTTCCCTGAGTAATGTAAGTCTCCTTTTTATCCTTTTAAACCCTTTTGTTTTATTTCAGACCCAATGTGTAGGGTATCTACTGTGAATAGTTGATAAATGTCCTCTTCCTTTATTGAATTATGTCGATATTTCAATAGAGAAGGTTTAAAACAAAAACCAAGCAAAACCTCCTACCAAGTAGCTGTTTGAGGTATATTTCCCTTAACCTGGAGTTGAAATTATGTCTTCCTTATCCTACCAGCCCCATTTTCATATAACAAAACCACAGTTTTTATAAAAATGTATTTAATTGCCAATTGCTGCCTCCCAGAATATTAGCAACACTTCTGTAGCGTTGCTATAGAAAACAATTTAATTTCTGAGTGAGAAACAAAATTTTTACTGTGCCTTGTTCTACTGGATCATTAAAAAGGATTGCAAATGAAGAAGAGTCAGAAGAGAACTTAGGCTTAGCTTGATCAAAAGCACAAGCAAATCAGTACATGGAGCATATGTGGTCAGCAGCAACACCTAATGTATGCCTTATGCTAACTTCAGTGATCCTGCGGGAATATTGAGCTTTAGAGTAGCCACAGATAAAAATCTGGTAGTTATGTCTTGTACTCTAGGAACATGGTGGAAGACTTTATGTCGGTATGTCCTTATAAGGGTTCTGGCTAAAATAGGAAAGTAAAAGCCTTAAACAGCGTAGTTAAAGTTTACTTCTCTTGCCTGACCTGCCAGCCCATAAACTGGCTGCCTTTCCAGCTCTGCCCTGACAGGGATTTTGGTCGTTTTCACCACAGCCAAGAGATCAGCATGAAGACTAGAATCTAGCCCTGTGGTGTTTTGTTCTTGGATTAGTTACTGCTCAGTGATCTTCATAATTTTCTCTATCCCCTTTGGAACTACTTGCTGCTGTTAATGGTTCATTATAATTCTGTTGAAGGCCATGGAATCTACAGGCTTGTTGTCTGGTTCAATCCTTTATTTCACTGGCTGTTTGTGGAAAGGCATTGCTATCTTTCTTTTCATTGAGCATTTAGGATATTTAGTGTTGGCCTTCATGCACAAAATACCCTAAGGCATATCCAATAGTTATCTGTTCTGATTCCTAACATATGTACATGGAGGCTTTCACGAGGGGTAGGAGATTATGGTTTGTGATGGTAGAGCTAGCAAAAGAAGCAGGTTTTTCTGTGCTCTTCGTGTTACTCCACTGGAATGAGACTCTGTATTTTTTCTATACCATCTTTTTGAGCTATTGCTCCCCACCCTGTCCAGAGGTGGGGAGGAATCTTGCAGCAAAAATGATTGCAAACATATTCAACCTGTACAGCGAAGAAATCAGTGAGATTGTGAAGTTCTGTTTGAAACACAGCAGTGAGACATGTGCTGTCATGTATCTAAAAACAATAGTCACAGGTGTTTGGGTTTGTGTTTTTTTGTCAATGGAAGTGTATGTGTATTTCATAAAATATAATTCTATTATAATCTGAGTGCTATTGTGCTTTGTGGCAATTGCAACAGGAAGCTTCCTTAGTTCCCTAAGTTGATTTCTGCTGAAATGTTAGATAGAAGCATAATTACATAATCCATATGATTGCATGTTGCTCTCATGTGCATTCAGATCTGATTAAAATAATCTCGTCTGCCTCCTGCTTGTAAATTTTGTAAAGGTCAAATGTGTTATTAGGCTTGACTATTCAGCTGCAGGATATAGAGGACTTCTTATAGCATGCGTAATGTGATATACATGGAAGTCCTTCTGCTTACAAAATGACACCTACTGGTCTCAAGGGTACAGTTTTTTCTTACCTACTTCATTGCAAGTTGTCTTGCTGCATCTAGTCAAGCCAGAGGATAAAGTGTGAACCTGCCTGGAAAGCTGTGGCTTGACAATGCTCAATATTGAAATGTTAGTCTTGAGTCAATTTTCTCTTTTGATCTTTACACTCATGTTGCATTTGGAACACTTACTGCAATAGTTACTTATGGGGAAATAGATATAATTCCCTTTATCTTTCCCCTCTCTTTGAACAAGTAGAACGCAATACATTAGGCACAGTATTTTTGGATGCTCTAGCTGTTTTCTCTGGGCCTGTGTTCCAGCTACAACTGACTATAACCTTGCTAGAGTAGCACTTGGACATGCCAACCTGCCAGTCTTCACTGAAACACCAGAGCACTGTGTGAGAGGTGTGTTTTAAGTAATTTTGACAAATACCTTTTACTCTAGAGAGGTCAGAAGTACATGTTTTGTCATTGAAAAGTGTATTCTGTGCATTTCCTGTGGATTTATGTATCTAGATATAAGGAACTGTATTTACGGTTGCTTCTGATACCACATAAGGTATTAAAAAATTACTCTAAGCTGCAACACTGTTTTAATATGGAAACCGGTGGAATTGGAAATGTGCAGTTCTGCAAGACACTGAATGTGAAACAACAGAAGTTTTGATTTAGGGATGATCTTGAGGAGCTCTGAATTTCATTTCCAGATCTATATTAGATTCCCTGTGTTAATTTAAAAAAGTAATGTCAGAGCACTTTCTTTCTGTAAAGAGGCAAAAATTATTGCAGTGCTTGCTTGCAGTTTTGTACAGTTTCCTATTGTATCTGTTCATGCTTTTCTTTGAATCAGAAGCCCCTTTGGTGGTGCTGCTCTTTGTATTTTTTTGTACCTTCTGAAAGGTTTGGCTGGAAGCTTTCCGAGTTAGGTCAAGGTTGATTGTTACTTTGGAAAGGATATAAAACACTTAAGCCAATTGACTTTTCTACTGAAAGTGAACTTCTAAGGGACTATTCAGTAACACAAATCCAAGGGGGACTTTATATTTGTTCTCAGTGGGTCTTGCATAACCAGGATTGATTAGCAGCCATCAGCAGCTGGATAATCTGTGTGAAATGAGTTGGTGTTTTCATCCTGTTTTCTCTGTTTTGCAGTTACCTCATCCTTTTAATCAGTAACATTGAGGTTATTAGCAGCTTTTGGAAAGGCCAAGAATACAGCAATATTGAAGATAAAGTGTGAATGATGGATTACATGGATATTACTTGGATTGTAGCTTCAAGAACCTCCTATTTTGGTTATTTTATGAATTAATATACATACTGTTGGGTTTTTTTTGTTTGTTTTTATAAGCGCTTTTAACCAAAAAAAATTTCAGAATTCTGATCTTGGTTTACTCATAGTAAAACAGGATGGTTACACTGAATTAACATGATATAATGGACAGATCAGACCCTTTCCACTTCTTATTATTGTATCCACTTTTAGTCAGAGTCCTGTGGCCCTCTAGGGAAAAGAGTCCAGACAGTGTGAAATAAACTCAATCTGGCGGTCAATTCTCCCATTTCCACATCCAAAACTCACTAGAACTAAACAGAATTCTTCAAAATAAAGTAAACTTTCCTACTTGGACAGTGATTTGGATCCATTCCTCTCTTTATACAACACCTTTTAAATTGTTCAGATGTTACATCTTGGTTCTTTAAAAATGAAAGAAATGGGAAAATTGAGTGTGGTTCTGTTCTCCACCTCTGTTGGCAGATTGTTTTGCATGGCTATGCCATTGACAAACCACAAGCTGATCCTTCACTGCCTTTGAGTTCCACTTGAAGATATTTGCTGTCTGAACCTAGTTTTATGTTACATTATTTTAAAACACATTTGTTTCCAGTTTGAGAGAAGTGAGATAAATGTCTGTGTTTCAGAAGCTACTTGCATGGCATAGAAAATAGATACACAATATGCCAGTCTTCAATGAAGTCTAAACAATACATACTCGTCAGCACCACATACTGGTATCACACGTGGTAACTGGTATCACGGGTGTTAACTACCTACCTATGCCTATGCATCTTTAGGGAGTATTCTTGGGTTGAGTGTCTTGTGCAGGAGCTTTGTGGTTAAACAAAAGTAGTCAAAGCTTTATTAGCTATCCCTGCCTTACCTGGTTACTTGTCTGTTGTCATCTTAACATAATTTACCAGTGTTTTATATCTAAGATTCTGGATCGTATAGACTTGAATCTGATTTGGCAGGGCAATTGCAGTTGGTCAGTATACTGGTATGAAGCAGGTTGAAGTGTTCTGTTTAATCTCATTGAACTAGTAGTAATGGGATGAAATGGCAGAAGGCAGACAAACCAGGATGCTGATGCTGTAGACACATGTGCTCTAAACACAACTAATGTCCACCTACAGCAGGATGTTAGGGTCAATGCAGTGGTTGTGTCTGAAAAGAAGAGATGGCCTGTTTTTTGCTTCATGGCCTTGTCAATCATACACATAACCTCTCCAATTCTTAAGAATATTTTAGGGAAACTCTGCCAAGAATTCAACCCCTTCTGTTCTTACAAGAGAAAATCCTTAGATACTCATTGTCTACCAATTGTAGAAACCTTCTCATACCATGACAGGAATATCCTGTTATGACAACTGCTCCCGTGACTTTCCATTGTTCAGAACAGGCCCTTGACAAACTCTCCATCGTTCATCATCAGCTTCATGGGATTTGAACTGTATAAATATGTTTAATCATTAGCCTTTGATTCCTGAACGTTTGTGGGTTGTATTGCTTCTGTGATTTTTTTGAGAGCAATTATTGTCGTCCTTTCTCTTGAAGCTCCCTCTGGTTTAATTTTTTTTTTTTCCCCTTGGGTTTATCTTGGTTTTTGTTTTCATTTTGTTTTTCTTTGTTGGTGGATCATGGAAGGAGTACTTGAGCTATTCTGAAGAACTGATCTCTCCCTCTGCTGTTCTGCTACGTGAGAGCAGCTGATCTGTGCTAGCTTCAGTCCCAGTTTTAAATACTTATGAAGAACAGCAGCTAATCTTTCCTATCCATAATCTTGTGACTCTTCAGTATGTCACTTTATTCTGCCTAACTTTTCCATTATCCATTTATTGTCTCTGCTTCGGTACAATTCTCGTACCACTCAGCTTTCTTTTTTTTTTTTTGTGGGGGGGGGCAAAAGATTATGTATTATATTGTTTTTGAAAGAAAAGTATCTGTGTAATTTTGTAGCTTTTTAACTTTTATGTAGAAGTCAGTGGTGTAAGAAATTTGCTGACAAAAGCAAGGGTTTTAGTATATTTTCCTGAATACACAATGTTGAAAGCAAAGACAAGTTGATATGTGTAAACTTCAATCTTTCTATGGATACAAATAATAGTTCATAGGTTATTTTGGTTTTGGATAATAATTTCCAAAAAAAGTTGGATATTTCATGAGGAGATATCTCAATAGTAGGTATTTATATATGTGTGTGTATATAGGTAGTAGGTATTTCTATATAAAAGAAAAAGTATTAAACAGAGCACAAAAACCCAGAGCCGACATCATATATAATGAAAAAAAAAGGTAAAAGAGAACAAATTCTAGGGATAAATCATAGTCTCTGCATGTGTGATGCAGCAGTTTAGGCCTGGAGATTCATCTGCAACCTCTGTTTGAAGTAGAAGCTTCCCTTCAGCTGGGAAAAATGGGTCACTGTTTTGAAAACATCTGAAACTTTGCTGCAATACCTAGACTGATTCTATTCTCCTTAGCATAGCTTTTTGAGCCCTCAACTTAATCGGCTTCAATTACTGTCATATAATGCCAATCTAGTGGCAGTTTAAGCCTCAGTAGTATAAATTACAGTGAGAATGATTTTGCAAACTGGATTTTAATTTTTTTATATCCGTAAAATGCACAGAAAGGTTTGCCCTAAAAAAAAAAAAAAAAAAAAGGCGGAGGGGGGGAAATTCAGTCTCACCTCTGTGCCTGGCAAGATCATGGAGCAGATCCTCCTGAAATCTTTGCTAAGGCAGGCAGAAAATAAGGAGGTGATTGGAGACAGCTAACATGGCTTCACCAAGGGCAAATCATGCCTAACTAATTTGGTGGCCTTTTATGATACTGCCACAGACTTGGTAGACAAGGACAGAACAACTGATATCATCTACCTGGACTTATGCAGAGCATTTGACACTGTCCTTCACGACATACTGGTCTCAAAATTGGAAAGTCATGGATTCAACGGATGGACCACTCGGTGGATAAGGAACTGGCTGGATGGCTGCACCCAAAGGGTTAAAGTCAATGGCTCAATGTCCAAGTGGCAGCCAGAAATGAGTGGTGTTCGTCAGGGGTCGGTACTGGGACCAGTACTATTTAACATCTTTGTCAGTGACATGGACTGTGGGATAGAGTGCACCCTTAGCAAGTTTGCTGATGACTCCAAGTTCGGTGGCTCAGTTGACACACTGGAGGGAAGGGATGCCATCCAGAGGGACCTGGACAGGCTGGAGTGGTGGGCATGTGCAAATCACATTCAACCAAGCCAGGTGCAGGGTTCTGCACCTGGGATGTGGCAATCCCAGGCACAAATACAGGTTGGGCAGAGAATGGCTGGAAAGCAGCCCTGAGGAGAAGGACTTGGGGTTCTGGTGGATGAGAAGTGCACTGCCTGCTCATGTTGAGCTTCTCATCCACAAGCACCTCCCCTATGAGGAGAGGCTGGGAGAGCTGGGGTTGTTCAGCCTTGAGAAGAGGAGGCTCCAGGGATACTTCATAACAACCTATCAATATCTGAAGGGAGCCTATAGGAGAGCTGGAGAGGGACTGTTTACGAGGAAGTGTACTGACAGGGCAAGGGGCAATGGTTTTAAATTGGAAGAGAAGAGATTTAGATTAGACACCAGAAAGAAATTCTTTACAGTGAGGGTGGTGAGACACTGGAACAGGTTGCCCAGGGAACTTGTGGATGCCCCATCCCTGGAAGTGTTCAAGGCCAGGCTGGATGGGGCTTTGAGCAACCTGCTCTAGTGGGAGGTGTCCCTGCCCAGGGCAGGGGGGTTGGAACTAGATGATCTTTAAGGTCCCTTCCAACTCAAATGATTCTATGATTCTAAAACCCCAACCTGCTGCTGATTGAAAGGACAGAACTGACTCAAATGTGTGTGGGAACAAAAGGTGGTCATTCAAATGACAAGCCTCTTTAACCATTTTCTTACAGATACTCTCCTCAAATGGGAAATACCTGGCATTTAACAGCTGATCAAAGTGTGTGTGCAGTCTCTGAACAAGATCCTCCCACATCTGTAGGAGATGGCTTCCTCCTAGGAGAAATTACTTCTATAAGAGCAGTGGCTACTTCCAAAGGGAAAGGTAAGCCTTTGTCATGATAGACAGTGTGTGCCTCCCCTGAAAAGTGTGAAATAACAGCTAAGAACCTGAGAGTTATTTATCAACCTACAGAAACATCGCCCTCTTCTGGGAACAGAGTAAGCTCTTGAAGATGTTTTTCACAAATGCAAACGAGGTGTTTTGAACTCTTCTATATTTATGACTGTATTACTCTGAGGCTGTTAAGGGTTTTAATTTTGTGGTTACCCCACCTGCTGTTTCGTTAATAAAACCTTAGTTCTGATTAATCAAAAATCTATTCTGCAGTCAGATCACACAAGTTCTATAAAATTTGTATGCGTGAGTATAATGTGGAAGCTGTTCATGACTGAAATAATTTTTAAAGTTTCTGATATGTATTTAACTGTCTTAGCAAAAGCTGTTTGGCAAAACAGGAGTCAAGGAGTCACCTAGAGTCAAAATGTTATGCTGCTGTGAAGAACTTCCTTTCCTTTCATATTAAATACTCACATGCTACATGCAAAGGGAGAATTCATGTGACAAGTTATTTTCATGAACACTTAAAGATGTAGTATAACAAAAGAGTATGGCTGAAAAAGTGGCAAAAATAATGGAAAATCTTGGCAAATTCAATCCCCTACATCATGTAGTTTAATGCATGCAATTTCATGCCTCTAAGGTAAAATGTCAGAGCCACTTGTTTTAAAAAGCAAACACTGTATGAGAGGGTTTTGTTGAATCTTCACACTTCACCTACCTGAACTCTGATGTAAAGGTTTAATAATCTTATACTGGCTCCCAGTTTTGCTGAATACTTCTCTCACAACAGAAAGTATGATGAGAACTTCTCTTGCAGTTCATGTTTGCATGAAGGTCTTGACCTCATATCTGAAGAAGGAAGTCTTCACTCTTTCATGTAATCTAGGGATAATTTCACTCTTCAGCCTATTCATAACTCTTGCTGGGAAAATTATTCTTCCCTGGTTTATGTTTGTACAGAACCTGGCACCAGGATGTTGCTGCATATCTGGACTTTTGTTCTTTACTGCAGTTGCTTACAGCTTCTATGGGAGCTCAGGGACGTAAGCTCTGCTGCTCCTATTAGTTATTTTCCCATATTGGTGCTGCCACACACAGCAAGTATAATGAGGTCAAAAATGGCAGCAGCTCTGCAAAGGCAGTTTGAGGACAGTAGTGTCCAGAGTTCAGAGGGAAAGAAGGGAACAGCAGGGCAACTTGCACTGAGGACAGTATTTGTTACTTTTGCAATACAAACAAATATTAACAGTAATAGTGTAGGTGGGTAAATGCTCCAAAGCATTTACCTGGTTGGTTTCAGGGAAGCTGAACACTCTAAATCACAGCTTCCCCTAGTCCATTTGAATCAGGATAGAAGGAAACAGCTTGTCTAATGTCTGGAGCAACTCAGAGAAACAGTTAATATTAATTCATGAAGAATGCATTATAGGTGATCTGTTAAGAATAACTTTGCAAAGCGTATTTTTCCAATCAGATGAGTTACCTTTTGAAGAAATAAAGTGAACCAGCTTTTGGCACTGCAGTCCTTAGTTGACCTTTCTGGTTACAAAGCAGCTAGTTGTATGTACAGTGCTTTGGCATTAAAAAGCACTGTGGAAGGGCAAAGTGTGTGAAACTTAATGACAGTGAATGGAATTTTTAAAGGGAGAAAAAGAACTGCTAAAAATAGAGGTACACCTCACAAGGTCTTATTCGAGTCTCATATAATTAGCTTCATCCTGAAGCAGGTGACTTGAATCTAGGTACATATGTGTCTGAAAGTTCTTCATTAACTGACACGACCATGAGTCAAAGGGAAGAGACCCTCATGGGCAGGACTTCTCACAACTACTTCTTGCACAGCTCTTTCTTGGAATTTAAAGGTTTTCACAGCAGTATGATCCAAGGTTACACAACTGGTGCCATAGCAGAGGTGACCTTGAACAGAAGTAGCTAAACCTCTCTGAGAGAGAGCTTGCAGAGCCTTTATGTGCACTCAAGTTGCTGACATATGCTAACAGCTGGATTGTTCCTCCATGAGGACAGAAGGGTGCTAGAACCCTTACTGGGACAGCTGGTAATACTAGCTTTGTACTTAGTGTTTATGTAGGGAAGTTGGCTGGGTAGAAGTTGGATAACTGGAGGAGTATTTTGTCTGAACAAGATTCCCCTCCCCAACGTTTCTGGTCTTGTAACCTCTCTCATTTATGTGCTGTTTAGCTTAAGAGTGTCATTTTCTGGACATGTTTGATCTAGCTAGTTAAAAACTATTGACAAGCTCCTGGATCAAGTCATCCAGCTCCAGATGGCTAACCACACATTCTGACAGTAGTATCATCAGAGGAAGATGCAGTGTGACAACATATCTGGCTTCTGACCTTGTTTCATATCCCAGTGCTGTATTTGGCAGGAAATGTGGCTGGCTGGAACTTAACTTCAGGTATCAGAAGCTCAGTGCTGATACACACAATCATTTAGCATTTTCAGGGGACACTAAAATGGACATTAAAGTCCTTGAATTTTTTGTACCAGTGAGTTATGTGCATCTCACATTGCCTGCCTTTCTCTCCTTTGCCCTCACAAGTTATCCAGTTACTCTAGAGAAGTCTTACTGAGAGAAAATTGAATATGGAATAATTCAGCCTCTGAAACTCAAATTCTCAGCCTCCTTTCTTATACCCTGTGAATGTGATGATACAAGAGATTGAATCTGAAGTTTGTGGTGATAAACTACAGAATGAGGCACCTTGGAGGGATTTTATCTTTTAGATAGCATTAAAAAAATATTCTAAGTAATGTAAAGGTATATCAGATTGCTTTGAGGGGAGTGTGGTACTTGGCCTGTGCAGAAAAAGGGAGTGTTGCAAGGTAGCATGGAAACATGCTAGATTCAACATCCTGTGTTGAAACTGTGGAAACTATGGTTGAACCTGGCACCGGTCATTTGTCATCTGCAAAGATCAACTATGAAACCAAGAATGAGATGTGTTTTTAAGACTTCTGTTCTATTAACTCGTGGTGTTTAAGGGTCTGAGCTTTGCCAGAGCAACTGTGTGCATCAGAATAGGCAAAAGGTTACTTTCATTTAAACTCTTTTTAGGAAGATCCCAGGAAAACTTTGCTCATGAGACTCAGTGATATTTTTTTTTTTTCCAATTGCAGGGACTGTAGACATCAGCAAGAACAGGGTTTTCCCTCCCACAGACACAGCTATCATCCTTTTAAAGATCTTGGAAATAAACAGGATTATTTTAGCATTTAGCTAACTTGAGATACAAAACCCTATTTCTACTTGTATCTTTCTATAAAGGGTTTAACATAAAAGTATGTAAAAAATGATCTGGAGAATGTTATGCTAATTTTGTACTTATCCACATAATAAGCATTAGAGTTTTCAATCTAAGAATCCCAACTAGACTGTGGATGGTTTTGAGGTAATGTCATTTCACCCCCCAGCTAAACATAACCTCTTGTATTTGAACTCCCAAGAAATACAACTGTACATAAGATAAAAGAAAAAGCTGTTCTACAAAATCTGTTTCAAAGGGGCAGCCTGATTGCTAAGGCTCTTGAGAGAGTGAGTGGGTTTTCCTATTGTTTCTTCTGACCACAACTCACTTGGTGACGGTTTAGGTCCTGAGGTAATGAGTAAAGAAAAAGAAATGAAGGTATGAGTTAGTCTTTTTAATTCAGAATCCACCTGGATCTTCATGTCAAGAAGACAGTAGGCAACCCTTGCTGTTCAGTTGATCAAGAGCACATCTGCTGAATGGGGCATGAAATCAGAATAAGATTAAAATAAAATTAAACCTTCCTATCTCTCTTCATCTAGCCCTCAAAAGTCAATCCTGTATCTGGGACTTGAGCAGATTTTTAACTTCAGGTTTAGTTAACTTCAAATTTAGTTAAGTTAGAGATCTGCATTTTCTGTTTACTTAACAAAAAGAGACAAGTTCCTAATTTATAATACTGTCATTTGCCTTTTTGAAGCTCCATCAATTTTTTTTAACAACTTGGGTATCTTAAGTCTGATGCTTAAAGTTAGGAAAGTTGCCATCTTTCAACAATGTGGGTGCATTAACCTGATGAAATTCAACAAGGGCAAGTGTAGGGCCCTGCACTTAGGGAGGAGTAATCCCATACACTGGTGCAGGATGGGGGCTGACCTGCTGGAAAGCAGCTCTGTAGAGAGACACCTTCAGTTCCTGGTGGACAAATTGACCATGAACCAGCAATGTGCCCTTGTGGCTAAGAAAGCCAGTGATCTCCTGGAGAGCATTAAAAAGAGCATGGCCAGCAGGTCAAGGGTGGTTATCCTCTTCTTGGTGAGGCTGCATCTGGAGTATTGTGTCCAGTTCTGGGCCCCCCAGTTCAAGAAGGACAGGGTACTACTGGAAAGAGTCCACCGGAGGGCTACAAAGATGATAAGAGCACCTCTCTTATGGCGAAAGGCCGAGAGACTTGGGTCTGTATAGCATGGAGAAGACTGAGAGGGGATCTCACCAATGCTTATAAATATCTAAAGGGTGAATATCAAGGGGATGGGTCAGGCTCTTCTCAGTGGTGCCCAGTGACAGGACAAGGGGCAGTGGACACAAGCGAGAACACAGGAAGTTCCATCTGAATGTGTAGGAAAAACTTCTTTCCTTTGAGGGTGACAGAGCACTGGAATAGGCTGTCCAGAGAGGTTGTGGACTGGAGGTCTTTCACTGGAGATATTCAAAACCCGCCTGGATGTGTTCCTGTCCAGCCTGCTCTGGGTGAACATGCTTTGGCAGGGGGGTGATGATCTCCGAAGGTCCCTTCCAACCCATACAATTCTATGATAGCTATAAAATCTAGAGTATACCTTTGTGATCTATTAGAAAAAACAGCCTTGTCTTTTTGGCCCTGAAATGCTTTGGAGTATTTTGTATTGTGTGAGACCTAGTGGATCATTCTCATAATTCAAATGAAAATGGTCTTTAAAGAAAACCATCACATCTGATCAAGTCCAAAAAAACAAAACAACTTTCAATCGGTAGGGTTTCTGGTTTTGTTTTTAGTAATTAAAAGCAAGATGAGATATAACAAAAGTTTATCTGAACTGAAAATCAAAGATGGCTGTTTTGGCCTTGAGGTCCTCACTGGTGAGGCGAGATCCATCTCTCTCTTCGTAAAACATGCAGAGCAGGTTTTATCCAATCTTTGAAGTGACCTGGAAATCATCACTTTGTAGTTTCAGGATCATCTGTGTTTTAAACCTTTGTGGAAGTAATATGCACAAAGGAAGTGTACAAGAAGTGAAGAGTACAAGAAATGAAGTAATACTTCATATGGAGTTGAATAGACTTCAGTCAGCTTGTCCTGGAGCTTCATTTTTCTCTGTGTAAGCTGTGAAAATTAAAATATTTCCAATGATCTCAGTTTTGATAACATAAAAAAAATGTTGTAGGGTAATCAGAACCACAGCAGTACTGGGCAGGGCAAAAACTGGCATGATAGTGAGTAGAAAATAATTTGCCAAGAACTAATGAAAAGATTTCATGGACTGCAAGAACATAGGATGTAAAATTTTGCTCTAATAACACAGTAAAGTATGCAAAACCTCTTGTCTTAATTTATGCAAAGGTGTTGGTCAGTCTTAAAGTTTGCCAAAAACTTTTAGTGGATTTAAAATTCATCGGAACTTCAAAGAGTCCTAGGTCCTCATCAGATCAGAAAGGAGGAGAGTGGGACTCAATATGTACAGCATGTCCAGGTCATTCTGTGATTAAATATTTTTACCTCTCCCACTTCCTAATAAGTCTAGGGGAGGAGTGTGTAACTGAATCTGTAATGGAATAATTGACACAGCTTATCTTCAAGTGTGAAATGATGCCAACTTGAAATACACAGATGTTTCTAGTGAAACTGAACTGTCATTCCCTATTAACCTGCACTTGGTCCTTTCAGGAGCCTGAGAAACCTTCCTGCCCAACCATGTTGCCTTGCTTTGGTAGGTGAAAGCTACCAAGGGCAGCTTGGCTGCATCTTCTCTGTCCTCCTTGCCCTGTATCCCTCCTTGTATGTTCCAGAGATCCTTTCAGCTTAGTCACGCTGTGTTCTTTATCTTCCATTGGCCCTTCTTGGAGTTTTGAGGCATGCATTTTAATGTTAGGTTTGCTCTGGTAGTAAAGAACCACCTACTTTCCATCAGTCTGGGGTCTCGCTGCACTCCGGCACCACCATTCAGAGCTCCTTCAACCATGCTACTGCAGCTCTTTGTTTTTCATTTTGTCAGTTACATCCCTAAAATCATCCAGGTTAAAAAAATCCAAAAGCAGAAATGGTCCAGGGAGGGGGAATAAATAGCTAAGGGAAAGGGGAAAGAGCAATTCTTAAGCTATTGCTGCTGCCAAGAAAAAAATGCATGAAACTGTTCCTTTAGTGTCAGGTGAAGGCAAAAATGCAGTACAGAAGTTACATGATACACTATACTTATCAAATTCTGCTGTATCTCTGCAGGAGTTCTCCCTGCTTTGCTGTCAGTCACAGGCTATGAATGTGCCAGATACATCTTGATGTATAGTTTTTGATTTGATTCATTACTCAGCCCTCTAACTGCAGCCATATACAAAACAGGCTCAGTCTGGTATTCTTTGACTGAAAGATTACTGCCTGGAAGACAGATGCAAATACAGTTATAAGAGGCAAGTCAAGCAGGTAGAGGAGATACAATGAGAAATGCTTGGATCTTCTGTCCTCTCCTAACAGTTCGCTTGTCCTTTTGGCATTGCAAACCTGACCCTAATGTCTGTTGTATGTTCGCACGTGACATCACATACATCTGTTATGGTCCCCAATGCGTGAACGTAGGCAAAAGTTGTTAGATAAGTGTCGTGATCAACATTAACCTAAAGTCAGGAAAAACTTAATGTGTTTAACAGTTTGCTCAAGAATCTATTGCGCATGTGCTTAGTCCAGGTGAGAAGGTTAAGAGTGCATGGGAATCCAGTGGAGTGACAGAGTGGGAATCCGGTGGCTGTGATTAGTAAGTCTTGGAATGAATAGAAAGAAAATAATATAAAGCTGTTGGTGACAAGGCTGACATGAAATTAGGAGAGCAGAGAGAGAGCTTCTTTGCTGTACTGTAGGATGTGGTACAGTTAGGAAACTGGTGAAAACTGTAAAAGCGAGGAAGAGAAGGGAGAGATAATACTGTTGGGACTCTTGGCAGTATATATTTCCGTAGGGGAAACATAAAAAAAATTTATGGTTATTTAAGAAAACTAAAAATAGAATTATTGGCATTTGAGACTTCAGGGAAAACTACCTGCTGTTTAACATACACCATCCTCCCATCCCCCTGAACAAAACAAAACCTCTCTGCATCACGTGTCTAATGACTGCGTTAAAATATACAGATATTTGTAAATGCAAGATCCATTTGAATGGAGAATGGTGATTTACCTTCTTGGGAAACTTGATTTAGTACAAAGGCTTCTTTCTGTGTAATACAGAACACATCAAATTCCCACCAAAACAATGTTGCCTTTTATTTTCAACAGTATTAAAAGGAACAAGATGAAACCTCAGAACTGAGCTAGAAAAAGGCCACTGGTTTGTCAACAGTGAGAAATTATCAGAGAGAGGAGTTTTCTTGAGGACCAATCACTTAAAATCTTTGGGATTATGACAAGGTACATCCACCAAATGTATGCCTCAGAAAATTAGCTACGTTATGCCATTTCCCGGGATATATTTTGAAAAAAGTATGGGATATTGCCTTCACAAAAAAAGGGAAAGAGCTGAAACAACCTACATGAGACATTTTTAGATTGATAATATTTAGGTATTTTTTTAGACTCTAGCCTTTGAAATTGGCATGAATAATGCAAAAAAGGCAAGGACCTGACAGTTACTTTAGGTTCTGCTTTTTACACTGCTTTAGAGTTGCTGATTATCTTCTGATACCGCATAGCACTGATGCAGAGAATTTTTCATTCCAACAATGGTTGATCAGCAATCTTTACTGTAAAAAAGTCTTGGGCTTTTACTGGTATAAAATGGTGCAGCTTTATTTATTTCAGTGGCATTAAGCAAATGTATGCCATTTCAATGATTTCACAGATTATTGCATATGAAGCTGTATATTAGAGTCCTTAAATGCTTCATCAATGGAAAATGATGATAAATGTTATCAGAATGAATTGTTACATTTCTTTAAAACGTCTCAATTCCTTAAATGCATCAAATTATTTGTAACCACTGAAGACTTTGTAATGTTAGCAGAAAAAAAATCTTTTGAAGAGAGATTTCTCTAAAACAAAACAAATCTGTCAAGAAAAAGAGGAATATGATAAAAAATAAAATACTATAAAGTCAGTAAGGCTGTGCTTTTAAGGTTCCTTTGTGTTTAAGGGAAGAAAATTCTGAAACAGAAAAAAATTAATACAAACAGTCAATAATTACCCGGGGGGGGAAGCTGAATCCCTACTTCTTTGAGAACAAAAGATTATGATTGAAGAAATAAAATCATAGAAATCTTACAGTGTTAGAGGAGATAGAAAGCTCTAGAGTTGCACTGTGCATACGAAGAAAAACAAGAGAGATTTTCAGTTCCCTAAAAGATTAAGGCAAGTGCAGCAGCAGTTTATGAAAATTGTTTCAAGCCAGATTGCAAAGAGGAAAAAAATGTTTAACACTTATAACTCAAAAATGGAAATAATCCAGTTAATATAAGGAACTAGGACTAGCTGTGAATCCCTATGAAGTCAAAGATAATAAAGTACATTTGAAGGAATTATTGGCTGACTAGCATGGTGTCTTTCAGCATGGTTTGATCTTTTAATAAAGGTTCAGCAGGGATCACCCTGTTAGTTTTGACTCATTGCCACAAAGAACTGGTCTTCTCATTTAGTGATATTCTTATCGAGATTGTTAGTATGGCTAGTTGCTGCTTACTTGTTACTGTAGCTGACACTGTGCATCATTATTGTTTATTACCACCATGTCAGAAAACCCTGTTGTGCCTGGCATGGTACAAAGGACAACAGAAAGAGATAGAGTCTGCCCTGGAAAGTTTACAATTTGTATAGTGAGAGGAGAGAAATAGGTGATTTTAGGATATGTAACTTACCATCCTGAAATCCTTAGTGAGTCACACGAAAATGCCTGTTTCTCCTCATTAACCACAGATGGATTCTACAGTGATAAGCTCTACACTGCTTTGAGTTAGGTTAGATAGATGTCCCCCAGTTTGTCACAGTGATAGTCATGATAGGATGGCACAGTTCACTGGTGCTTAAATCTTTGACAGCTCTATATATGTCATGTGTACATGTGTTTGAGGGAAGACAGTTGCAGTCAACATGGCAGAGAGTGGTTGGAGTGAGAATGATAAAGGCATTTAAAGTACTATTCTGAGAATGGAAGGTTGTTACTGTAAACAGTCTAGGCTTTCTCTGAGTGACTCTGAGCACTGAAATGAACTCTAGACAGGCTCTGTCAGACTTCCTTGCACCAATCTTTGATCTCTGTTGTGCAGTAGCATACATTTACATGCATTACAATTTATACAGTATATAGCTTATATGCTGGGAGCTTTTTGGTTTTGGTTGTTTTGTTGGGGCTTTCTCCTGCAAAGAAAAAACCTTGGCAGAAAACATCATGTGATACAGTAAAAAATACAGCAAAATATATAAACTTAAGGCTTGTATGTTTCTTAGGGCCATTATGGGACTGGTGACATCTCCCTTACTGGCAGAAATAGACTTCCTTTTGATTAGGAGGAGAAGCCTTGCTGATCTTGGCAAATACAGGCCCCTGTGTGTTTTAACCCTGCTGAGGCAAGGTAAAATAGGTAAAGCCAGAGCAAAGGAGAAGAGACCGGGTCATTGGTCTCATCAGAGCATCAAATATAGGAGGATCCAACAATTCCTTGGAATAGTACAGTGTCCTAAAGCAATTTGGGCTAAAAAGTTGAGACCTAACCCGTAGGAATTACAGTTGCCCGACTGCAAGATAAAAATATGGATATTTTAAGGTACAGGCTAGTTTGGCTGCTCACATTCTTGTTTTATGCTTGCTTTGCTTCCAGATATTTTCACTAATAGGCCAGTTCACTGGATAAGTACATAAAGCTTTCTTGATACATATTCATTAATACATATTAATTAAGACATAGAAGTGTCCTTCTCTGTGAATTAACTGATTAGCCACAAACGGGCAGCTTAGGATCTCATTGAATTGTGATCTCAACACAATTGATCAGGCCAGATACTATAGAGAATTCATGAAGCAGTTTGCCACAAGTGGAAAGGATACTTGTTTCTTCAGTACCTGTTGTTCCTTTACTATTGTCTTGGAGGTGCCAAGCCCAGAGGATTTGTTGCTTTTGTTATATCTGCACAGGTTTCAAAGTGATTAGTAGAGGTAGACCAACTGCATCTGGATCTTGTTGACCTAATCAAGCTTAGGCCTCTGGAATTAAATCAAGGCTTGTGGGAGAAAGGGGTTTGGTTTGAGGTAGCGGGGGGGGGCTTACACTTTCCTGTATACAACTCTGCAGAAAAATAGTAGGACTAGAGGCATATTTGACTTTGTTCCATTCACTTTTAAAAGAATAGCTTTATGGGGTAGTGAACATTCTTGATAAGGCCTAGTGTAGAGGGTTCATCTAGAGAAGAAATCTTGGTCTGCAGGAAAAATATAGTTTACAGTATAAACAAATAGAGGAAGGCAAAATGATTCTACAGTGTGGTGTAGTTATTCTGTTGTGGGGTAATATAACTACTGAAGAGTAGTGTTACATTAATGCAAGCTAAGGCACTTGCATTTGTAATTCTAGAACATCTGAATGACTAGGGCTCTTAAGGTAGATGGCATAAAAGCCTGTAGTGGCTTTCTTTCCCGTAGCTCCATTAATCCTCCAGAACAAAACATGCTGATAGCATTCTTGCTGATAAAATATTAACTATATTTTTCAGTCTTGGCTGAAAATCTGTATGATATATTTTAGCCAAGGATGAAAGCAGCCAAAAAATGAAAATCAAAGGATGAAAATCTATGCTTGGAAGAAATACAATGGGATATCAAGAGAAAGCCAGTAAAACATGTTCCCTTAACAATTTACATGCAGTGGAACAAATATATAACATCCTTAATAGCTTTCCAAAAGAAGAGTTCTTAGCATTCTTTGTGTTCTGTATAACTGAGGTGTCAATAGAGTGATGGAGCATGGTCCATTTAATCAAGCACAGTGCTATGTACATTCCCAGGGAGAGTGCATCTGTGCCACCTTTTCTTCTGGTCAGCTGTTGCAAGCTGGGGTAGAATTTTGCTGGCGACCCAAAAGTCATGTGGCAGTTACTCTGTACTACTTCTGCCTGAGCTTCAGAACTATAACAGCAGTTATTCTGCACTACTGGAATCGTGGGAAGGAGCAGAGCAGTATAAATACAGGCAAGAAATGCATTTTCTGTATCCTTATCTGTCTCCAGCACATTGTTTCACAGTGGACTTCTACTGAATGGCTTGTTGCCTTAGCAATGCTGATGTAGAGAATGAGGAGGAAAACCTTTTAGGGAAGCAGTTGGCAACAGTCTGGGTTACACCTTCCACATGCAGGATCAGTAGACTGATTGAAGCTGTCTGTCAAATTTGGCTAGAGCATTTAGTTTCACGTGGCTTATTCCACTACTAGTCAGTAGTGGAATAGTCAGTCATATTTTAATGTGAATTAGTTTTTAAAGCTGAGAGCTGGGAGTAAATTGCTTCTCTTATCTTTTCTGTACTTTACCTAGAGATAAATAGAAGGCAGTATTAGGCAGTAGTGGAAAGCGAAGGATGGTGAGCCATGTAACAATGCCTTACATGTTTTCATGTTTTAAACAAGAAGATTTAAGAATGTACTCTATATTGTGAATATGGAAATGTGTGTTATATATTATGGTGTTATAATGATTCTTGATAGATACATAAGTTTGTATTAGCTTCTATAAGAATGCAACTAATATATTTAACATACCATAAGCTTGATTATCTCAAGAATCATTTTTTATCTTGTGGAACAAAACTGTGTACGGTGGGGGCTGTGAAGTAGGCTACTGATGGGTGTATCCAGAGTTCACTGAAAGATGAAGGGGAAAATAGGTTGATTCAGTTATGTTTTGGCCACAGAATACCCACTTGCTCATAGCAAATAGCGATAGCCGTGGTAAGTAGTTCTTTCTTTATCTATTAATTGTGACACAAGCCTGCTAGTGCAACAAGACTTGCAAGCTCTTTAGATACCAGATTAATATTGCTAGTAGCTAATTTGATGAGCTAAAGCTCGTGTTTTGGGTTTTGATAATCTATTGGTAAAAAAATAAAGTTTAAAAAGTGCTTGACTTCAGGGTGCTTGGAAAGCTTTTCTCTAGGCTTAATGCTTGTGAAACACTTCAGAAATATTGGCCAAGGAAAGCTGATATCAGCTCTTCATTGTGTAATCTCGCTTATATGCAGCATAGTCGCTTTATTTATACTTATTTAACTCTACTCATGATTCAAAGAATAGACCGGAATAGATTGGGATTCTGCTGTCATTTGTATTTCTTAAATAACCACTCAATGGAAAGGGAAAAAATTGCTTGCAAGCTGGAGGCCCAATGAGATTTTTGCTAAAATGGATGTACTACGAGTCAGTATACTAATAAGAGGGTTGTTGGAGTCCAAACTGGAAGTA
The DNA here is from genome assembly GCA_026546715.1 of Gallinago undulata. Classification (NCBI taxonomy): domain Eukaryota; kingdom Metazoa; phylum Chordata; class Aves; order Charadriiformes; family Scolopacidae; genus Gallinago; species Gallinago undulata. The sequence goes on along the minus strand of JAOTQQ010000002.1, from coordinate 10,929,694 downwards.
GAACAGAGTACTTCATCTAGATTTAGACTTGGCTAAATTTTGCACGTCTCTCCTGATTTACTGTTTTCCATATGAGTGGCTTGTATATTTAGTAAGTGAAATAAAACCAAAAAGAACAGGGGATGTGGAAAACAGAAAAAAAATCTTTTCCTCAAGAGTAAAACTTTTTTCTTAATACAACTTTTTTTCTTAATGAAGCTTTTGAGTTTATTCATGCTTGTACTAGAACAGTATAGAAAAACTCTCCATAAAAGATGGAAAGGGTGGCATTCGGCACCTTCTTGTTCAAGAGAGCATAGTCTGAAAATAAATTGTCTCTATCACCATGGAAGTTTCTAAAATCTCGTTTCGTATCATCATGACCATCAAAATCTTTTTATGAAATGCACTTAAAGATATCAAGGAAAGCCTTTTTAATGTCTATATGAAGCCAATACTATGGTACCTTGGTCTGTCTGGTGCCCAGCATTGTTAACAGAGATGCAAGTAAAAAATATGGCAATTGAGTCCCCAATCTTTCAATCAACCAATAATAGAGATTTGGGGTAATTAATTAGTGTAGCAGACACCCAAGAATGTAAATATGAAGGACTTATACCTATGGAATCTAGGTATGTAATGTGGAACAAGGTCTGGCTTCTTTTTCTCTTTTCTCTTTTCTTAAGGATATTGTGCCTGGAGAAGAGAAGGCTTAGGGGGGAATCTCATCAGTGTATATAAATACCTGAAGGGAAGGTACAGACTCTCTTCAGTGATGCCCAGTTACAGGACTAGAGATAATGGGCACAAACTGAAACACAGGAAGTTTTGTCTGAACATCAGGAAACTCTTTACTGTGAGGATGACTGAGTACTGGCACCCATTCTGCAGAGAGGTGGTGGGGTCTCCATGCTTGGAAATATTCAAAACCCATCTGAACATGGTCCTGTGCAACCAGCTTTAGGTGGCCTTGCTTGAGTGGGGTGTTGAACCAGATGACCTTCAGATGTCTCTTCTGACATCAGCCAGTCTGTGAATCTATAGTTTATATTCAGTTTGCATGAATCTCTCTAGAAAGCTCTGACTAACAGACAACATTTGTTGAATAAAAGCCAGTTACAGCAATGGGTTTTCTGCAGGAGTTTCAAGACTGTAGAATTAGTTTTTATATAGCTTTTGATTTTCACACACGTGGTGTAATTATTCCTAATTTTCGACCACTACAGTTGGATAAAAGATACAGGAAATGCACAGAATACTGTGATTCTCAAGGCCAAGAAGGATAAGCAAACCAACCGAATAAAAATACTTGTAGTATCTGTCACGGAAGGCAGAATAATACAGAAGAAATTTATGTTAATGAAGTTTCAGGATAGGCGCAAGGATTATTCAGACACCAAAGAACTTGATAATAGACCAACATAAACAGAAGCATCTGTCTTTCTGAAGTGCTGGCTGATTAAGAAAATTACTGCATGTGTTTAACTAAGCTTTTATACTAACCTTAGGTTAGTGGTGAGGATTAGAGGCTTTGTAATTTTTTTTAAGGGAGAATTTTTAATTTCATCTTTGTAGAAAGACGCTTAAACACTTTCATTTACATGTTGGGCTTGAATATGATTTGTAGAACTGGAAGCTGAAATGTGTAAGTAGCTGTAACTAATGGGGAGAAAGAACTGCTGGAGGGCTTCTTTGCCTCCTGCTGATCCACCTGCATAGAGGAGATTCTGAGCACCTAATTCATTCCAGTTTAGTGTCACTTGGCATTACTGGAGCAGCCATTGCATTGTGCAGAGGCCAATTTTTTTTCTGAAGAAAAACTCGTTTTCTGCAGCTCCCACTGTTTTCTAGAGCAAATACAGGTGTTTGGCAACTCTCCTGAAAGTGAATGAAGTCACTAGATTCTTGAAAGCTTTACACTACTACAAAAAGGCAGAAGCTTGTCTATTTTTTAGAAGCAAGTGCAATAATAAAAGTTTTGGGGAGTAAAGACTGCTGTAATATTACATGAACTCTAAAAAGTCTTTTTGTGACTGAACTTAGCAAAGTGCTATAATAGTATAAGAAATAGTCTCTATCCCAAAATCCAAGTCCTGAGACTGTCTTGTAACATGTTTACAAAGAATTTATGTGGCATATGCTACCTTATTATTGAGAAAAACACAGTTTCTCAGTGTAACACTGGGAAATTTACTGAGCATTTACTTCTAGGGAAATATATTATTTGCTTCATGTGTATTGCAGCGTGGCACACGAGAGGGAACGGGCCTAGAGAACCCAGTGGGCTGCAGCAACAGAGCAAACTTGAAGGAATGTCACATTTCTTTTTTGTTGTTGCTGTAGTCTGGCAACTAACAGAGCAGAAAAGAGGTGGTTGAATGAATTCCATATGTAAGCAGGCTGCCCCTTTGCCATGGAGCTTTCTGATGGTGAGTAGGGGGAGCGAAACAAACCTGCAGAGAAATGGCTATTAATGCTTCCAGAAAATAATATGTAGAAAGGACTCTCTGATTCCTCTCTCTTAATATCATTCCAGCCAGGAAACAATAGAGAATATGGCATATCTGAGGAGCTGGAGTACTGTAACATAAACAGAAACTTGCGTTTCACGTGTATCCTCAGAACTGATTTTGCATTCTTTCTGCCTGCACCTGGATGCTTCCCACAAAGCAATACGATTCCTACAATGATAAAGCTTAGTCCTCAGAGACTTAATTGAGCAAGCTCACTTGAGAAATTCCATTATATGAGTTTTAAAAAAGTTAAAAAACTATGGCTTTTCTCTCCTCTATGTTATGTTGAATAAATAGAGATCCATTAGGGAAAATCAATTTGTAAACTCCACAAAGCGCATCTTCAATACTGAATATTCTTCTCTTCTGTCAGGGCTTTATTTGCAAGCAAAGCAATTGAAACTCAATAGCAACTAAGCGTAGGCAGAGATCCTTCCCAGGCGAATGTTCAGGAGACATTCAAGAGTGTTCTTGCACTTCTGGAAGTTGTTAGAAGTCTTAGAATTTCCTCTTGTTTGTTGTTCTTTATAATGATTGCTATTTTGCTTTGACAAGGGTATTTATTTATTTTTTTAGATCAGTTTGAGACACACAAATGTGATTTGGAAGAAGCTCCAACTCAGTATTGTCGCTCCTTAGCCTTTTAATGAACCAACACTTTCCTCCTATAAATTTAATGGGTTGTTCTGCAACAAAATGAAACTCATCCACAAAGAACAGCAGATAGAGCAATTACTGATAATTTCATCAAATGAAGTTTTCAGCTCATTTTGTCAGTTTAGTGAGATGTCTGTAAAGTTAAGAGACACATTTGTGTTAATTTATGGGTGTATTACTCACTTAGGTTTTTTTTTTTTGATGTGTGTGCCTTCATAGGTAGGAGATACTTTTAAGAACACTGTTCATTTCAGGGTAAGGCTTGTTCTTTAGTCCCTGTCTTAAGCAGGGGCAATAGTCAACTGTACCATTTCCAAAGGAGCAGCAGGGAGGAAAAATTCTTTATTTCAATCAAATTATCAATTCCTTTAAGGGACTAGGAATTTACTAAAACGTTGAAGGAGGTACAGCTTCTTTCATTCAGGGCAGTGAAAAGGAATTGCTTTTTACCTAACCTTTTGAGTTGTGCAAAGGCCTGGAGTTTCTGGGCCCTGTATCTGCAACATAGCTGAGGACTGATTTTTCTAAGTCTATGCAAGGGCTTTTTCTGTGTGGTTGCTTGAGGCCAGAATGCATTTTTGCCTTAAATTTCTATAGCCTAAAATTCCATTTTCAATTTGGGCAAACAGATAACAGTTTGGATCATAAGTGAACAGCTCTTGTTAATAACACTCAAAGTGAGAAAGTCAGCAAATCACACTATCAGAAATAATATTTCAGGAATGACTTAGATGAGAAAAAGAAAAGAAGATCAAACTCTGTCAGCAGGAATTAGTTCAAAACACATTAATGACTATTGTAAAACCTTTTTAAAGAGAACACAAAAATCAGTCAATTTAAAAAGAAAACGAATAATCAGTGAAAAGGGGGTCTTTTTTGCATCTTCCCAATCACTCTTGTCATCTGTGTGTGTATATGCAATATGCCTTTGTATATATCTGTATGTGTTTGATTATTTATTGGCATGTTCATATGCATATGTCTGTATATACACCTCTCTTCTTGAAGTTATGAACTTGTTTGCTCTGAAAACCTCTTGTCCTGGTTTGAGGTAAAACAGAACTAATTTTCTGTTCAGTAATTTTAGTTTTTTGCTAAGCCTCTTCTAACTAACTGAACTGTCTGAAATTAACAGCATATTGTGGAGACACTGTTTGTTCTCGGAATAAGACCTGATTATTTGTAATTTATGCCAAGGAATGGTATGCAGAGGGGGTCTTGCTTATACTTATTCCTGTAACAACCACGGTCAGCTAACACTGTTATTTGTCCCATTGGAGGGTCAGAAGTGGAGAAGTGTAGAGGGGTCACACCTACGGGGAGGAGCGGACAGGACAGATGACCCAAAATCGACCAACAGGGTATTCCATTCCATCTGCATCATGCTCAATGTAAGAGCATCAAAGGGTCAGCCCTCTTTCCTTCTTCAATGGCTGGACTCTGTTCATCTGCCTGTGGTCCCGATCCATGGGTTTCTGAATCCAGATCTGGAATCCAGATCCCATCTGTTGCTGAGTCCAGTCTGGGTCTTTGCCCATGCCTGTCAGTGACACAATTGTCACTCATCGTCCTGGAAGCTTGATACAGTTTTGTATATAGCGTACGTATTTAATTATTTTCTTTTTTACTATTTTATTAATATTTTTATTAAAGTAGATTAGTTTTTTCCTAAACTCATAAGCTTCTTTGTCTCTACCTCCCCCCATGGAGAGAGAAACAGGGAAGAGCATCTGTCATCTGTTTCAGTGGCCAGGTTGCCCCAAACCATGACAGATTTATTTGCATCCAAAATGGGGCTTGACCAGAGCTCTGATAGATTGCCTGAATAGTTTGAATTCCAACTTGCTCACAGATTAAAACAGGTAGCTTACATCATGTTGGTTTTGGACAGAATACTGTATTTTCTCTTTACAGGCCTTTGTTTAAAGTTAATTGATACAATGCTGCTTAGCCTGCCATACAACTGAAGCTGTGAACTGGCTTTACAGGGGAAATATCTCCCTCTAAAGGGTCATAGTTTATAGGGAGAGACAAGTACTTAAACAGTAGTGATATTTACAGGTGGAGCCTGCATAGTTGCGTCACAACAGTCATATGCATACATACAATGCAAATGTATGTAAATACAAATAAGCATATTAGTTCAAACTAGTAATGTAGAGACTTCATACCAGTTGATGGATTGGCTTCTTTTCAGTAAGCAAAAGTTATAGGTTTTTATCAAGCCATTTCTGGGTGACGGAATTAATTTGGAAATTTAAAGATCAATCTTACCTGAGCGTAAGCACAAATATCATCATAGCAGCCTTTTCAGAGGTACTTCATTGCTTCCTGTTGTAGCAATCATTTAATTATGAATTGAACTTAATTCTAAATAAAATATTTGTTTAAACTGGCACTAACTGTCAAGTCAAAAGATTGTCCAGTAGCATGAGGTCCAGTTGCATCTTTCACTTTGTCTGAAACTCTGAAAGCATAGTACCTACTGCTGAAACAATGTATGACATTGAATGGTATCTTACTTCCTATAATAAAAACAGGGAGTAGAACACAGAATCCCAGTTAACAGTTAAGAAATGAAGAAGTATACAAGACTTCATGAAAACACAAAGTTTGATTTGGTTTCTTTTACAATTTGTGATATGTTGAGAAAAAGTCCTTGCCACTAAGCTAGCTACCTCATTTTATATGACTATTGATACTTGCTGCGCACCATGCTCTATGTGTAGTAGAAACTCTTTCTCTGATTTAATGATAAATTAACAACTGGGTTGGCAATGGGTAAAGAACTCATTTTCTATGACTGAATGTCTTGGCAATTGATCAAAAAGTTGTTGTTTGTGAGGCACTATGTTTTTGTTTCCTGTTTGTGTTCTATGGTCTAATTTAGCCTTGGCTAATTATTTACAGGATGAGAATGTAATTTTACTGTTTTCAGTGTCCTGTAGCTTAGGCTACAGGCATCATGGCCATTACAGCTGTATGGGTCTAGAATAAGGTGAAACACCAGTTCAGTTAGTACATGTATGTATATGTTTGTGTATATAAACATACATTTTTATATGATATATAGGTGTATATACATATATTTATATTTTCATGTGCATATTAAAAAAGTACCATCTCAGCATGGTCATCGTCCCAAGCCTTGTATGTCTTCTCATCTCGATTTTGTGGCCTTTAACTCTTGTCTTTAGTTTGCCAATGTGTTGTGTCTTCTCTTGTAAAATGCAGTTTTTTGAGTATCAAAAGGTATGGCTTCCTTTTAGAGCTCTACCTGGCTGAAACTTAGATATCACTACTCAAAAACAGTTGCACTGTGAACACTGTACAGTGCGTGCAATTTTGAAGATTGCTTAGACAGTAAAGCCATGTAGTGTACTTTCTCTCACACACTAATGAATTTCTAATGACTATCCATAGTCGTACAAAGAGATAATTTCCTTACCAAGATAATCTTCTTTTATGTTCCTACATTTTCTTTACATGAGCCATTATTGTGTTTTTCATGTCTCAACCTGCTTCCACCTTTTGAAAAGACCTCTCTAATTTTACTGTTCCTTTTCCTTAATCTTATGTGACATTTTGTACCTGAGCACTTTTCATAATTCTTGAGCTAGCTTTCCCTGTCTGTAGAGAGTCTGTTTTGGCTCATCCTGCTTCCACAGTGCAGCTGGGCATGGTAGATTGAATTCTTCTCCTTCATACTTGCCAGCTGCCAGACCATAATCTTTTTCTAAAACCAAGAATTATCAAACTCCTCAACTTTTTCTCTCATTACTGTAGCTGAGGCCCATATGGCAGATTTACATAGGAAGACAAAACAAAGCAATTCTACAATTATCCTCAAAGCAAAGGCTTCTGTGTTGAATCAGACAGTTCCACTGCACAGATTTTGGTAGAGCAGTCTTCTGTGTCTTTCTGACAAAGTGGCAGACTAAACTGGGCACTGATTGAGAGCACTGAATTTTAATCTGGATTTCAACATTGACTGCCTATGTGACCTGTGGCTAGTACTCTCACCTTTTTCAGTTCAAACTGCAAGGCCTCCAGAATAAGGACTGTCTTTTCCTATCTTGTTATATTTGCAGAGTGCTGCTCAGGTGGGCTCCAAACTTTAAAGATTACTGCACCAGAAGTTCGCTTCAGTCACTGATGACATATTAGTGATCTAGAAGTGCTCTTAGCTGATTCCATGTATTAGGGGACCTCACAAATGTTTTCAGCTCAGCTCTTTTCTTTTCATTCACTCTGTTTTACAGTGAAAAGATTAGGGATGAGGAAGCCTTCAAGCTGAAGTTATATAATGGCTATACTCTGTCCCCTAGAAGGACATCATGTCCTTGATTTGAGGTGAGGCTGCAGCACACCAACAAGTTCTTCCACTTTTGAGAGATGAGAGTTGACAGATACCACTTTAAATGCATATGTTGTTATTATGCTAGACTGAGTTAAGGTAGCAAAGGTGACAGGAGTATAGAATGGTTGAATTCTAATCTGGATTTCTGGGGAAACATTAATTATAAAACTGTATTACTTTGTCACTTCTTTAACAGTACACAAATTTAGTTATCTGAATGGCTTCTGTAGCAGCAGGAAATCTGATGGTGTAACTGATTCAGCACCGTAAATGCTAGTCTAATGGCTAAAAGTGCATTTCCTACCAACTGTCTCCCTGGAGGACTCTGGAAAGATTGTTTTACTACTTTGACCTGATCAATTAATATAATGGGTAAGATATTCCAATGGATTCTCTTCAGTGTTACTGTAAACCTGAACTTGACATGAATCGTATAGACACTGCTGATAGAAAAACCAGCAGAAAAGAATTGTCTTAGTGAAGCATATATTTTGCCATTTATATTAAACATTTGTCAGCGGGTAGATGAGAGGGGAAAGAAAAAGTGAACTAAAAGTGAAATATACCTACAACATATCACCTCTCTTCAAATGCTTTGTTTTCCCTCTTGCTTTACTATGGCTTATGTCTTTGTTTGCTCTTTTGATTACTGGATTATATCCAAATATTTTCCTTTTGAGAATCAGGAATACAGGCCATTGATCCTTAAACAAGATTGTTTCCTAGTCTTTTATGTCTGATTGTATATTTGTTTGTTAAAGCAAACCCTATTAAGCAAAGTATTGACCCTTATGAATTTGTGAGGGCAGGAGAGGGATGTCAATAGTGGTTGTTGCTGTCCTCTTTCTGTTATTTCTGCCTTGCAATTCTACCTTGGAAGTCACTTCGTAGGCCCTTCCAAAATGCTTTATTGCTCATATAAGGTAAGTAACAGGAAATAGTGTATCTAAATGACTGAATAGTACCTGATGTTGAAATTGTGATTTATATGGTGGTTTTCATCTTGGCAAGCTGCCATCGTTTCAGCAGTCAGTTGGATCCTCAGATAACTCTAAATGGGCATATGTGTTACATTAGTGATAGAGAGTAACTTGCTAAATGCTGTGAAATTGATTTGTGAGCCACTGTTTCAGTTGGGCAGACCACCCTATTACCAGTTTGCAGTGGCACAGAGCACATTTTCAATACACAGGGCCCTGTGCCAAAGGCAGTGTAATCTCACAAAGCTACTGAGTTTAAAGCAGCCCTTCTCTACTTCTCCTATACCCTAATATATTAGCTAGAAACCAAAGCTTGAGAAATCATGTTGGTGGGGAAAAAAACCTGATACTATTTCCCATATTTTATCTATAGGCAACCTGAGGAACTGAGAGAATGATTTAGGTTGTCTTGCATTTGCCAATGTTACAAAATACAGTGGCTCTCTAGAAGATTTTGGAATATCTTTGGATACTGTTTTAAGTTTCTAGTCTCTAGAGTATTGTGTGCTTAAAGTCTATCTAGGCTTCGTATATGCAGCCAATTTGCAGAGCCATAACTTTAACAGCATTATTCCTCTTTCTCCTCTATTTTTTCCTATTTTCCAGAAAAATGTGATGTTTGTAGTTTCAGCACTCCTAAGCTAATCATTTTAAGAAAAAGCAGGTTATCATGACATTCAATAGAGAATTCCTCATACTGGCAGTGCTGTTAATGTAATTTTGGTGGGATCTCTTTGCATGTACACTTAAGAATAAATTGAAAAATACCCCAAAACTCTGCATTAGTAGTGTCACATTGCTTCACCTCAGTCCAAATTAACCTTCATTTGTGTGAAGCAGCAGGCGCTGTGTCCTTGTTTGCAAGTTATACAAGTTTTATGTGAGCCACACCATGACCTTAGTAGCTAATAAAAATACGTATTTAAAAATAGACAGAAAAGTCAGAAAGTAGAAGGAACTTCAGGGTCGCAATGCTATTTGACATCACATGTCCTTTTCTCCCCTGGTTCTCCTTGTTCCATACCCATCTGGTTGATATATGATCTGTGTTGCTAGTCTCTTTTGTATGAGAAGACTCATATGTACCTACAGTTAAGGGATGGGTTATTTTTTTCTTATGATCCTGTCTCAGGAGTCCTTGAGGTACCTCCATATCCCTATATCTCTATTATTCTGTGAAATGTTGGCTAGGAACAGGAAGGGAGGAAAGGGAGCCCTTACATTGCGTGGGAAGCAGAAGTCACTGTGGCAGACTGTTACTGCTGCCTGGTTGCTGTGGAGCAAGGAAAAAATGTAGGTTAAAATGGTTGGGCTGCCACCTTTCTCCTTCCAGTGTCCTTTAAACACCTGGTGGATGCAGCCCTGAAGGGAACTTGTATGTCACATTCCCTGTGTTTTAATCAGGGTGTAAAATAGATGGTTACTCAGTTTAGAGAATGCACATTGGGAACTTGAATGCTGAAGAGGAAACACATACCAAGTCTTACACATCTGGAGAGTTAGAGAGTATGGCAGATATTCTTTCTCTTAGGATTTTGCAGCTAATAACGCGTTCTGTCAAAGAAAATTTTTTGTGACTGTTGCTGTGGGAGAGTGTTTTGGAGAAGGTCATCTCTAAAAGCAGCAAACATCCTTCAATAAAAATCAAAGGGATCACAGTGACGTGGTCCTGAACTAGCGCAGGAGCTGATGGACAGGAGGTAACTAATACCTGTATAGGGGATGCTGGCAAATAGCCATTCTATGCGGCCAGTGCTTATTGCTAGGATTATACTTAACTCTTAGGTGCTTATCTGGCTGAGTTGCAACAATAGTAAGCAGTAAGGTGCTTCCTTAATTTAAGGGCATTGAAACACCCTCTAATAAGGGACTTGGTATAAAAATATTACTGTAGCAGTCTAGTTAAGGTTCAGCACAGTGTCTAAAAATGTGTCTTCTGTTGTTTGTAAACTCTCTGTCAATTACATTACCTGATCAATTAAGGATGCTGGACTTTTTTTGGGTGGATGTTAGTTGACTTTATGACTAATGGCCAGTGTTCATACAAAATGATAAACCAGTCTTCTCCTTTGCCACTCAAAAACCCTCCCAACAGATAGCAACAAAACGGTATCAGATGCCAAACAAGAACTGATATCACTCTAGTAAGCTAAGGGAGAGATCCACAAATGACATCCAAGGTCTTATTGTAGCTTGCCACCATCTCTAGCAAGGTACTGGAGTCTGGCTTCTGCTCCTAAATATCACATACAGCAAAGCAGGGAGAAACTTTTCTCCTTTGCTTGTGCTGGGCAAAAGACTTCCCAGATACATTTGCAAGCTATAAACCAAGGGCAACATGGGGTTACTTAGTTGATGACAAATGCTGTACATCTGGAGACAAACAGGTATACCTGTTTGTCAGGAAAGAAACATCACCTTAATAAAAATTACTGTACTTGGAATGAAATTCCAGCCTAAATTGCTTCATATTGGGCTTGTGTCTCAGCAGGCTCATGGGGAAATCATTTCAAAGTAAGAAGTAAAAAAAAAAAAAAAAAAAAACACAAAAAAAACCCACAAAAAACCCACCAAACAAAACCACGCAATAAAATCAAACCCACCCAGCCCCTCAAAAAAGCCAAGAAAAACCCCACCAAAGCAAAAAAACCTCAACAAAATCACATCTCCAGGATGACTGCATTAAAGAGTCTGTAGAATCAACTTCAGACAGATTCCCCTGTTGTAAGGTCTAGAGAATGACTTAAAAATTCTGCACAAGTTACTGGTGTCTTCCATATTACTAGTCAGGGATCTTGCATGAGGAAGTAGTTAAGATACTGTTTGGGATTACAGCATACAAGGGCTAACACAAGGGCATAACAAATAATCCCTGCTTGCTAGTCTGCAAAAATAAAAATTTGATTCTGTTTATGTTTTGAGGAATTTTTAGCAGCGTATTGTCTTTAGATTAAAAGGGTGGTGGTTTTTTTAGCCTTTACATTAAAGGAAGGTGAAGTATCCTAACTACGGCTGTTCAGGTAAACCAAATATGGGAGAAGACAGTCTAGTAGAGCAATCACTATGCTAGTAGGCATATAAATAAGTATAGAAAAATAAATTTATTGGAAGTATCTAAAATTGTATGTGTATTTTTCATATTTCAGGAGTGTTTTTATCTAGGTTGACAGTGATACATGTTCTTGAATCTTTATTTATTTTTATATTTATTTGTATGTATTGTGTTGTAACTATTGTTTTACCTAAGCTGTAATATTTTTTTATCTTGCATTGTAAATATACATGGAGCTATAAATGCTACATGCGTAGCTTTTTATTGGATTGTCACCCAATTTAGAGTGGAAGCTACCCCAGTCTTCTTGTAAACTCAGTTTCCATTAAAATGTAAATCAGTCTCATAAATGGTTCACAGATTCAGTTTTGCTTGTTTGTAGCTGTTTATCCACGACTTTTGGTTTGTCCCTCTGCTCCCCCTCCTTTTTTTTTTTTTTTTCCCAATTGACCGAGTTTAATCTTTAATCACAGATCTTGGCTCAATTTTCTGAAAAGTCTCCAAGCCTTGCTTTCATACCTTCTGAAAAGACAGTTTATACTCCTTTGGCCTGTTTTAGCTCTTCCCATAATGCTTCTGATGAGTTTTTTGTGGGGTTTTTTAGTGGTTTAAGGCTTTTCTATTTTTCCCTCTTACTTCACGGGAGTACCATCTTATCACTTACCTCCTAGGCGATGCCACCTTTCTTCCAGTGCCAATGTCAATGCCAATCCAAGTTGCAGAAGATCTCAGGACTTTGTAGGTCAGCAGGTAGTTGGGTTACCAAGCTATAAAGTTGCTTAAAAATTGCCTGTTTGCAACAGCTTTTTCAGAGAAAATGTCGACAAATGATCAATGATAAATGTTGCTCTTCAGACAGATGATATTAAGGTCTCACAAGGCTCATAAGAATGTCCAGTGACTCCTGACATGATGATATTTATTCTGCAATGCAATTAAGGCATTTAAGAATTTTGTCTATTGTGAGATCTTAATCGTTTTGTTCTTTCCTTCAGAAAGGAAGATGCAACAGTCTCCCTCAAAGGACAGGATGTGAGATTGTATTGCTGTGCTAACCTATGTTATGGGACTATATCTTAAGAACACTACTGTAGCCTTAAACTGGTTTTTTATTTCCCTTGCAGATTATACCTTTAAGCAAATCTATTTTTGCTATGCTGAAATTTACCACAGCGGGTCTCAGAATGCAGTGCCAGGATTACCCCCTACCTTGTGTACTAGGCTGCATTGTGCCTGCCATCAGGTTTATACTTCCACACATTGCATTCTGCTTTCCAGTGACATTTTGATGACTTTCACTTGGCTTCCTTTTTTACCTTTTCATCCTCTTTCATCATCAGCTTCTTTCCAAGGACATCTGACCTTTTGCTTGGCTCAGCCACTCTGGTTTTACATATTAATTGCCCTATGTGGAAGTATCAAACTGAATCTAGCTCATTGTCTGCCTCTAAAGAGGAAGGTGTGATATTTCTGTACATTTCCTCTACATTTTATTTCTCCTCTGTGTCAAGTATGATTTATTGGCTGGTCAAGAGGCTATTTTAAGCACACAGAATACACATAATAGATGTTTGTACCCGAGGTTATTCTCTCTGCTGTTGGGGTCATGGGCACAACAACAAGAAAAAGCAAAGTGTGGTTATGACTCTAGGGCTTTTGTGCATTTGATTCAGTGTATGGGTTATAATGACCCATAGGAGGTGAACAAAGTGTTAGAAGTTAAACCAAGGTCTCCCAACCAGCAGAATATTGATGTGCAGTTAGAGGCTGTGCACCAACCAAACTGTTTCCCATATCTTGTTAAATGTCATAGTCATTAGAAAAAATATATGGGATTAAAAGCAATACTAATGAGGCCTACACATCTGCCTGCACTCTGAATAGCTCAGAGTGCTACCTTCCCACCTGTAGTGCTCAAGTTCTCTGCACAGAACATATGCTGTGAACTAAAGAAAAAAAATATAGAGAATTGAGACTGGCATAGACTGCACGTATACAAATTTACTAATATTGTGGTTTAACCCCAGCCAGCAACTAGGACCATGCAGCCTCTCTCTCAACCCTCCTTTCCCTCCCTTGGAACGGTAAGAAGACAGAAAAGGAGGGGAAAGGAAAAAAAAAAACCAACAAACACACTTCATGGGTTGATATAAAGACAGTTTAATAGAACAATAACCGAAAAGGAAAATATCAATAATAATAATGGTAAAGGAATATACAAGACACAAGTCCCACTCACTGGCTGGTGAATTCATTGCCCAGCCGGACCTGACCAGAGATCATGGATTCCCTCTCCACCCTGGCCACCCCTATTTATATACTGAGCATGATGTCCATGGTATGGAATATTCCATTGGCTCATCTGATGTTCTATCTATGTTCCTTCTCTTCTTCTGTGGGAAGCCGAAAAAAGTCCTTGATCAGTATAAATATAACATACCAAAAACTAAAACAATATGCATTACTGACATTCCTTTCATACCAAATCTGAAAATACGGCAACCACTAGAAACAGAACAACTAATTAAAATTAAAAAGGCAGAACACTAAACCCGCCTGTAGATATAAGGTCAGTATTATTTATTTGGTCTCAAATGCAAGGAGGATTGCCCAGAGCAGGTACCTTGAAATGGAATTTGACCCTGTAGAAAGTAATGTGAAATCAAAGTTATCAGCATAGTTGGAAGGGGAGGATCTTAGCAACCTTCTGGAGTATGAAAGGATGTCCTGCAAGGGCTACACATGTATATGTGAGAGAATATGCATGCTTGCTTTTTTTCAGGAAGATGCTGAAAGAAAAGACAGCTGTGAAGATCTTCTTTTGTCGCCATTCTTTCAATCAAATTTTTTCCAGGTAGACAATATGATGAGAAGGTAGGACAGGGACTGTATCTGTTACTGAGGGACAGGCTTACCAAAATCAGGTTGCCTCAAACTGAAAATAATTAGAGGATTTGGTGTAACTTTCTTTTAAAATAAAACAAACCAAAGCAATATTTCAATCTTTTGTGCATTGTAGGTGACTCATAGAAAAGTAGTGTTTTGAGTTTCATGGTCAGCGGAAGAATAATTGAAAGTAGCTTGTTAAACTATTCTCAATTTTCCTTTTTATTAGCTAGCAAGAAATAATCTAAACAGCATTTAGATATTGTAATATGCTGACTGTTTTAAATTAATGGATTTGGTTTTGATTTTTTTTAAAGTTGTCACAATCTTTTAGGAATTTCTGAGGATTCAACTTCTTGAAGGGGTCTTGCTATACATTAATATTCCATATTAAAATAGAATATAGATTTGGCAAGCATTTCTTTAAACTGACATTTGTTAAGCAGAAGATGCCAAGGTACAAGGAGCCAGATTAATTAATGCTGTTCCCTGGACGCTATTTGAAACATTTTACATGCATCCTTTCATTCTGCCTTTGATACAAACATCCACTTACTCCCATCACCAGAAGACACTTTAAGCTTTTCTTGCAAAGAAGAAAAGGGTACATAAACAGATAAATAAAGCTGGATTGTGCCCAGAATTTTACTTTGAGTGTCAGCTTTTGAGATATATGAAGCCTATTAATGACAACATAGTCAGCCCCACAGTCAAAACAAGGATTTGAAACTTTCCTGAGATGAGGTCAGTGGCAAAAGTCCATGTTCAAAGCATTGGAGAAATCTGTTTCGATAACTACATTTTTTTGGAGTCCTAAAACTCAGTGCTGAGTTAATATTAAAATTATTATTGGAATTTAATTTTATCTAGGTTGTTTCTATAACAGACAGGTATGAATTAATAATTATTTATGTCTTTATTGATTTAAATGAGCTAGTCCAGGAAGAGAATTTCAATGATGACAAGAAAATCATTAAAGTAGACTCCACCATAAAACTACAATGGGTGGCACATTGCCGCACACACAGTTTTTTGGTCTACGCATGGCCCTTTGCAGCAGATACAAACCGGTTACCGATTACTAGCTCTGGTATTTGAATGCAAGAAATTTTTTTGGTTTCTATGCAAAAAAACCCACCCCAAAACAAACAAAAAAAGTCCCACAAAACAAACAAACAAACAAAAACCCAAACAAAAAAAACCCAAACAACTAAAGACCAATGAGAAAAACACCCAACTTATTTGAAAAATAAGTATTTCAACAACTGGATTTTCAGGTGATACTGCCAGCCAGATTTGCAGATTAACCTCTTCTCAGTTTAAATTTTTACCACTTGCAGCGGATTTTAGCAATTTATTTTCCTGCAAGTGCTTCAGGAATATTCAACAATGTTTCAACAACCCAAGTTTAAATGCTTTTTAAATGTGCTATTAATTTTGTTTTTAATTACTTTAAAGAAAATGCTTAGGTTCAATAATCTTGATATCAAAATAAATTTTAGAAGTAGCTCTTCTAAATGCTTTGCCAATTTATTTCTGCTCAAACTTTGGGAGTGAGACATTTGAAGGTGCTGTTTGATGCTCACTGTGATCTGGCACTTTCTCTAGTAAGATCAAGACTAAGATTTTTCTGTCATCACATAATGTGTTTTGGTCACTAAGGATTGTCATCACATAATGAGTTTTGGTCACAGCTATTTGGAGATTAAAGACTTTCCATCCAGCTTCTCAGTAGTGAGTGAATCAGTGTGCTGCTAGACTTGTTTTTCTTTTTCTTCCTAGACTTTAATTTTTATTATATCTAAAGGTGCCTGCGCTTCCTATGGTGTCAGTTCCTTTACTCCAAAGTTTACATGTAGTTATGCTTTAAATAGTTGTGATGTGTCTGTATGTTTACACTGCTTTATTCTGTGCCTTCATACTCTTCTGTATGTCACAATGAAAATTAGTCTCCTTTGTTTGGGACAAAATGAAAAATTACTATCTTCCTCTAGGCATTTTTCAAATTTGAGGTGCCAAACCTGCCCTCACTAAATATTAATTAACCTCTATTCAGCCTTTTATTAGATTTGTCTTTGTGCATTTAAGAGAGCTGTTAAATTTGGAGTTAAATGGATTCACTTAGGTGATGTGCTCAGTCAAATGTTGTTTCTTAATGTCATTGCAGACTAGCAGATGTCTTGTGTGACAGGTTCACGAAGAAAGAGACACAGTAGAGGGAAACACTTTTCGGTAGTGCCAGTTGAGAAGGCTTTTGTCTCAGAGCCTATTGCAGTCTTACAGCTTCTGTGACTTGATGGCTTGGCCGTTGCTTTTACTCTAGAATTCACCTTGACTTCTCAGGAGATTAAATACTAGATTTGGATGTGGATCGTTATGCTGGCTTCTGGCTTTTATACTTGCAAGAGATCACCTTATCTGAATGGATTGAAGCAGTCTAAGTTTGTTTTGTTGTTTTGATCTTTTCAGGGGGGTTTTGTGGGTTTGGGTGTTAGTTTAGGGGATTATTTCAATTGGGTTTTTTTTTTTTGCAGGGTGTTTTGGTTTATTTTTAAGAGGTCTGAAGCACAGTCTTTACAGGGACTGTATGCTACCATGAGCTCCATGGCAGATGATAAAACGGACCTTTCAGACCTTGTTTGCCTAGAAGCATTCTGCCTTCCTGACCACCACTTCCCCCTGTCCAACCCATCTGGGTTAGCATTTTTCCTCTTGGCACATTATCCCATTGAACAAATGTGCAGATTTAGCACGAAAAGCCTGACCTTCCAGATGACAATCTTCCTCTGCTTTCTGTGGGCTATCATACGTGAGAAGAAAGACTATTGCAATAGCTTGTGTTTTCCAACTTTCCTTTCCCTGCAGCTCTAATATTTTTCTTTAATTGACTCTTCTGGTTCGTGGTAAATGAATACTGATCTCATAATAAATTTATGAAGTGTTGAATGTTAGGAATTAGGTTTATATGACTAATTCAGGATTTAGTTCTCTCTCACATAGATTCTGATCAGTCAGAATCTCTTTTTCTCCTTAAGCTTTTTCCCAACTATTTCTGTGATTTAAAATACTAATCTTGTAGTATGAGGCCCACAAGTGCCTAATTAGACTGTATGCCAGAAGAGAGTTCCATTGATAATTAAATATGTCAGCTTAATGTAGTAGGAGTGACTTAAGCATGTTAAGGCACTGAGTAGTCATTTTAGCTGTGTACTGCACAGGAAAGAAATGCAAAGGAGACTTTCTTATGGACCATTAAAATACTTCATGATTATACGGCTATTTCTGATTTGCAGTAAAAACTTTAAATTTGAAAATCCTTGTTCTTCCATCAAACGTATATTCCTGTTTGCTACATCAGCAATCCTTAAGGTCAACAGCAATGTGCCATTTTGTTCCAGCTACAAGTTTCGGGTTTTCTGATTATCTGTTTCTGTAAGTTCATTTTTGTTATATAACAGAGGACACAAATGTCTGAACGTGATAAATTTCTCAGAAACAGGTTATTACCCTGGAGATGTGGTCTCGGGCAGCTTCTTGGCTTTCTCTCTAGGAAAAAAAAAAAAAGTGAAGCAAATACCTAATGCATAACAAAGTGGCCATGGTCCAATATAGACCCAAAGTGAAATAATGTATGATTTCCTTAAGGTAGGGAAATGCCAACATAGATCACATAACAGAACTGTTGTCATCATTTCTAGAACAGAAGTTTCTACTGAACACCTGTTTCATAGTTGCTGTACTGACATAGCACTGTGGGAATGCAGAGTTTCAGCTCTGTACCTTATGTTTTGGCCTTGCATCTCAGTGTACAAATAGGATTTGTGCTCAATGAGACACCAACACACTGAAATTCATAGAATCACAAAATTGTGCGTCTTGGAAGAGACCTCCGGAGTGCTGTAATCCAATCTCCTGCTCAGCACAGGTCCAGTTAGAGCAGGTTGCTCAGGGCCTTTGTCTACTCAACTTTTTACTATCTCCAAGGATTTTTGGGTAGGTCATTCTGATTTCTTCAGCATTGTTGCTTTTTAAGGGAACAATTTCTCTGAACAATTACACCTGCAGTGGGGAGAACTCTGAGATCAGTGCCTTGTACTGAGTCTGCTCAAGTGTAACCCATTAGGAAAATTGTTTTTCTTTAGAAATGAGGCTGCTGTTACTACAGTGTATTATACTCGTAGGCATCTAGGGTTCAGCAACAGAAAACTTATTATTCTTGGATACTATTTTGGTGACGAGAGAAAAAAAGTAAATGTTTGCTAAGGTACTGTGAGAAGCACTATCACCACCTTGTCTAGTCATCACAGCAGGACTGACCAGATGGTCAGGCTCAGCTCTTTGCTGGGACCACATCCACTTTTGAACCCCTGCATGAAAGCTGCCCTCTTTGCTACCCTGTTTGTGCCCAAATGTTTCACGTTCAGACAATACCAAGTTTACATCTTACATTGTAGTCACACTATTCATAGCACACTTTAGCTGACTAAAAACTTAGTACAGCAGATTTAATTCATGATATAACAAATGCTTGATCTAAACTGATTACATTTGTTGCTTTCTTTTTTCCCAGTTTTGCTAGTGTGTGGAGATATTATTCTAGCTTCTTAAAAGTTTATCTTAGTCTGCCTCTGATTTTTACCTCTTGAACCTGCATGCTTTCTATTTGTGACTTGAAAATTAGTTGCCATGGAAATGATTGCAGCAGGAACAGAGGATCTCTTAAACGGGATGAAAAAAAGCATATATAAGCAGATAGGCTCAGCAGTGAGCAAGGAAGAAAAATCACCTAAATTCTAAGGTGTAAGGGGTAGAGGGAATTGTTTTTAAAAAGTCTGTCTATATTTTCATTTGTATACCAACATCATCTTAAACCCTTGCTGATTTTTGAGAGCACTGTGTGCTTCTAGGTGTTTACCCGACATCCTAATTTATATGGAAGTGTATCTTTAGTATCTGCAGGGACTGAGCACCAGCTTTAGCGAGACACATGGTAGAATGAGCTGCAGCAGGTGAACAAAGGCCTCTGTATGAAACAGGTGTAAGAAGAAAGGTTCCAGAGGGTTCCATAGCTGGTCCAAAAAGTGATGCATCCCATATTCCCCAAATAATGTACAAAACCAGTATCTATTTGACGAGTGCTGTGACAATAGCCTGGAGGGCTGGTTCTGCTGGTTCTCTCTTGTCCTAATAGGTATCTGACCTGATATATTTTAAGGCTAATTCTGTTGATTTGGGTAAGACCAGTATAGAAACTGCAGTGGGATTGCCAGACGTACATTGGCGTGGCTTTCAGTCACAGCACTGACACAAGGATGCTCCTAGATCTATTGAAAAATCTAATGCAATTTTCATTATGGAGGATTACAGTCTTTCTGTCTACGTATCTATATCCATAGTGATGGGAAGCTGACAGACTCTTTGCACATGATATGAGGGTGAATGCTCAGCAGATGCAGCTATGATGTGATAAGGAAATTTTCAGGGCAAAGTAAACAAACTATGCATACTTTCTATGCATATTTTAGTGTATGAAAAACATCTGTACAGAGCATGGGATGTGTGTGCAAGGAGGATATTTGCCAAAATCATATTATGAATTTACACAGATGAGTATTTAATCAGAAGAATAAATAAATTATAGATTTAAATTATAAATTTATTCTTAAATTACTTATAATAAATTTATCATTATTTAAATTATAATTTTAAAAACAATACAGTGGACAATCCAAGTTAAATGAAAAGCCTTGATTTTTGCTTTATATACTCAAGATGATGGGGTGATCAATTTGACATCATGAAAGATTATTTGTAGGAATGGTTCTGCAAATAATTAAACTACGAAATTTTAGAATATTTTAAACTGCTGAAGGTCAACTATGAATAGAAAAATAATTCAATACAAATGACTTGCTCTGTCTGAAACCTCCACAGCAATGGTCAATGTCATCAGAGTTAACGAATATCTTATCCTTAGCAGCCATTGCTTTAGATTTATGATGAACTTGAGCCCATCTGCCACATCTCCATCTCTCTTTATTGTTCAGCAGTAAATTTTGTGGCTTTCTTTGGGACAATGTCTGTTTTGTTTGTTTGTATAAAATACATTTTTATATCAGCACAACTAATTAATTCAAAACTCAGACAAATCTTAGTCTTCAGTAGAGCTCTGACATAGGTGGGCTAAATGTTACTTTTTGTTTCAACAATTTTTTTGTTAATTGTGAGCTCCTTTGGGTGCCTGGTGTCTCTCCTAAGGGGTGGGGGATGCCTGGGGTTTTTTGCTCTTTCATCAGGTGCTGTGAAAAGAGACGTTAGTGAGAAGTGCATCTTGTGACACTAACAAGATGGACAGATAGGATCATAATAGGGGTGGTGAAAAAATGCATTAGATATCAACATGTCTTCGGGGCAGGGAGGGGAAATGCTTAATGAGAATTAAACTCTTTTGTAAGGGCTTAGACCTGTAAGCTGAACTATTTTATCTCATGAGAATGAACAGTAATGCAGTGGTAGGTAAAATAATACTGCAAAGCATATGTATATTGCTGAAAATCCATGTTGTAATTAAATTTAGTGTTAAGAGTTTTATTTTCTTTAAATTTCCAGTAGTTTCTGTTCTCCAAATGTGTCATAAAAAATGTTTCTGCCATTCAATGTGTATCCAGAAGTTGTGATACTTTGTAACATAGAAGACGCAAAATCCATTTAAATAAGGGCAAGGCAAAACGGGAGGATTTATTTGCTTTTCATACTACTAGTACCTCCTTTGAGACTTATGGGTCTTCTCAGGGTGAAGTCCTGTGTCCCTGCTACTGCTCCCTAACCACTTTTATTAGCAGTGGAGTATTGAGCCTCCTGAAGAACTGGTTTAAGTTCACAGTGCTAGTGAGCAATGACTTGGAGCCAGAACCCTTTTTCCATCTTCCACTCTCTTGTCCAGTATTTTGAATTGTCTTTGGGACATTTTTTATTATTTAAGGTTATTTTCTTAAAGGCTCCTTCTGACCCTTCCTCATGAGTCAAATATCCTAGATACGTTTTTAGTCTCTTGTAGTGAAACCTTTTGAAATACTTCTTAAAAGTATTTTTGACCAATGTTTTAGTTGCTTAGTTTCCTGAGAAGCTTGTATGTAGTCTGTGGAAATATTTTCTTACATTGCAAAGATAAACATTTTCTATTGCTTATATTTTAAGCATTTTCAGTTTTTTATTATTGTCCAAACTACTATAATGACTCTGTCATATTTAAATATCTTCTACTCAAAACTTCATTTTCCTCTACCTTTTTTTAACAAACTATAGACATGTGGTTTTCAAAAGAAGCATAAAAGTGTGAAGTTTGTCTTATTTCTCAACCTGCAGCTGATGTTTTTGGGCACAGTTAAAAGTAATCCTAACAGGGAAAGATTCCACATGCTTCTGTGCTTAATCATGCAACTACAGTGTCACAGAAATCACAATATCCACGGTGACTTTGTTGGTTTTGTCTTATTTATGCACCTCCTAACTCTTGTTTGTGAACTGTGAAGAGCAGGCTTTCTACTGGTGTCTGTATCTGCCAGTCAAGTTTCCAGTGCTGGTTTTGCATACCATCAAAACTTTAAAAATCTGAATCCTTTGAGCTGTAGGTTTATATTTTGGCATGACAAAACTGAACTACTATATATTGTAGGAGAGTATGGAGTGTAAATCAGGCTTGTGTTGCTGCTCCATAATTACATTCCTTCTTGGATGTTTACGGTGCTTCCGAATGGTGCCCCACAGCTTTTCCTGGCATCAATTGATGCAAAATACAGATTTTGGTACGCAAAACACTTTCTGTCTATGTGATGAGGTTGAGATGAATGTACAGTACCCTGCAGGATACAGTATTAAATATTTCTCAGTACTCAGCTGTGATTAGGGTTTTTGATTTAGCAGATGGGAATTCAGTACCTTCGCATTTTGGAACAGGAAAAAAAAGATTTCTAGGCCTAAACTAAAGGAGATCTTTAGACCTAAAAACATAGAAGAAAAATTTTCACAACTGTAAATAGTACCTCACTGTGGATGTTGAAGGTTATTTATTTAAAATAAAAATAAAAAATCATAGGCAACATGGTTATTACAATACATGGTGTATATTCTTACTTGTCTCTTCTCTTGCATGTCAGTAACACAATACCCTAAACAAGAAATTGTATTATGAGACAGCCTTTCATTGGGGAAAGCATTTTTTCAAACTAAAATGGATGTTTCTGACTGACAAGAGAATGTTTTATTTTACTTTATTTCATCCAGCATCTAGTTTCCATGCTTGCCTTGCTCACAGGGAATATGTTCCCTTCCCTCTTCGTTGTAGAGCACCTAAAAGCATGACCATAAGCTTTCTGTGTTCTGCCTCACTTAAGTGGTCAGCTGGCACCTCCACAACAAAGCTGGAAAGGGTTTGTGTCTTGAGCTTTTTTCATTGATACTCCTGGCAAACAAGACCTCTGATCACTGTAAGCTGTTGGCTTTTGGTTTTATCCTTAAATACATTTGGCTTATATTACTCAAGGTACTTTCCTGTGCCTGCTTAGACTACAAACCATTCTTTCTACCATTTGGATACCTTCCTATTTCCAGGATTTCCTCAGACTCAAACAGGCATCATTTTCTTGCTGTGTCCTGCAGTGCTTTTAGCCCTACAGGTTAGATAAATCTGGCATTGGAAGGTCCATTCACAGCAGCTGGCTGTGGGTACTGTAGATTTATTTGGAGATTCAGGTACCAATTAAAGAGAAGCTTTTTCATCTAAGGCATTTTTAGGGTCATAAAAACTTCTGCCTATGTGTAAGAAGAATGGAAATCTATTTTCTTTGGTTTTCTAGATGCCCATGCGACTAAGATGCAGTAGTATTTAGCTAGAAATTTATTCGTGCTTCTTGCTGAGAGTTGATTCCTACTTTCTTACTAAAGGTCTGCAATTGATTTGCACCGCACTGGTTTTCAGCACTACCAGTTATATTTTGGAAGTGACGACTGTTATCTTGCACTGTTTTCAAGACAGGGTATTGCCCAGCCTGACTCTAAAGTGAAACTGGAAAGAAGGTTAGAAATTATCCTAGAGAAGAAGCTTTAGCTGGATAAAAAGGAACACAGGCTGCCATTTAAATTACTCTTGTGGACTATCACCAAATATTTGTTGGTAATATAGCCAGACCCTTCCCATTAACAGGACTGTTGCCATATTCCTGTGTTAGCCTCCTGCATTCAGTGAGACTTATTCTTTTCTAGCTCACAGTTAAGCTTTCACTGTTAAGCATCCGTTATGCAAACTTTCCTAGTTGTCACCAGTTGGTTTGTCTGCCCGAATTTGTCTTTGCCCAGGCGTAGATGAGAAGCACTTGCTATCACAACAGCTGAAAGGCATTTTAAGAAGTTGTTCCCTGCTATTTTCCGCTGCATGTTGCTGTTTCTGAGCTGAACATGTGCCTGATTATACGCTAGCTTGAACCCAATCTCAGACAGTAATGATGTTTGCTAGGCTGAAGAACTGGACTTGGGGATTAAACATACATTAGGATCACACTTTGAATGAGAAGTAACATTGCTACCAAACTAAAAAAAACTCAATCCCATGCAAACATAATATAAACCTGACAGACATAATGAAAATCAAGGTTAACACACAAAATTTTTTCAAGGGTACGTATGTTGGAGTGAGTTTGCATAAAACTTCAACCTTTTTCTTAAAATGATTAAGGAAATGACTTTGCATTTAATTTTTTTAATCTATGTAATTATATTTGGTGGTATTGAGCCAGCATTTTATAAAATGCTTTCACATCCAAGTTTTAACAATTAAAGAGGAAAAACCCAAAGCTGAAGAGCTCAACAGAAAACAGTAAGCTGGCAGTACTTAAATATAACATTCTCAGTTGTTAAAAGTGAAAGAGTCATTAAACCAGCAAAGCCTATCTCCATTATCATATAGGAATACATAAAACAGCACTGTGCTAAAAGGTGTCTCACAGCCTGCAAGTATGTGATATAACTCTGATACAGTGCACTTCAAAGAAAAGTGAAAATGTAGACTAAAGTTCCAAGAATTTTAATGCAGAATCTGGAAATGTGTAGCAACTTACTCTTAAGTATCTTGGAAGCCTAAACAGCAGTGTGTTAATTTAAAATGGCGTTGATAATTAAAAAAAATATATAGATAGCTGCTTTTCATAACACCTAATGCTTAAATTTGATTTGTAAGTTGTTTGTATTTCATAAGCCTCTATCAGTTTTGGTGAGATTTAGGAATTGGGCTACTTATTATGAAAGTGTTATGAAAGTATGTTTTTTTAAAAAAGCCTAAACAGTGCTGTGCTTGTACTTGTTAAAACGTTTTGTGTCTGAGTGTTTCAGTCCTGCAAACTGAACTATGTAGTCTTCCTACTTTGTGAGATCTAGAGCTTTCTGCTTCTAAACAGTGGGATCGGGATATGAGTCTGCGAGGTTTCTAGGGTTGGACCAATGCTCACTGCTTGGTTATAACAAAACTGTACCATTTAAATAATGAATAACAAATAATAAAAGTGTTAAGGCTCACAGAATATTCCATCCTTAGGATTTTACAATGTACAAAAAGAGGACTGGAAATTGAACTGCAAATTTGCCACCATTTAATGCAACTGGGGAGGAAGGTAGAGGGAAGGGAGGGCAGTCAGCTCAGCAATCAGCAGGAGCTAAGAGTGAGTATGAACGTTCAGGGATAGGTTTTTGGTCTTGTTTTTATGATGATGCAGAAGGTGCCACTACAGTTGCGTGAGATAATGACTTCTACTGAATTTCTGGTGGGAAACCCTGTTCCGAATACAGCTGCTTATGCATAAAGTGGTGTATACCTCTACCACACTGCTGCCCGTGCCTCACCCAGTAGAGTTATACTTTGGCTTTTGGGTAACAAGATACCAGAGAGCCAGCAAGCTGACATTGTTGGGAAGGGTTTTTTTTTTGTGAGGAGAGGAGAAGAGAATCATTCTGATTGTTTTCCTGTTTTGTCTTGTGTATCCCTGCTGTCTCAGCCGTGATAGTGACCCCGACCCTCAATCCACTCTCAGAAGAAATGCTTCTCTAGGCCAGTCTCTCCCTCACCCTGTGACAGTCTGTCTGCAGGGGTGAGAAAGCAATTCGTTCTCTGTTCCTGTTCTGACTGGTCAAAGCTGTTGACAAGATGTCAGTGCCTACTGCGATAGCAGTTCTTAGCCTTTTGTGATTTGAATATCTTACTTGGAAAAGAGCCCTAAACTTGTTGAAATAACTTCACACAGGCTCTGAAAGAGCCTTGAGATTTTAAGACCAATCAGCAAACTGCACTGGCTTTGAAATACAGCCATTTATTCTGTTACCTCTAGTCAATGCAAGCTGTGGTGTGCTTGTATCTCTGCCACTGTTCAGCTGTATTCTGGGTTTGCTTCAGTGCTTTCACGGCGCAGATTTATCTTTAGCTCTGGCTGTGTCAGCCAATGATAAATGTTCATGAAGTTCAATAGCATGATATAAAAAGCTTGGTGTGTCTACTATTTTCTACATTTTTTCATAAAAATGGAAAAAATTAGTATGCTGTGGGATGGGCTCTTTGCTGAGCAAGGTGCTGACCAGCTGGATTCTGTGCTATGCGGAACAGGATTTCCAGCCTAATACCGGAATTCTTTACATCCATCAATGTGCTTTCATCTTCTTCCACTTTACCCCTGTCAGACTGAGAAACCTGAAACCTAACATTTCACCAAATTTTAGTGGCTCCAGTGTTGTTAGGTTTTTTTTTTTCCCCTTTCTGCAGCAGTAGATCCACAAGGGAATGAGAAATCTCTGGCCAAATACCTGTTCTGCTAGTCTAGGATGGCAGCTGTGCAGGAGTTAGCAGCAGCAGATTCTCTCTGTTATTTCTTGCTCTGTGAAGGATTATTCTATGAGCTGAGGAGGTACACAGTTCAAAATGAATATAGCTAATTGTAGTTTCAACTCTTCAACTGTTCTAGAAAAGTCTACTTTTTGGAACTACTTTTCGGGACTAATTTTTGGAAAAATTGCTGCAAACATATTTGAGTGTTTAAAAGGGTGACAGTGATTGCATGGACTACTTACTGTATGTGTCTCTTGAGACAAGATTAGGGGGGACTTCTCAAAGTATCTTAAGTTGAAGTATGACATATAGGCTCTAATGCTTTATGCTATACAAACATAATGCGTGCTTTGGGATATGACAGTAAATAACGTATTTCCTATATTCTTCAAGTGTAGTAGTGTGGGCCTTATGGAGGATGTTGCAGCAGCCTCAGCACCTGCTATTGCTCAGCTGGCTTCCACAGTGCTACTTGGCTGGAGTGCACTCTGAGTAGATGAATTAAGGAAATAACAAGGATCATTTTGTTTCTTCTCCTAATAATAAGGCCACATGAAAATCTCCCTCAGGAAAAAAGGATTATTTTTTTTTGCCAAACAATCCCTTTTCTGAGCATAACCTTATGAAGATGACATATCCTACATTATCCATTGTTTAGGGAACCATGGTATCTGCAGGCCCTGTTGGTACCATCTGTTAAACAGCAGCAAAAATGCTTTTCTGTTCTTGTTTAGACACTCCAATGAGTTCAATTCTGCAGACAGAAATATCTTTTACTCTAAATATTTTTTGTTCCCAGTCGAAATGCATTATGCAAATAATTAACTTCATAAACACATAACAAATGTTTGTGTAGATTTTTTTTAAGCAGCCCCAAACATGGTAGTTCAGGAAGCGGGTGTAATTTTAAGAGCTCTAAGAAGCAGCAGCTACAGTGTAATAGGGTCTGGGTTTTATGCAAATAAAACCATTATGCCCATTACTGGAGCATAGCAAAGTAGAAAGACCTCTGCACTTACGGGTAATATGACAAGTGCTTTATTTATGATAACTCTTAGAATTTTCTCCTAGCATTTTCTTGCAGTATCATGTGGTCTCCAAAAAGCAGAGCTTTATGTTGCTGAGAAGAGCTCTCAATATATTAATACGATGCTGAACAAATTACTTGTGCAAAACAAATGTTCTTCTGAGATTTTGTTTTGTTGCCTTTCAGCTCTCCAGCAGTTCAATGTAGTCTTGACATTATGAAGGATTGCACTTCAATATATATGGTTAATATAACATAAACATGGAAGGTGGGAAAGTTCTTTGTATGATTAAATTGATCTTAAAGTTTACAAGTATAGTATGCCTAACATAAACAAAAAATACCTTGCCATGGGTCAAACTGTGGAGTCCCCCGTTCATTCTCCTACTGCACCAGGCAGTGGAGTATATGATTTTTCTAAAGACCTGTTCAGGTGCCCCAGTTACCTGAACACTTCTGTCTTCAATTGTATTTGTCATCTTATCGCTGAGTTTTTTGTAGTCTACAGACAGTGTCCAAAGGCATAAAAAAGGTGAGTGATAAAAAGCAGATAAGATCCTTGGCCCCTGAAAGCTAAGGGAATACTTTGACTGTTGTATCATCCTTTGTTTCTAGGAAGTCTGGCTTGTAAGTTTGCTTGTTCAGTGATACCATGCTTTTGATAATTTAATTCTTTGCACTTACACTAAGGAAAATATAAAGCAGCGTCAGGCTAAGTTGTGCATGAAGTTTATCCACACGAGGCTGCGTTATACTGACTCTAAGGATCAGAATCTGCAATCAGATTTGTAGAGAAAATCTAATTTGTCTAAGATCCATCCCTAAGCCCACTCACTCAGTTTGGTCATTTGGATTGACTGCTAAATTGGAGGGACACACAACATTCATATTGGAAAAATTTGAGTTCCTGTTTCTCTGGTTTTCATTCGTGTTCTGATTTAAAATCAGTGATCAGATACTTCTTAATACTTCTTAGTATCACAGATTTTTATGCATCTGTATATTTATCTATAAACTTACGTATATGGAATCCAATGAAATTGTTTATTGAGACCACCATCTCGTAAGAAACCTTTAAAAAGTACTCTTGCCTGTCTGTAAAAATAAGCAGGTTTTGGCTAATTTCCATGACCAAATTGATACAACTGCTACAGTTTAGTTCCAGAATATTATGGTGCGCCCTAGGAAAAAAAGGAAAGCTCCAGCTGAACTACTGTCAGTCACAAGAGGGAATATCAGTTTACATATATTTGAATTCATTGCAGTCATTTCTGTTATGAGTCTTATTAAAATTGGCTTGGTTCAATCAGTACAAGTCAAAGTTTATTCTTCTCTCCCCTGATAGGTTAGTGCTGGGGTTACTATGCCAGTCATTTACGCTTAAATGGGGCTATTTGCAAGAGAAGACAAGCATGTTTTTCAGAAATGGAAGTGACTATTAGGACAGTGATGCTATAGTACTAAGCACCTGTCGGGTGCAACTTTCCCATCTGGAATAACCTCATTAACATTACCCAGCAGTTAAGACTGCAATGCAATTTGCTTCAGCTTTTGTGTGCAATACATAAAAATGTGATGCCAGCTCCTTGAAGACATTGTGCGGTCAGTAGCTGACCTGTCGTCTTGTCCTTATTTGCTGGTGGGAGGGATTTGTCAGCAATACCACCATAAACAGTTTGGAAATCTCTCATGATTTTATTTACTTATGCTGACCTAAATACAGGGCAATCGTAGAAATTTATGGACAAAGCACTTCAAGGGACGTTGTCAGCAAAGTACCCTGTGTATGGTAGGACATCCAGTAACCAATGGGTCTCATCAAGTGGTCTTCCTGCAAATGTGTGAATACCACTAAATGGCCCTTGTGAGCCCAATATAATTTTCCTCAGTGAAAAATTCTGCAAGCAGAAGTACTTACATTTACCTTTACTACTGCAGTAAGCAGAAATCCAGATATCGTTTGCAATTAAATGGAGATAGCTAGTTTAGTGAAATGTGCAGGTTATGCTAGCAAGTGTTCAGGGTATATAAGGTGGGCTCTGCTATTCCATGTGACCTCACAGGACATGACAAGCATGTTTGGCTTCATAGAGCATCTTATGAAAAAGAAACAAATATCTCTTTATAATCAAATTTATACCAATTTGTTTCTGGAACTATCAGCTTTTGAGACAAACTCAAAACCAGTCAAGGCATTTATACTTAGAAAATTCAATCCAGAAGACTCAAAGTCTGATTCATATTTGTACAAAGTTGGTTTTTAAAATGTTTCAGTAAATTAGTTTAATACTTCATTGACTTGAATCTCAAAAGATTTGCATCCAAGTCTTGGCATTGAAAGAACTTTCATGCATGAACAATGAACCATGGAACGGGAAACTTGCCTTTTAAGTCATCCGTTCATGTAGAAGGTGGCATGTGATTGCCACCCAGAGGCTGTTTGGCCTTTGTGGATTAAATTGTGCTTCCATAGATTAGAAGACTGAGTCATAAATAACAATGTCAGCCAGAAGCTACGTGCGCAGTAGAGAGAATGATCCATCTTTTTCTCTTGTGCTTAGTCACTCTTGTGGGGAAGGTGAGTCCTGCTGCTGGCCAGCTTGAATCTGGGCTATATCTAGAAAGGATTTCTCTATCGTGCATTTCTAGTCTCCGCACTAGACTTCAAAGTAATGATCTTAACACTTGTGTGGGGATAAACCCAGGGAATGGTGAAAAGGATCTAAAGAATCAACTGATGAAGTACGCTAGCATCTGGTCCACTTTGATTACATGGACTTCTTTTTACAGACTCATGAGTGCTACTTGTTCTGTAAATTATGAACATTAACACCAGCTTGTCTGGAGATCGTGTTGCTTTAGATCAGTTTCTTGAAAGCATCATCCAAACAGTATAGGGGACATACATTCTGGGAAAAGATACACCATGGCAATTTTGCTGTATTATTTTCTTAAAAACACTGTCTAACCAAGAACTCCACAGGTTTGGGGGGGAATGTCTGTTACTATGAGATGGACTAAAACAAGGCCAGGAAAAGGATGACAGACAGATGCCTAGTAGTAACCGGAGTTTTAAAAAGAGAACGGAATTATTCACAGAATCGGTAAAATCACTTAAGTGGTACTGCATAGCAGGCTTTAAAACTTTATGGACTTAGTTATTTAAATTAACATATGCATAACCAGACGAGACTTATTAGCTCAAATGAGTTTCCCATTGAATCATATATCCTGTCACTTACAGAAATCTGGACCTACTCTGTATTTCAGTATGTGCAATGCTGTGGTGGACTGGAAGAACCTGCCAGCAGAAATGCCTGCACCTAAGGCTGCTGGAGATAATGGGCCTGACTCCTTGTAGAACTGACTTCTAACTCATATCTGCTAGTTGTGTTAATAAATGTTGAGGGGGCTGCAAACAGGGAAGAGGAATGATTCAGAAGTTTAAAATTCAGGAAGGGAAATAGTTAAATAGTGTTTTATATTTTTATAGCCCGGGTTTTCAGAGAATGAACAGTAAAAGAAAGGTATATTTCTGCTTACTTTTTTGTTCACTCGATCTCTTATCCACCAACAGACAGCTATAAATATAGAAAGATACCCTGTGTTTCTACTTATTATGAAAATACAGTATTGAACTGTGATAATTTTTTTCTAGGAAAATCTAATTTAAGCCAGAACATTGTACATCTTTGCAGAGAAAAATATTATTTTTAATAATAAAAGGGAATAATTAATATAGCTCATTTTACAGATCTAGTTTTGTGATTAAATTTTTCAAAACTATAAGAAAATAATTAAATTTAAAGCAGCCTCTTGACATTATTTGTTGCTGAGAGATTATACATTTAACTATTCTGGTCTAGGATACTGGACATTGGTGTCTTGTTGAATGTGCTAATGATATTCACTAAAACCAAAGGATCAGCTTTGACAAAAAATGGATTATTTCTGTCACCTACAATATATATAGTTGATTGTTGAGTGACTGACATTTCCTACATTCCTACTCTGCATCCTAACACAAAATATTTATAAGCAAATCTGGTCAAATTTCCTGGTACTTGCAGCTCCTAAGTAATTCCCCTTATGAGATGATGGGTTGTGTTGTAGACTTTCAGCACACAGGTTGACAACTCTGTTAGGCATATTCCTCAGCTTAAATTTCTAGCTTAATGTAAATAAAACTGATTCAACCGTATTGCTTAAATAATATAGGGTGAAATACATTGTTGTACTATATAATTTCTTACCACCACTTATTTAAGAATTCCTAGTGTTTTGAAACAGAGGAAATTTGGCAGGAGGCTAATCTTCTATCATGGCTATGCCTGCAGTTGGCCCGATAACAAAACTGAAAAACATCATTTTTCATACACTCGGAAGAGGCTTGTCAGAATTTGCTGAATTCTCTGAGGATGTGTCCTTTTGTGTGGCTCTGCTGGGTTTTTTTTTTTTGAATACAAGTGCTAGTATTGCCAGCCAGGGCTGCTTGGGCCAGGCACTGAGACAGAGGGGAAGCTGAATTGCAGTGATAGTAATCTAGCCTTCTTGTGTAGCCCGATGGCAGGCAAGTATGTGTTGGATGAGACAGCCCATCTGCATAAAGGAAGAGCAGAAAACTGGTCCACCTAAACTGGGAATGGGACAATGGCAGAGAGAAGCTGGGAGAAATGCACATTTAAGAGAAAACAGAACTTTTTTCCTGTCCTCCTCTTTAATTTTGTTCCACATGAAGAACACACTCCTCTCCTGCTGTAAATTGCCTCATTAACTAAAGACACATGCTTTTGAGCTGACACATGCTTTTAATGTAAAGATATCATCTCAGAGATGACCAATGTGTATCTCGCCATAATTGCATCTGATGAAATTGGTTGTTTTCCACTTTAAAAGGCCACAAAAAAGCCATTTTTTGTTTATTTGGATTTACGCACATGAGGCCATCTTTACTTTTATGTTTGTCAAGTAAGCTTTTCACGGCACTTGTTTCATTGCAACTGCATCCTTTTGCCCTCAACTGGCATTACACTGGCAAAACTGTACTACCACAAACTGACAATTGAAGCATTTTTTAAATACTTTTTTTTGGTGGCATATAGAAAAGGGAAGGTGAAAAAGTTGTAATAAAATAGCCAGTAGTTTTGTGTTGTTTGCCTACGGTAGTACAACAACAATGCAAGCTTGGTGACAAGAAAATAAATACTTCTTGAACGAGAGCAATTACATTGTACTCCCCCCCC
>JAOTQQ010000002.1:10694098-10897034 GCA_026546715.1 Gallinago undulata | reverse complement strand
CCCCCCCCCCCCCCCTTTGAACAGATCTAATGTTATGCCTGTAATTAGCGGTTTCTTGAAATGGCAGAGCATGTTTGCAATACACATACATTAATCAACCCTGCAGAAGGACTTTTTGGGTCATCATTTATATAACTATGTCTGGGAGAAATTGTCAGACTAGCTGGCTTTCCGTAGATGTAATTGTGAGGCTCTCTTGGGAGTAATGCCCACATGCTTAATACTAATCAACAAGCTAGAATGTTTCTGTTTCCCCATAGACCTGTTTATTTTATTCATTCAGATACAGCCTCATGGAAGCAGTGGATTTGAAAGAAAAAGGTAAACTGCTTCAGGGGTCAGGTTATTTAAATCTGAGGTTTTGGTTTGACTGAATCTCCGGTTTGGGGAATTTGGAGAGAGCAGAGCTGGCTGCTGGCTTCCTGCTCAAAATAGTGTGCTGGAGAGTTTGTTCCAGTTAATCACCCTGAATTGTTTCAGCTCTTTTTTTTTTTCAGTTTCTCATACAGTAGAGAAATACACATGTATTTTAATAAGTTCACAGATGACTTGAGAAATTTCTATTACCACTCTTTTCAGACAAGACAGTTACTCTGTTCTGTTTTGGTGGCTTTTTCTGGACCTTCCACTTCATGCTATTCCTCTATGACTTGAACTCAACAATACCTGCCATCCTGTAGATAAGTACCATTTTTTAAATTGGCATGAGTACTTTTAATCTAGAGAAGCATCCTAAATTTCTAGCATCCCTGCCACCCGTGATCAAATCATAGAGTACCAGGTTGGAAGGGATCTCAAGGATCATCTGGTCCACGCTTCCTTGGCAAAAGCACAGTCTAGATGTGTCCTGATGGCCCAGCACCCTGTCCAGCTGAATCTTAAAAGTGTCCAATATTGGGGAACTCACCGCTTCCCTGGGGAGATTATTCCAATCGCTGATTGTTCTCATTGTGAAACATTTTCCTCTAGAGTCCAGTTGGAATGTTCCCAGGATTAACTTGTACCCATTACCCTTGTCTTTTCCATGTGACTCCTTGTAAAAAGGGAGTCTCCATCTTCTTTGCAGTCACCCTTTAAAAACTGGAACATGGTGATAAGGTCTTTTCTCAAGGCTGAAAAAACCCCAGTTCTCTCAGCATTTTCTCACACAGCAGGCTTCCCAGTCCTTTGATCAACTTTGAGGCCCTTCTCTGGACCTTCTCCAGCCTGTTCATGGGGTTTTTGCATAGCAGGGACCAAAATGAATGCAGTATACCAGGTGTGGCCTGACAAGTGCTGAGTAAAGTGGGATAATGACTTCTTTACCTCTGCTGGTGATGCCCTTGTAGATACAACCCAGCATCCTGTTGTGGCCTTTCTTTGCCACAGAGGCACACTGTTCACTCATATTGAGCTTGTTGTCCACCAGCACCCCCAAGTCCCCTTCCACGAAGCTGTTCCCCAGCCAGGTAGACCCTAGTCTGTGCTGCACTCCTGGATTATGTTTTCCCAGGTGAAAGACTTGCACTTGTCCTTGTTGAACTTCTTAAGGTTCTTGTTAGCTTGCTCTTACAGCCTATCCAGGTCTTCTACAACCTTTTTCGAAGTTGGGGTTTTGTGTCTGAAAACCATTGCAGATGAAGGGCCTTTAGGCAAAGAAATATGCTTGAACACCACTACCAGATGTGATTGCATGTGATTACAGATGGGAAATATGATTTCAAGCTGACCCTGAGATATTTTAAAGGGTTGTCCCAGTAAAAGTGGCTTTTAAAGTGTCTTCAGAAGAGCCATGAAAACCATGTGACTTTTAGAATTTTCTGCGCCCATGACCATAATAGTTTAAATAATGTTAAGAATGTTCTCTATTAGAACTGTGCATTAGCATTGAACTTGTACTAAACAGTAGCCAAAGCTATTCATTCTCCTCTGACAAAAATATTTTGTAAGGTCAGATTCAGTTAACTCTATTAATGTCGGGGACATTCATTGTCCTTGAGAAAATTGTGAGTAGATTATATGCTCTGAATTAAATTTTAAGTTAAATTCTACCCAAATGTCACTTGTTTTTTTTCTCTACAGCTCTGAGTTCTCTATGTAAAAATACAGATGTTCAGATTATGATGCCTGAAAGTTGGATTGAGACTATGATTTGACATGCAGCTACTCTATATTATAGCAACCTTTCCAGGAAAAAAAACCTGTGGGGGAAGTCATGCTAATCCCATTGTAAAATTCTAATCCTTTGTAAGCCTTCACATGTGAGTTTTCTATAATCTTTGCATTCCTCTAAACCAGTTTTAATTCTGAAACTGCTTTTCTCACGCCGTGTGAAATTTGTGTTGCTGAAATCAAATGGCTTGGCTCCTGATAAATAAATTGAATAGCTTAGGAGACAGTATGCACCACTGATGCCACCTATGTTTCCAGATAGGCTTTTTAATCTCTGAGTGCAACTTCTTTTAATAGACTGATTTCAATTAAAAAGGAGTATGTTGTATTCCTAGTTTCAGTATGATTGGAACATCTGCAAGACTTCAGTGGGACTGTAGAGGTTTGATAAGCAAAACGTTCACAATTTAACAAGTAGTGTGGATTGTTTTAGCTGGATTTCTTTGGGTTTCGCTTTAGATTGGGGAGAAAAATAGCCTGCAAAAATGGTGGAGAATTAAAATAGTTAATTTGGGATTAATGGAAAATGAGGCAGATAAATAGCTGGGATTAGCTTGCTGGTATGTACATCTGAAGCTTGAAAATTAAGGTTCTGGCTAACTAGTCAAGTTACAGATAGCTAAATAGTGTTCAACCACTGCACTGGAAACTTCACATATTGAAACTCTTTCTGTACCATCACTGATGCTGTAGAGAAATTTCAATCATAAGGTAGTGAAGTTGCAATTAATTTATAATTTAATTAATAAAAAAGTCTGAGATTCAAGAATTTCCAATTACTACATTAAAGAGATTTTCTTTGGTGAACAGATAAGAGGTTTCCATCCTTTATTGATAAGGATTTCCCCATCAGAACTCTCAAAAGGTCAGCACTTGCGGACTACTTTGGGAAGGCTAGTGTTGGTTGCAAAAGATGTCTAATGAGGTCCTCAGTGGCTTGGAATCGAGTTACATCTTGGCAACAAGGAGGACTGCTCTTGTATTCGGGTTCTGTGTAGAGGGAAACCTCCAGAAAAAGGTATCTCCTAGGAAACTCCCATGCATGTTGATGGCATTATTCTAGATGGAGATCTTCGTACTATCATGGAATTCAGGATTGACTATAAGGTACAAAGAAGTGTAGCTGTAAGGAATGCCATTCCTGGCATCAATTAATGCCTAAGACCTTTGGCTTTGTACTGTAGCTTTCTCTTGTTTCTTTCTATATCACAATTACATATTTAGATCGTACAAACAAAGTGATTGGGAAGCACTATTTCCATAAAATCTTCTAATGGCAGAGGTTTTCCATTGGGGAATGACAACAGGAGAGGAGTTCAGTAACAGACAGTATTCTTCAAATTCACAGCAGAGAGGCAATATTACATAAAGCTAAACATTGTCAAGTCTTTCTGAATCAAGTGGAACTCTCCTTTTTGTGGATCTTGAAATGTAGAAACAGTACTTCGCTCCTTGAAAAGTAGTACTTTTGAGCTTTCAGTCTTTCATGTCAGCTAAGAAGCTTTATGAGGAATTGTGTTACAGCCTGTTTTGGATAATAATATCAATGTTTCATGCAAACAAATACTGGTAATTGTTTAAAGCATTTTAACTTCAACTATTATATAAACGCATGCATTCTCCTGAGTACTATCAGAGCTGAGTTTCCGCTGCTGAACTGATCTTCATATTTTTAATATTGTTTTACTATACTTAACTTTATTGGCTTAATTTTACCTTCCTCGAGATCCTAAATGTTAATTTGGAATGAACTCTGTTCAAAGCATGCATTGGAGAAGGGAGACAATCAATAGCAGAACACCATTGTTAGAGAGGCTCTCTGGCTACAGCCAGAAAGGCCTCATTTTTATGTCAATAGAAACCCTGTGAATTAACTCTATTCTCCCTTCAGGAACATTCCTTTGTTTAACTGAGGTCTTTAAAATCCCTGTTACTGTTGACCCAGCAAATTTATACAATATATCTCTATCTGTGACATTTATATTTCCATAATGTTGCTCATGCAGTTTTACAGCACAGTCTGTGTGTTGACTGAGAATTCAGCGGTGATGTTTCTATGCTGCTGGATGGACATGGTTCTAGAAATCTGTAGTTGCTATGTTCCATCATCTGCTGATTGTGTTAGGTAACCTCATTAAGCTTAAGCAAAGATAAGTAAATTTACTGAGGGAGTGGATTGATGTTAACTTGGATTCTTTGCCAGTTGTCTGCAGTGTTGGGCATTCTCTCTCTGTCTCTGTCACACAAACACACACACACAGATTTGTAGAGAGAATATAGTGCTTTTAGCTGACAATAAACTGGATCTTCTCCATACAGTGTTGTCAAGATGTGTCAAATATATTCTGGAATGACAGTTTCTGGGGGAATGTTTCATTTGTAGTTTTAGTGATCTGCATTTGCTACAGTCCTTATTCTTTATCCCTATTTCTTGTACTCGCTCACTGGTACTTCATTCTTATTCTTTTTCAAATTCAAACCTTGGAAAAAAGTTCTTCAACTCTTTTACTGATTAAATGCACAGTCACACCTGTACTTCCTTGTACTACCCTTGCCATTGATATTTCTCATTCCCATTTCTGTATCATCTTTGTTTCATTGGTCCACACTTTCTGCCTGCATTTACATGGCCCTATGCTCTATGTATGAAATAACCTTCCAGTTAGTGCAAACCACAGGTGTTCTTTAAGGAACATATAAAGACTTTCTTAATCCATTAAACACTCAGCCTACAATGGCAATAGCCTCCACTGCTTCTTTGGTCTTTCAGCCTTTTATTTAAGATGTGTAGTGACACAACAGATGCTGCTCTTTAAATACTTATTGCTTATAGGAAAAACATTGTGAATGCTTACAATGCTACAGCACAGAATTCCGGTTCTTTTGCTGAAATAGTCAAAGATGTGGATCTTCTGTCAGTTTTAACATTGGTATTTTTTCCAATGGGAATTAGTTTTAGTCTCTACAGCCGCTTTTTTAAGTTATATATGGCCACAAAGGCTTTTACAGTCTTTTGGATACATATTTTAGTGCCATGAAATTTCTTTAGCTGAGGTGAGCTCCTGGGAGGAAAGCAACAGACAATTAATTCATGACCCTAAGCGGTAGTGTGTCTGGGAAAACTAAAGACTAATTGAGCTAAGCCATCACTTGAATGTTTATTTTCATAACTTAATTGCTCATTTCACAATGACTGTAGGCAATGTGATTAATATAAGCTGTGAGAGCAATCAAGCTGAAAGAAGATGGTAATGGACTACATGAGGGTATTCTTGTTCTCTGTCCACTTATTTTGCTGTACTTTTGAAAAGCTCTTCAACTGAGCTGTGGAATGTCCTGAAATTACTTTGGTAGCCAGCAGTTATATCAAGGTGAATCTATTGACAGGCATATTGCCATTGCTGGTAGTGTTTAAAGAAATAAAATACCTAAATAGATTTTGCTTTTTTGTTTGTTCTTTCCTCTGTATCATCTTCAGACGTAAACAATGTAAAATGCTTACTTGCCATTTGCAGGTCAGGTCTCATTCTTCAGATAGGGAGACTCCTTCCCAGAAGACTCTTTCTTTCTTGCTTATTATTTCAGCTCTGTAATATAGCCACCATGCCATTCAAGATCCAT
The DNA here is from genome assembly GCA_026546715.1 of Gallinago undulata. Lineage (NCBI taxonomy): Eukaryota > Metazoa > Chordata > Aves > Charadriiformes > Scolopacidae > Gallinago > Gallinago undulata. The sequence continues at coordinate 10,891,262 of JAOTQQ010000002.1, read as the reverse complement.
TAACTGCTCCATTTTCCCCTTTTCAAAAGGCATAAAAGCCCTTTGTCATTGGCCTTATTTCCTGTATCTCTTTAAAGCAACGTGATGCTTTTCTGTATATGAACAAGGTGAGGCTGATTGAATGAGAAATTCTTTCATGTACTTGGCTGCATTAGACTTTTAAATTGCAGGGCAGAATTAAACTAGATATGCAGTGATGCTCTTATAAGATATTTAAAGTCCAGTTCTGCTGGCAGCTGGCCTAGATAGTCACAGTATTAGATTGCTTCAGCAGACTGGAAAAGCATGACCTTGACATCTCTGCTTCTGTTAGTTAGAAATAAAGGTGGTACCAGTCACTTGCCAGTGGAAAAAATATATTACAAAGCTACAGAGGATTAACACAGAGTGAATTTTGGAGCCTAGATGTGCTTTTTTGGAGCAGGTGGACTTAAAAACCTCCAGAGCAAAAGGCATTTTCTTTGGTTAAGTTTCCTATTTGTGAGCATTGTATGCTGAGCAATTCCGCTTATAATCAGATGAAAGATGCTTCATACATTTATTTTTTATATTTTCTACCTAAAAATAAGCCAAAGGGTGCATAAATATGTTTAGTATGTGCTGCTCAAAATACAAAATGACTGCATAGCAATAAAGCTAGGCTCACTCACACTGAGATAAATAGCCCCCATGCAGAAGAAGAAAGCTGCATCATCATTAACTGTTATTTCATTTATGCACATATAGCAACTGTGTTAAATTAGCCCCACCCAATACATAGATGTGCCTTGGCTACAATGAATACATCCAGAACTCTAAAACATTTCCTTCCTTTTAAAGCCCATTTTCTAATTTCTTGATTATTTTTTATCTAAATAAATATGCTTACTTGTAGACAGTGTTCTAAAATGAAGAGCTGTTGGTAAAAACTTAATGAGAATGTGCTGGAAAAGAGGAAACTGAACAAATGTAGATTCGTCTGTTTCATTGCTTTGGGGGCTTCCTCTCTGGAATCTCCATCATGTCTTACAATGCAGTCTAGTTCCTTCCCTACATCTGCAGTTGGATAGTGGATTAAATATCTCACAGTTGAATGGAAGAAGTCATTAGGTCCATGCTGCGTTTCTGTTACTCTGTATGTGCCACCAAGTTCACTGTAATTAGTAGCCCTTGTACTCCAATTATCAGTAAAGAACTACACACACACAAACGCTCACCTCTGCTATTAACTAGATGGGTCTACATGTGCATTATGTCAGAAAAGCAAGTGAAATACACTCCTACAACAACACTCAAATAGCTCATCCCTATTAACTCTGACTTCTCTATAAACTGTGGCTTTACTTTCAGGTATAATACATCAGGGCAGAAATGACAGACTATTTTACGTGCAGTGTTAACCCTGTAAAAATTTTATTTCCTTTTAGTTATGCAAAGGTCAAACAAGTCCATGTTGAGAGAGACCAAAGCCTATTCATTAAAGTCTTAAAGCACATGCTTTTCTACTGCCTCTTTCTCTTTGCAGTGACCCTCATTGGGTCACTGTCATTTCTGTAACTGGGCATTGAGGTCTTTTGTTTGGTTTTTGGTGGTTTAGTTGGGGGTTTGGTTGCTTTTTTGATATTAACTTTTTTTTTGTGTGAAGAGCTATTTTCTAGCACTTACACGTTTATTTTTGCTGCCTCATCACCTTGTAAGAGATAATTTGTATGACTCCTCCTGAATTTTTATGTTCTGCTAGAAAAAGTCTTCCACTCAAAGTCAGTAATTGAATGCTTCTTTGGCACTGGTCTGTCAGCCTGTCCTATTCTCCATCTGTCCTAGTCTGTCCTTGATGTTTGCAGAATAGTCCCCGTACTTACCCTGTCTTTTTGTAGAACAGCACGTGAGTCAGCATTTTACTAATCAGCATACCTTCTGACAGGTCATAATAAAAACATGTGTAGTAAGGAACTCTACAGTAAAGGTGTTTGAATTCCTCTTTGTGCAGACAACATAATCACTACTGTGAGTGGGGTAGTGAGAAACATGGACAGTCATACTTTTACAAGTATTATCTCCCTTTTTTTTAGGCTCTTTGTTTTGGAATTTCTTTGATGTTTCTTTTGGTAATCAACAGGTGGTGGCTTCAACTTTCAGTCTGTCTCTTTTCAGTTTTACGGCAAAATAATGCCATATAAATTATTTTGCAAGGAATAAAAGCTATAGATAGATGCACAGACATAGAAGACTAAATGATTTGGATTAACCATCTCTAAACATAGCTGAAGTCTGCATGTCAGCATTTTAGAGCAACTCCCAATAAAAAACTGTTTCATATCAGTGTAGTGTTACATGGGTTTCTACTCATTGCAAAAGATTCTTTGCTAAGAAAAAAATAACAGCTGGCCAAGATAATCAACAAGAAAGCCTGTAAGAAAGCCCAAGGCTTGCCTCCTCCTTTCCCCCTCAGTTTATTTTTTATTTATTTATTAAATTAAGTCATTCCAAAATTGCAGGGGGGGTTGTTCTGGAAGAGATTGCAGGGAAAATCCAAAACACAGAGGGAAATTATAGAATGGAGACTATAGGTTATGTGTACATAGTCTATACAGTCTACAAGTCCTGATTCTTGAGCCACAGAGTAGGGCCTGCCTTTTTTTTTCATGCTGTCTCCAGCGTGTGTGTCTCTGGTGCTAAACATCTTTTATTCTGCTCTGGGTATCTTCAGCAAGGATTTGCTCCTGAGTGCAGGAGCTGGCTAACTTGGGTGCTGTGTGGATATCGGAGAATTAGGCCTGGCACAAAAATGGAGAATGAACCTTTATAACCACGTGTTAAGCTCCAGCTATCTGTTTGCCACAGTCACAGTTGTAGGGTATCTGAACAACTTTCAGGCAGCAGGAAGACGTGTAATGAGGAGAAAAAGTGAATAGAGGGAAGCACACAAGGAAAGGGAAAACATAGGAAAGGTTAAACCAAGAGACAGGACTCAGAGGCAGAATGACCCAGAATCTCTGGAACAGGGACCAGGAGAGGATGGCATACAGGGACTTCGTTGCTGATATTGAACATGCTTCAGAAAATAGGCTTAAGCCAAAGTACTATCAAAATGGTCCACCCCAATACAGATATTAAAACTGTGGAGGTAGACATCTGCAGCCTTTCTCTGTTATGATGGGAAAAAACGCTCACTAAACACCAAAAAACCTGAGGAAAGGAGGAGAGTACTTGGGTAAACACAAATGATTAAAAACATGGAAATAGGTCCACATTGAGCAATATAAAATAGAAATAGATTATTAATTTTCCATGAGATTATTCTGAATATCTCTGAAATAAGCAGCCAATAACAAAAACAATTCCCTATTTTTACTTTCTTATTTACAAGATTAAATGGTGCAGTCATAGCTTTTTAAGTCAATCTATTTACAGATTAATATGTATTTTCTCCTTTCTAATGAGGACTTCTATTTGGGAAGGACCTTCAAGGGAATCATTCCTCCGGTAGAGGAAGGTCTAACAAAAATGGTAATTACAAGCTGCTAGATCACAATCTGTTAGCAACAGTTCTTTTTGTGCAGGATGTTTCCATAAATAACTGGATTTGTAATTCTGAACTGATAAATGTTTAGACGTTTTCTGAAAGGAGCTGCCTTGATATTTGCAGAGAGAAACACTACATTGTCCTAGAGAAAAATGGAACTAATGAAGGTTGTCCTTACTTGTCTTAACAGTGTGATTTTGCTTGCCTGGTTAATGGGGCAAAAACTATTTGTTTAATTGGGGAATGCAGTTAACATTGCCCATCTAGAAAGAGAGGATTTCATTTCAGTAGTTAGTGCATCTTCAAAACTTCTTGTAAAGAAGCTCTTGAAATTTATAGGGGGATGGTGCTAACTTTTGTTGCTATTGTTGGTTTTTATGCTTATAGAAAGAAAATATAATAATGTGGTACAAAGTAATTTTTAAGATAAAGAAAAATCCTAAGGTACTTACTTCCTCTGCAATATTTGTGCCATTTGGTCTACAGATAGCAGACTTGCATTCACATCTAATAGTGCAACTGTTTTCTCTTATCTGATTCCCTTATCAAAAGAAAATCTGCTTCTTTGACCTCTTCCCTCTCCTTTTACACTGCTCCTGGCTAAAAGTTTGTAGAGGCAACAGAAATCTTGCCTTCATTGAAAATGTGTTATTATCTGCCATTTCTGTCTGAGAATCATCTCAGACAATATTGAGGAAGAATTTATGCAATGTGGATTTCCTCACCTGAGGATAGCACCAGTGTTGTTTTAGGAAGCTTAAACTTTTTCACTGAAGGACAAATTCAAGGCCCTTTGGTGTCTCTGAAAAGATCCCCAGCAGTTATGACAGACTTTGGAACAGGCCTATGATCATGTCCTAACAAAATTATGCCTTGAGTGCAGGATAAAACAAACTACATTAAGACTGAAGACTCAGTTGTCCCTGGATGCTTATAGGTTATGAATGCTTAAATATAATGGAAACTCTGCTAAGGCAAATGGAAAATTAGGAGATGTTGGTGACAGCCAACATGGCTTCATTAAGGGTAAATCATGCCTGACAAATTTGGTGGCCTTGTACAACGGTGTTACAGCGTTGTGACAGGCAGTGTTACAGATGATGGCAGAGAAGCTGACATCATCTACCTGGACTTGTCGCTGTCCCACACAGCATCCTTGTCTCTAAATTGGAGAAACATGGATTTGACAGATGGGCTACTCAGTGGATAAGGAATTGGCTGGATGGCAGCACTCAAAGAGGTACAGTCAACGGCTCAGTGTCCAAGTGGCAAACAGTGACAAGTGATGTTCCTCAGGGGTCAGTATTGGTTCTGGCACTGTTTAACATCTTTGTTGGTGACATGGACAGTGGGATTGAGAGGACCCTCAACAAGTTTGCCGATGACACCAAGCTATGTGGTGCAGTTGACACACTGGAGGGAAGGGATGCCATCCAGAGGGATCTGAACAGTTTTGAGAGGTAGACCCATGCAAATCTCCTGAAGTTCAACCAAGTACAGGGTCCTGTGTGTGGTCTGTGGCAATCCCAAGCTGAAATACAGAGTGGGTGGAGAATGGACTGAGAGCAGCCCCGAGGAGAAGGACTTGGGGATGTTGGTGGGTGAGAAGCCACCATGGCAGGGGGGTTTAAACTAGATGATATTTAAGGTTCCTTCCAACTCTAACCATTCATGGCAAGGGGGTTGGAACTCAAGGATCTTTAAGGTCTCTTCCAACCCAAATGATTCTATGATTATTTTGTAACCGATGACTGGGTCATCAGTTTCTGAAGAAGCAGTTTGATGTATTTTTTCCTACACATCATAGCTGTTGTGTGCCACCCGCAGTCACCACAAAAGCTCTTCCTTAGGTCCAAACCACAGTTAAAATGTATTTTTCCTCCTTGCCCAGGGTTAGCTAGCAAAGTCTCTTCATAAATTAATGCTCTTCTTCTGTGTTCGCTACTAACGCAAAAAACTAGATCAGACACAATTGCTCAAAAATGCAGCTCGGAACAGAATTTCTTTTCTTTTTAACTTCTACTTCCTTAGGCTGGTATAAACATGCACTGACGCCTTTTGTAGTTGCACAGTCTTTTTATTCTCACTAGCAGTTAACACTCATGTCCTTTAAAACGTGGAACACTTGACAAAATGCTTGTAAATAGATGGGGAAATTCTGAAACAGTAGACACAGGCTCAAAGGTCTCAGTGTAACGCAGCCTGACCTGTCAGGCCTTTCTTTCAGAATGAATATGGAGATGCTGTGATGGACACATGTACACGAAGTTTTCTTGCTGAGACCAATATATGTTACAACTGCCTGTCTCTGAGAACTGTAGCTTTCTGAAAATATTACCAAGTGTTTTTTTGTCACTTTGAGAGTTTGTTTACCATGAGCCCAAGCTGAAGGCCCTGGCTCACTGCCTTTTAAGGCAAGAAACAACCTGGCGTTAACCTGGATCTCTGCCTCCCTGCTCAAGCAATGAGGCAGGCCAGCGTGTGTCTTCAAGTGTCTGTTGTTATGGCAAATGTTTGCTTTCCTGCAGTATGTTATTAAGTGTCCTGAAAGGAAACCTTAGAATTGTGGCTGTGCGAATTATTAACACAAGTTTGTGATTTCCAAGGCTCTCCTTAGAGTTCAGCTAAGGAAATGAAATGGTGAAAAACAACGACAAAAAATAGTTGTCAGAACTCCACATACTTGCCATGATATTTTGTTGCATTTTTTTTTATTAAAATGCACTAGATACAGATTAATTTTTTACCTCAATATTTATTGCTTCATCTGTCAGGAAATGGAAATTGCATGTGCTTTGATAAATGGATTGGGAAGGTGCCTGGCTTGATTTCTCCTCTGTTAAATACTATGTGCTTTGTTGAAATGCGGCGTTGTAACTTACACTACTGTCTTCCAGAGAATCAGTGTCCTACATTATCTGAAGGAGCAGCACTTTTCAGAGGACTAATTGTCCTTGTTGCTCAAAAATGGAAGAACACTTACCAACACAAAATTATAATAAAGTTCTGGTCCTTTGTCATACCGGGAAATGCTGTGTTACTGTCTGCAACTCATTCGTTTAAATGTAGGTAACTGTATGGGAGTTTCTTTGGCTCAGGGTGAGGCTCCAGGGGGGAGTAGAAAATGCAGTGATATTGTGATGTATTGTTAATACAGCAATCAAAGTTGCAAGGCTTGGTGTAGCCCTTGAAACGCAATAGCTGGAGGCCAAGTCAAATAAATTCCCAACAGTAAGTTTCTTCTGCCTTGCATGATGCTATTGATCCCATAACTCCTCTGTATGGCATAAGAGAACCCTGGTTCTGCTACAAATGCATCTTTTTTACTTTGAATAAGTTGGGGCAATGGTTTTGTTCTTCAGTGACTACAATAATTTGATATTAGTTTGAAACTTTCCATTACCATTGGGAGTCTTGGGATCAGAATAAGCCAGGGTGGATTTTAGTGAAATTCCTACGTAGCTCTGATGTTTGAAGTTCATCCGGTATGTCACTAAGCAGAGACAGCAGAAACATGTAACACCAGCTTTTCAGAAAAGAAGCAAAAAAGATCTTATCTAGGCAACATGAGTTGTCTACTTTATGTGATGACAATTCAGATTCCAGCTGATTTGAATTAGAGATGTAAGGAAATTGAGTTAGAGTGCTTGTAGCTTTTTTCAGTTAGGAAATGCATGATTACTTGCATGGAAACTATTTTCCCATCACCTTGTGCTGCACTTAATTATGACACTACAACCCTTGGGACAGAAAGGAACCTAAAATACCAGTTGTGTGTTCAGCAGTTGGAGCAGAAACCGCAGTTCATAGCGCCTGATACTAGAAAGGTAGGTGTAGGAAAACTGGAAATGAAAGCAGATTAACTGACAGGTAATGCTAGCAAAAGCAATAGGAAGAAAGGTCACTAATGTTTCATTCTAATTCCAGCATCCTTTATGGAAACATCTGTAGAAAAGCAAGTGAGCTGAGAAGCAGCTGTGCTATGGATATGTGGCCTGGAAGCCAGCCATTACTTCTGTGAAAAGTGATTATGCTCGAGTGTCATGTCCTTTGTTAGGCCAGTTCCCATAGGTAGTCAGAATCTCGTAGGCTGATTGTAGTGCTTACAACATGTTTCCTTTACTGCTTGTGTCCATTAACTATGCATTGCCAGTGCATGAGGAGACTGAGTTGCTCTGGGGGGTTCTGTTTTTCACTTGTTAGGGGCCAAGGAGCTGCAGCTGAGCTCGAGTCAGCCTGAGGCTTCCTGTTCTGCCGGGCTTTACACTTGACTCCTCTCCCATGCTGTTGAGCTAGGGCCTGGGCAAGGGGGAGTGTGGAATTGCTGGTTTGGGGAAGTTTATCCTACACTCAGCAATTCTTCTCTTGTGTCCCAAGCACTCTGCTGCTCTCCCTCAGCAGTAGAGGTAAAATGCTGGTTGTTCAGTCTCTGCCTGTGGCTTGGTATCTTAGGCAGCTGTACTTTTTCTTCAGGCTTATGTGTTGCCTTGGGCTAAGCAATCCTGAGGGGACTGGAATAGCATAGATGTCCATGTAGGTAAAGGATGTTAAAATTGTTTAAAAAATGTATTTTGACCAAAATTGACAGGAGTACCAACCACCAGAGGAAAAAAAAGCTATGCATGATAGATTTAGGAAGGAGACTGAAACCCAGACCTTTAGCCAGTATAAAATGTGTTGCTGCATTGAAGTCTGATTGGCTCCAGCTGAGAAGCCTGCAAAGAAGGTCTAAGGAAATGAGAGAAGGTAATGTCTTGTATTGGTTTCTGTTGGTACAGGGTTAATTTTCTTTCTATTAAGAAAGAATAGTTATGTTTCAGTTACGGTATGAAAGGAATGTCAGTAATTCGTATTGTTTTAGTTGTTTCCATGTGATGTTTGTATTAGTCAAGGACTTTTTTCAGCTTCTCATCGAAGGTGAGAGGGAGCATGGACAGAACAAGCTGGCCAATGGAATATTCCAAACCATCATGCTCAGTATATAAATGGCAATTGACTGGGGTCATGATATCTGTGATTACTTCTCAGGACAGTCTGGCCAACCAATTCACCAGGTGGTGAGAGTGACTTGTGTTATATTACTTTGTCTTGTATGTTCTTTTACCGTTATTATTGTTGTTACTTTCCTTTTCCATTACTGTTCTATTAAGCTGCCTTTATCTCAGCCCATGAGGGGGTTTTTTGTTCCTTTTTCCTTCTTTTCTTCCTCTTCTCTCTACCCTTCTTGGGTGGCAGAATTGAGTGAGCACCTGCGTGGTACTAGCTGCTGGCTGGCATTAAACCATAAAAACACACTGTACTATATGTATGTTATATGCTATATAATTCTCACAGGAAAGGAAAGAATGGTGTAAAATCAAAACTGCAGCCCACTTGTTTTTCTTCTATATTGAGTTCTGAGAGTTAATTTTGGAAACTGCTGTTCAATTTTACATGTTTTAGGTAGCAATCCTAGTAGTAAAGGATAAAGTATATGTGGATGTATATGCTCAGTATTCGACTCCCAATCCATCGAAGCTTTGAAAAATGGTTTACAACTTCTTCCAGAAGTTATTTCAACTGTGACTTAAATGGTGTATAAGAACTTCCTTTAAGGCTAGTCAGTGCTGATGACACTGAGAAATTTTTCAAGTCACTAAGACTCCTAGTCAATACTGTACTTTTATTTTAAAATTGTCATATGTAGTCAACTTTCAGCATACTGCTCTAGTTAAGCATTTGAAAACTATAATTTAGATTTTAAAATGTGAAGAGAGATGCCCTGAACTAAATCGATTATCCAGCTCTAGAGATGTTTGAGTTTGGCAAGTTTGTTCCAAGCCTTGGTGTTGAGTTTGCTAATACTATGATATATTCTTAAATGCTTTGCCTTACGCTAGAATGAATAGCAGAAGTTTAGGAAAAGCACTAAGGAAAAATGTTGTAATTGTTTGAAACTGAAATACTATCCTGGTCCACTTAATCTTGTGACATCTGCCAGGAACTAAATACAGAGGAAGGTACATTTTACTTTTTTATTAGAATCTGACATCTTAAAATGTTTCTCCTACTCAGTGAAGACTGGAATACAAGTTGCATACACAAACCGTATGTGAAAGATCCTGCTTCCTATCCAGAATATTCTAAAATGTGTGAAGTTGTTGTTCCTGTTGGACTCTGAAACTACAGATTGAAATTGTTGCAAGCATCTTTGAACTGCAGAAGCTATTTAAACATTTATATAACAGTATTGCAAAATGTATGTCTACACAGGCAGCCTTTTTAGCTTGGAGATATAATTAAATGGGCAGATGAATACATGAATTCTTCAACTGCTCATTTATAAGTTCTTAAAGGACTTATTCCAAAAGTGATAAAACAGTGCTAGTACTGGATACCCTAAGAGTACAAAAGGGAAGTATAAAAGAAAGTGTGGTAATCTTATGCATTATGGGAAGACGTTTTTTATTGTAGACTTGAAAAAGCACTGAAGTACACTGAAACTGTATTTCTGAAAGTACTGTGCAACTGGGAACTTCTCTGTGTGCTGAAACTCATCAAGGAATGGGTCTGTTTGATTGAATTTTGTGTACAAGATGGTCTCCCTGGCCCAGTGGTTCAGAAATAAGCCAGAGGTAGGCTGACTTTTTCTGCATTCATGCAGAATTATAATAATAAATGAAAGTGAGTGACTGCAGCTGTAACAAACTAGAAGTTTATTTTCTTGTTTCTCTTGGTCACTTAATGAAGTATTTGAAGGTCTTGAAGCATTTAGTGTCATGGCATCTATTTAGTACTATCAACAGCAAAGACTACTGAATCTATATAAAGATTGTCATTGAGACTTCTTCCTTGTAAAAATTAATAACAAGATTTTAGGTTCCTGAAGAAAAACTTGTTGCCTCAATAATCAGATTAATTTCATAGGCAAAAAATATTAGCAAAGAAGTTTACCTAATATTTGAATGTTTGCTTGGTTTCAAAAATAAGATACATTTTAGGCTTACCAAGTAAAAATAGAACTTAAAAGAATTTCAGGGGCTGATGGACTACTCGCAGTCAAAAGCAGGAAAGTGGCTGGCCTATCTGAGTACGCTGAGGTTCATAAGAGGGCACATGGAGCTGGAATGGAAGGCAGCAGCACATCCCACTAGTGACAGGAGTTTATTTCTACTTTCCCTCAAGTTTGGGCTGGCCACTTAGCAAAGGACTGGCTGCATAGACTGAAGTGCCTTCAGAACCCCTGATTGCAAGTGGAATTTGAGAGCTTACCTATGTACTCTGACACACTGCCAGCATCAGAGAGCAGGAATTGTGATGGCAGTACTGGAATTCCTGCATCATCAGTAGAGTTCCTTTAGTTGTTTTAGTCAATGATATTCACAGTTCCACAATATTTCATCAAAAAAAATACAATTCCTGATTAACATTCTGTTCTTCTTAATCTCACTAAAGATTGTCTCACAGCAATTGTTGAAGTGAAGGTAAATTCATAGAGTATCATATTTTACACCTTTATTGTCCTAGAGGTTAAATGAAGGGATGTTGAGGCCAGTTCATGCAACAGTAGACATCTTTTAGTCTTCCTTAGCTTTTAAATTAAACAGGTAGTTAATCTATGTTTTTAATTTACTTTTTTCCACAAATTACAAGTGCAAATAAGGAAAGAAAAAAAAAAAGTTGTGATGCTATCTGGGTTGGCCTGTGCTGCAGAATCATTTCATGCACTGAAAAGCAAACATTTCAGACTGCTTGACTTCAAGGCTGGGTCATGTTTAATGATGTCCACTACCTTGACACAAAACTGATAGGATGTGCACAAGTTTCTAATTGTTATCAGGTCTGAAACTGAGACCCCATATAAAGAAATGAATGTCATTCAGTGTTTGCTTGCTGCCTGTAATGAAGGTTAGTGTTGAGATACTGGATATGGACATTTTACATAACGATGCCTTTGGATTTTAGGTCTGTGAATGTACCAGTTTTAATATGTGCCAAACTGATGCAAAATTAAAATTGAGCAGTGTAAATATACGTTATCTACAATTAAGTTAAAGCTCTGTTTTAAAAACATTGTTTGTTTTATTCCTGAAGGCACAAATGAGCTGGAGTGCTTCTGCTAGCAGTCCTTGGTGTCATTTCTGTTATGTCCCCCAAATCTGACAGTGTGCAGAGTTGCTGCAGAAGGAGAGTAGCTCTGCTTGCACTGAAGTTACCTAAGGAATTTAGCAGATGGATAAAATGATGCATTTCAGCCCTCACTTCTGTTGACAGTATAAGTACACTTCGGGCAGATCACCTTAACAATTTATTAATTTCAGTTGGTGATTTCATAACCGCTGAACATTTTTTTAAGATAGCATAAAAGTATGTTTCTGAGGAACTAAGTAGAGCAAGCCCTGTGATTAACAGTTGGTTTTCCCATCCAGCTCCACATTGAACCCAACAGAAAAAACAGGGAAGGATTTTAGAGAAATGTAAATTCTCAGTTTAAAGGCTGTCGATTCACTGGGAATCCTCTACGCCCTTTGATGATGGTAATCCATTACCTACTGGGCAAAAAAAAAAAATCCTCTTAGTGTCATCACTATTTCTTGCACTACATTCCAGCAATTGCATCTTGTTATCCTTTTCTGTCTGCTAGCTCGTGGATTTGGACATCTTCTCCACACACAAGTAACTAGAAAATGTGAAAATTCATCATCCTGTAACTTTTGATAAGGAGAAAAGACAAAACTCTCGTTTTGCAGCTATGATGCGTTTTTTAAGGTTCAATTTTTCAACTACTTTGCAGAAGTATAAATACAGAAAACTGGGCATGATCATTCAGTACTGATAATATATCTGTTTTAGCTGTATTCTGTAATTCTGTATTGGAAATTGTATTGAGGAAACCCAGAATGGACTACCTAGGCTTTGCTGCAGTCCTGGCAATCTGGCAACCCCCCTGCAGTGGAAGTTGCTGAGTGCAGACGATGTAGTGGACAAATGGATTCTTTGCAGATCTCTGAGCCAGCAGGTTTCCATGTTCTCTACTTAAACATTTATTTTGCTCATTGAGTATTTCTGTTTGAGAATTTTGTGTCACAGGACAACTCCTATCAGTTTGGTGTTCCAGGCAGGAACCCCTTGGTGTTCAGGACTGCCTCATTTAGTATTAAATTGAGCGAAGAGTTTGCAATGACCATGAAAGAAAAACACTACACCAAGTACAGAATTAGTCATCTATTGGACTTTCATATATAATACATATTAAGAAGCTCTGAATAATGACATTTGACACCATGTAGTAGCCCTCCTTGTTTTGTCTATTGACAATAAAAGTATATCAAGGAAAAAGGAAGCCAGATGCTCTTATTCAGAAGCCTGCTATATAGCATAATGCTATAAGCATAAGGCCTGCTGGGCTGGGGAGCTGAGCTCAAGGTTTTATTCAGTTATAGGTTTTCTCTGTAATGATGGGAAGGTCAGTCTGCATCTATTTTTGAAATATTGTAATATGAGGGTAATAGCAACCTTGTTTCCTACCCATACTGGACAGCATTTCTTTTCCATGCTTGTTTTAATGTTTTGCTCATTTGCTTTATTATTTCACAATAGAGATGGAAAGAAAGAGAATCGGGAAACTGTACGGACTTTGTTGCCACCCACCCAAAAAGTCTAGAGAGAATTAAGATCCTGCCTTGTAAGGATACAATGGTTGAGATAAGTTCCTATTGTCCTTTTATTTTTTTATGTCTCGCTGACTGACATTTGAGGATTTGCTATTCTTTTTTATAAGTTAACTATTGTAGTTCCTGATATAAAACTGTTTTTCAGTTTAAAACTCTTTTGTTCTTTTGGGGGATATTGTTATAAGTACAGTCTCAGGCCAAGTGAAGTTCCTGTCATACCAGTTTTTGGTTGATTGGTGATAGATTAAGTTGGTATAGTTGCTGTCTCTTTCCTTGGGCACCTGGACACTATTCTCGCATGAGTAATAAATAACACAGTAGATCTCCTTTACAGCAAAAGACAGTTTTCCAGCCTCTCTGAGTGTCTAGATTTATGTAAATGGCTATAGTTCTCTTCCAACGACAGAACAAAACACATTTATGGATCCCTAAGAAATACAGTTTTATGTGTCACTCTTTGAAATGTATATGTACAAATTCCTGTGTATCCTGAAGCTCAAATCATGAGAAAAGTGGCTATCCGGTGAATCCTTGAAATCATGGCAGATGGCTGTATCTAGCTTAATATAATTTCATCTTATCAGTGTTTTTTGAATTATCTCAAATGTCATCATCTATGGTAAATTACATATTGCATCTGTTCTGCAGGAACAAGTGAGATCAGGACTAGAATGGTATTAAGCACTCTCCCATCTGCCTAAACCAGGGGGTGCATTTAATGAGGTCTCTTTTTCTTCTGAACTTCCATTGTGCCAAATGTAACTGAGCGTGGCATGGAGAATTTTTTCAGGAGATGACGCAAATTTTAAACAGTTGGGCAATAATTATGTTTTTTATTCAATGTCTCTTAAAAAGAAAGACCATAAAGGATGAAGCTTCTTTTCATATAATTTTTTGAAACTTTTGTTTAATTTTGTTTTACATTAATTTACAATGTAGAATACTGCATAGGATTTCTATTATTTTCAGTTAGAAGAGAAGTTGTAGATACTTTAATTTAAAATTAAAGTACAGCTTCAAATAGACCAGTTCAAAACAGAAAACAAAAAATGTATAATGCATTTTCTGACTTAGTAATATTATATAGGATATTGTACATAGATTCATGAAACATCTCAGCACATGTCCCCACAGTCCTGTGAACATAAGTTGTTTGTGGTAGAAGAGTTCTCCGAAGGCCTTTGGGTTGTGAACATTGCTAGTGGATGTCTGTCTTCCCAGAGAAGTAAACAAGTTTTCCACAATTTCCCTCTCTCTGGTTACTTGTGAGAAAGGAGTGGTACAGAATAGCATATGAAGGAGCTTGCTTGTTCCGGTCTTCTTTCTGCTCTAACTAGCAAGTGTCTCCCAGTTCTGTCCGTCACTCTAACCTGGAAGCCTAATGGCAATTGCAGGGTTTCTCTCCCCTCTTACTGATCGCGCCACAGGTTGGGACATTCATCCTCCTTCTCTGAACCATCCAAAGCAGCAACTGTGTTGGCAAAACAACTTGAGCAAAGATTAAGAAGAGTTATTCAAGGAGCTTACTGACAGCTCAGGATGCCCTATCCTAGAGGAGTCTGCGCTTGTTCTAAAGGAGCATGCTGTCCTCCTGGACAGCTGAAAGCAAAGGAGCTGCAAGGCAGTTGCGCGTGCCCCTCAGGATGCTCTGGAAAGCAATTACAGGCTGACCACTTGTGTTTTAGAAAGCTCTGTTTTACAATGTTCCTGTGATGGCCTTCTGGGTTATCTCTAACAGGGAACTCGTAGCCTGACTGTTCCAGTCTAGTACGTCCCTGTTGCTGGAGGACTCTAATCTGGCAGCTTAATAGCCAAGAGCTGCAGCTGGCATTTCCTAACTATGCTTCTTGCTCCCCATGTGCTATTGTACATATACCTTCAAAAGTGCTTATTCCTTTTGCCCTGGAAATTGGCCATGCATTTGTTGTTGTATTTGATTTGTCAACAAACCTTTGACGCTCTGAGAAGTGTTCTGGCCGTTGTTTGCAAGGTTGTGCATAGCAGTATTTCTATAGCATTTGTAGTATATAATCCATGAGTAGAAGAGTCCAAGGGTTGTTTTGTCATTTGTTTGTTGTTTTGTCATTCATTTGTTGTTTTGTTTTTTTTTTTTACATTATTACCTTTTTAAAAATACTCTTTTTTTTTCCTACTTTTTTTTTCTTTTTTAAATGATACTCTTTGAAAGGATTGTACTCTTCCTTCTGTTTTATCCTGATAAGAATAGAAAATCAGGCTGAAACCCTGAATCTTAACCTAAGAAGATTTGGAAAGATATTAGAATGCATAAGAGAGCCTACCCCTTCTGCTTACTAAACCAGAAGAGTGCATCCAGGCCAATGATTTGGATGAAAACAGGATATGAAATTTGAATGCAATAGTAGTTTTTTACATTTTGATTTTTTTAGAATTTTTTTAGAAGTCCAAACTAATATGAAACTGTATTTATTTGGAGGTTATTTTTCATTTATTTGTTACAGGTAGAAGGTATGAATTTCACTGTAGTCTGAAACACCTTATTCTCTAAAGCTGTCCTAAAAAACATAAATAATTGAAGCCTGCACTTATACCATTCCTGCCGCAGATGTGTTGTCTGTCAAATCTCAGAAACACAAGAGATTTCATTTTTTCATATTCTTTAAAGGCACACATCTTTTTCCCAGTCCTGTCAGATACTGTCAGTAGATCTCCCCTATCTAATTAAGTCGTCATTTAATCAGTCTTCAGGCAGTAGTTTTTCATTTTAAAGGACCTTCTCAGGGAAAGGCTAAGTGCTCCTTTAAGGCTGTGAGATAGCTTTCCATAGTGCTGTTCAAAGGCTTCTTATAGCGAACTGTTGCAGCCAAATTCCTAAACCTCCTGATAAAAATCAAACTTTTCACAGTCTGCATTAAATATTCTCCTTCAGGAAGAATCTTTGTCTGGAAGTGAAGGAACTGCTCTGAACTCTTAACTTGGCCTGGTTTTGGATCAACAAGTAGAATGACTGGTACTTTCTGTCCAGAGCTGAATTACTTGAGATTTTGCTTTGAACTAGAGCTCGTGGATTTTTTACAGCAGCTTGCATGATTTGTTGCTCTGGTGACATAAGGAAGCTTTTCAATGCAGAATTTTTCTACCTAACACTAAAATTGAGATGTTGATGTTGTTCCATATGGTTCTCTAAGGTTTTAATTAGGAGATGAATTTCTTGGTGCTGCAGCAGTCTGCATTAACTACTGCATAATCCCTACGTGGCTGTGGGCAATTGCAGTACAACTCAGATGGTTGTGTTGCACAGCAGATTCAGAAGCTTAGGCAGGCTGAGCCAGATCTGTTCTCCAGAAATACTGCACCTCTTCTTTCTGTATTCTCTTTTTAGCAAATGACTACCTAAAAATGGCATCAATAGGCTCCTAAAGTGATTTTATATTGCTTGCTAGTTTTTGGTTGGGTTTTTTTGGTTGATTCTTCCTCGTTCGGTTGATTTTATCTTTTGTCTGAATCTATCCTTTTTGCTGTTAGTGCTTCCTGGGTGGGACTAATGACAGCATTTTAGGCTATAGCAATTGCTGCTGTCTATTTTGGTTTCGCATTTACTGTCTCTTGCCATGTGTGTTCATCTCTACTTATTTCTGTCTTTCTGTTCATCTGCTAAGCTGTACAATTTGTCCCACATCTGTCTGCCTTCTCTCACCTGTGTGTTCTTGTCATCGCTGCTTGCCCAGCTCATTGCAACTCCAGCATCCTATGTAATCTGTACATATTTTCTTCTGCTTTTCCTGTGTTCTTGCATTTTTTTGGTTTTCTGTGAGCTTGCCATTCCCCGCCTATGTTAATGGTTTACCCAGTAGCTGTGGGTTTCAAGTACCCCACGGACACCAGGGATCTGAAATGGGTAGATCATGAGTAAACAAACTTCTGTACTTCTGAGGCACCAACAAAGCACAAGAAGCACTAACAAACCAAGAGTAGTGAGAGTTTGGCGTGTATTTTGTCAGTTTCATTTATTACTGGAGGATGATTAGGGATGGGTGTGGCAATAAACTGGGAAGTGAGTGGGAGATTAATTTGAGAGGAACTGATGTGGTTGTTCCAAGCCTTCGTCTGCTGTTAAGCCAGCCCATTTCTTGACTGTTGTATGTCGAAGCTGTATTTTTTTAATCAAGCATGTGGGGTTTGGGGGAGTGGAGTGGAGTACTGCTAATGGAGGTATCAAGAAAGGATTCTCAGAAAATCTGAAGCCAGCCTACTGGGGATTGCAGTCTCAGGAGGTATTTGGAAGTGGTGCTGAACAGACCTTGAGAGTATAGGACTGAGCAGCTTCTGCACTGGAAGTCGGATTTGCAAAAAGGACTCCCAAGGGCTGCAGAAGCACCTCCTTTAGCATGTCACCTGAGAGGGAATGTGTGGTAACCAACTGAGTAGTCATGGGACTGTTTCACTGGTTTACTCTTACAAATAGAGTAAGTTGTTAACCGAATCCAGAGGGGAACAGCTCTGAGGGGCATCCCAGTGGCACCCCAGGAAGCAATGATGGTGGAAGTGGGCTCTCATTGCAGGCACGACTCTGTTTCTGCTACCCAGCGCCATGGGCAGGCAGGGTCTTCAGGGATCCTTGGCTAGACAGTGGCACAGCCACGTTGTTGGTACAATCTAAACTTCATTTTCACCTGGAGCCCCTGCAGATCGGGTCATGTAACACATTAACTGTACCTTGAGCTCTGAGCAAACACACAAGGCCAGGAGTGTCCCCGGATGGGGGTCCCAGTCCCACAGCTGCAGTGGCTCCAGCCCCTCTCCTGGGTGGCCAGGATCTCTGTAAAGCAGAAGCAGGTATGTTATCAGCTTGCCCAGGGCTATGCCCATAGCTAATGGCTACCTGCCCCAGGAGACAATGCACCCTGGGGAGTGGGCAGGGCTGGGAGCTGGGCACTTTGGTCACATCTGCATTTAAGGGAGCAGAAGGAGAGGTGACTGTGTCTATGTTCCAATGTGATGGTGACATCAGCCATCAAGTGACAGTCTTCATCTTGCATGTGGAAAAATGCTGAAATGACAATGTAGCCCACTGTGTTTCTGGCACAAGTAACAAGGAGGTCATCTGCAAGCATGTGGCTTGGGTCTAGGCAGTCAATTGACAGATGTGTTTGGTTGGCACACAGATCTTGAGAGTCCCAGAATAAACCAGGGGCTTTTACGTGGTGCTCCCAGTACAACACAGTTGCTATAAAGGCAATAATATGTCTCTGGGATATGGCGTAATATTGGGATTTCTGAAGTTTTCCCAATTAAAGGTTACTCAGGCCTTTTCCAAGCTCCAGTGGATCACGTCAAAAGTTGTGTCGCAGCTACTAGAAAAGGCCTGAGCAGAATGGATCCACCTTGAATTCAGGTGCCAGTACTGGGTATGCACCAAGTTTTTTCAGTCAGGAGAGAGACCTATGACAACTGCTTGAAGTTTCCAGGTGTCTGGCTTAACTTTAGCACTGTGCTAAACTCATGAGCTAAGAGTCAATGATAACACCTTGTGAGTCGATAGTCAGAACTTCCAAATATGCTATTTGCTGCCTATGAAAAGTGTCTGCTTTGAAAATTAAATCCACACACACATCTGTGCAATGATCTTTTGTCAAAAGAACAGGCAGTGGAAGATTCATCGTTTTTCTCCCCCATATCTTCTCTCTTGAAAGTGGTGGAATAGTTAGCTCTCCCTGCTCTCCATTTCCACAAAATAGACATATTTTGTGGTAATATATATATATACATATATAGGCAAATTCTGTGCTCCAACCTCTTCATTGTTCAGCTTTTAAAGGGAGTGCAGATGTATGCTGGATGATTTTGTGAGCAACATCAGCCTCAAGCATTTGACTATCAACAGAAAAATATCAGGCACTTTTGATTAGTGATCAGGGAGCACTTCCCAAATAATCTTAAGGGAAAGATCTGGCACCAAAAATCCTATACTGTTCTGTATGAAAGAACATGTGGAGTTAATAGTAATGCAGGGGTTGAATCACATGCTGTGTAATTGAGGCAAGATTAATAATTATTTAAAAGCAATGGTCCTATTATCTGGAAGACTGACTCATTTGTACTTTCCAGCAGCTGTTGTGTATTTTTGAAAGATGAAATTAGCTTTACATTTCCCTGTGTTTCCATTATGTTTTCTAACTCTGTGACAGATGTTAGCTTACAGCATCAACATATACAGGTAGGAAGAGAAATGTTGTTTTGTATTTCCTTCTGCATCCTGAGTCTGGTATGATTTTGTGGCTTTTGTTAATATAATAGATAATGAAATAAAGAGTGCACTTCATACATCTGCAAATGATAATAAGCTCTAGGGAAAGGCCTTGAACACTCTAAAATCATACAAGATAATCTTGGTCAATTGGTGGAATCACCTAAAATAAAAAGGATTGAAAAAGGCTGAATGTAAACTGCAGTACTTCAATAAGAGGATCCATCTGCCCAAACACAGGGCAAGAAATGGGCCAGGCAGAAACGCTGTGGACAATGAGCTGGTGGTTTCTAAACTGAATGCAAGTCAATGGCCTTGTATTGTTACCAGATGACCTTAAATATTGTGGGATATAAAATGTTGTTCACTATTACAAGCAAGTCTGAGATATGCAAAGAAGTCCACTGCATGTCACTCACCTCTAAGAGTATCTCCAGTCACGTAATATGTCTGGCTTTGAGCACCACCAGTTTGAGAATTTTGGACCCAGTAGAGTGAGACCAGAGGAAAGCAATAAGAATGGTCCGAGGTGTGTGAGGTCTGAGGAAACTTTTATTATTTATTTATTTATTTATTATTATTTATTCATTATATAATTAGTTAATTGAAGAAAAAACTTGAGGAATGCCATAATAAGAGTCCTCAAAGGCCCAAAATGTTGCCCTAGAAGGGCAAGGACTTTCTGGAAATAAGATAGTAAGCAATTGACTTAAAGTGTAAAAGATCTTTAAAGTGCACCAATAGCTAAGGAGCTTGGGAAATTTCCATCACTGTTGATTTTTAAAGACTGAGTAGGCAAATTATGTGGTAAACATACTTTAGTGCCAGATAACTCTGATTTCCTTCCCAGCCAAACATTTCAGTTGCATAAAGGTAGAATAGAGTATTCACGTGGCCACCATAGCACTTCTAGAAGCAGGAATAGACATTGCACTTTACAGCTATTACTGTCTGGATTTGATATGGCTAAATGTCATCAGTATAGTAATTTTATACACAAATTGGAAATATTAATACTTGAATGTATGAAGTTTACAGTGATTTTGTACTTCAATAGTAATTTATATTTTTAGATGTATTTGCAATTATTTACAGTGTTTTGGCATGTCTTCTGAACTACTTTTGTGGTTTGTATTTTGTGGCATAACATACATGGATTTTAATCATCACTGGAGCTGTTTTTTCAAACCTTGCTTTTTTAGTAGTGTCCGTTATTGGATATCAGCTATCAGGATAAAAGAATCTAATATCAGGTTAATGGTTGCTAACAAGATTAAATAATAATTGTAGAGAACCTGTCTATGTGACTGGAATTTTCAGGAGTTCAAGTCACACTCAGGTACCAAAATAGTTAAATTTTTTTTATGTTATTAAATGTTAATTAATGTTTCTGTAATAATCTTGATGGTGAGTTTCTCCCTAAATCTGTTTTTTGTGGTTTGACATGTCCAGATCTATTGCTAAGAGGTTTTAGAAGTCATCCCCATAGTACCCTGCTGCCATGTATGACCTGCTTTTGCCTTTGATCCAGAGCAACATTTCGATCTTCATTCTCTGCAGATCCAATCCCCCAAAAAGTAGCATTTTATATTCACAATAAATTCTCTTTGCACAATATTTAATACCAGTTTCCTTGGGTTTTAGACCTGCACAAAGATTATTATGCTGACAGATTATTTTTTAAAAATTCAAAAGGGAAATATTAGATTATTTGGTTTGACCTCTACCACATGCCTTGCAATTTTGCCCTGCTAATCTTATAATGAGCAAAGTAATTTCCTGGAATGTTACTGTTCTCCACTTCAGGTGTCAATACATGGACAATTCATCACTTTCTCTTTGATTTGTTCCTCTGCTTATTTGCTTTACTTTAGTCAATGCTTAGGTTGTTCTGTAGGCTCTATAGCATTTTACTCAGGAAGAAACTGGAGAAGTTTCACTAGGGTTACTCTGTTGTGCCTATGGCAATGAACTTTCATAGTACCGCAGAGAATTTTGCTATTTGCTTATGGGTGTTTTTCCGCTTAAAATTCTGTTGCTTACACCCCTCAATTTCATATGATTGTATGTTATTTCTGTAAATTGTGTCTATGCAACAATTTTAAAGATAATTTCTAAATTCCAAATTGAGGGTAGTTCTAATATTCTAAAATAAGTAAAGTGGATCCATTAAGATCACCTGCTTACAAATTAGCAGATATGTGAATGCAGGGTTTATATGAGAATAAAATCTATTCACCTTCTCTCAACTCTCCTTCAAAAAGCAATAACTTCTGGTTGGTTTTGAGGTTCTTAGCTCACATTTTTATCAGTGTATTACTTAGCAGCTTCAAATTTCACATCTTTCAAATACAGTGTAAAAACAAAGGGCAAGTTATTACCTGGTTCTTTTTCATGTGGTAATTTGTAATGATCATTGTTCAATATCTGGCATACAAAGAGGGATTGGATATGTATAGAGATAACTTAAGGTAAACGTTAATTACATTATTGCTCAGCCACTTTGTATAGTAAAACTTCATTACAAAGTGAGTTCGTTCACCATAAGAGAAGCAGCCAGTAACTGTGATTTACAAAGCTATCAAAACTATGGAAATGCTCACTTTAATCAGAACTGTAATTATAGGGAAATTTGCTGCAGGAAAACTTACTCACAGAATAAAGATTAAAAAGATCTAAATGTTGTCTATGAAAGTGCAACAATTAAATTTTCTTTCCAAGCCCGAGAGATCCTTGTGGAAGAAAAAAAAATAAAATTCTGTCTTTTGATTACAGTGGAGAAGAAAAACTGCAAGTGTTATTGTAATTTCCTCAGATAACAGTAGCAAGTGTCTATGACCGGAATGGATTTAATCCACTCTCCGGGGTTGGAATTGCCTGGCTACTGGTAATTAACTCTCTCATATTAAATAATTCTCTTGTCTTGAATGTAACAAAATTACTAATCTGAAGAGGCACTTTTCTTATTCCAAGGGCTTCGGTATCCCTCTGCAGCTGCCCTGTGGATTCGTGTAACACTTCATGCACTCTCCTTTCTAACAATTGCTATACACCAGCTCTTCCTGTCCTCTCAGAAGATAAGGCTGAGTTGTTGTCATCCTGTTGGGAGCAACCTGACAGCTGGCTGCTCAATGGAAAACAGTAGTATGTATAAAGTGAACTAATGGGACCTGAAATCCATCGAGAAAACTAATGATTTTTAAAAATAATAATCTTAAATTGAAAGATTGACTTTTCAGATATTTTCCAACCAGTTTTCCTCACTTTCTTACCCCGGTCTGCAGTAAATGTGCATATCAATGTCCAAGGGGAAGAGCCAGAACATGAAAGTACCCTGTGTAAAGCAATTACTACATTAAAGTCAGTAGTACTTGGACAGTTTAGACTTACTTGATTGCTTTAATACTGAAGGGTCATAAGACAAGGGTGTCACTGAAACAGGAGTCGAATATTATTGTTCTTGACTTTGAAAAGTTTGGGGTAAATTTCTGGGGAAAGAAACAGCTGTTTGTAATTTTTTGTGGTGTTTAGAAGCCTGGAAAGTAGTAGTGACTTTGGAGAAGATGGGATTAATAATTCAGTTATTAAAAAAGAATTATAATGTATTTTATCACATCACTGCAACTTATTACACTTGATATCTGATGAATATGTATGTGCATATGTTGTCCCAAGGCAGCTGCACAAATCTGATGTCCTGCAAGTAACTGGAGATGAACTCAGGAAATCTGTGTGTATCCCTGAGTGGTGCAGTGCAGTACTGAGTTAGGTGGGAATAAGGTGTAAGCAACCTCATCTCTCATAAGGTGTAGTTTCAGATACAACCAGTTCAGATTTACAAGAACTGTTGCGTCAGCTCCATAGTGTGCCTGAGACAGCTGATCTAGTTGTTTACGGTTCACAAATTGGGTTGCATTAAATTTCCTCTCTCCTCTGCACCGGTGAGGCCACAGCTGAAATGCTATGTCCAGTTCTGGGCTCCCCAGTTCAAGAGAGACAGGGAACTACTGGAAGGAGTCCAGCATAGGGCAAAAAAGATGATTAAGGGATAGGAGCACCTCTCTTATGAGGAAAGGCTGAGAGAGCTGGGACTCTTCATCTTGGAGAAGAGAAGGCTGAGGGGAGACCTTATTAATTCTTATAAGTATCTAAAGGGCAGTGTGAGGGAGGATGGAGCTGGACTCTTTTCAGTGGTTCCCAATGACAGGACGAGGGGCAATGGGCACAAGTTGGAACATAGGAAGTTCCATTCAAATATGACAAAGAGCTTCTTTACAGTGAGAGTGACAGAGCCCTGGAACAGGCTGCCCAGGGAGGTTATGGAGTCCCCTTCTGGAGATTTTCAAGACCTGCCTGCAGTCCTGAGCAATGTGCTCCAGGCAATCCTGCTTTGGCAGGGGAGCTGGACTGGATGTTCTCTAAAAGGTCCCTTCCAACTACAACAATTCCATGATTGTGTGAAATGCTAGCTTACAAATCTCTGATTTGCACTGTACTGAACAGTACAGAAACCTTTATAACTTTATTGCTTCCTCATCAGCACACTCACACTAGTTAGTACTGAACAGGAGGCTGTCCTTTTTGCCTGACACATAGTTAGCACTATGGAAAGATCTGAGAATACATATGAATGTTGCAGTATGTTTTTTTTTCTCCTTTGTCTACTGTGAGAATAGGGAAAGAGTGATCTATCTTAAGCAAGTCAGAAGTCAGTCGGAGGATCAGAAGACTAGACCCAGAAGTGTCATCTAGTTATCCTGTCAGTGGGAAGAAAAGAATGATCCTATGAGGCAAAATTAATCACATTTGGAACCTTATGAAATTGCATTCCCACACTTGCTGATGCAGCTGAATCACAAGGGCATGTGGAAATGGCACAATGCAGAATAGTCACCGTGTTAGCTTGAGGCCCAGTCTGATCTAATTAACCCTGCTCAGAAGCAAGGTTAATGAGCATGGGTACAGTCCGGCACAGGAGGTTTTTTTCAACTTGCTTGGAGCTGCCCTAAGGCTCTACTGTAGGAGTGCAGCATAGACATGTAAGTTATTAAAATACAAACATGTAATGTGACTTCAGGTTGCTTGTGTGGTTTAATACAATGCTGTCTCAAAAAGAAATGCCACCTACTCTTCTGAACTGGGTTATTGTTTTAGAGCTATAGCTGTGAGGAGTACTTCACTAGAGGATGGGAGCAAGGAGCACCCATAGGGCAAGTGACCCATAAAGACCAAAGAAAAAGTAGAGTGGAGAGATGCTCTGTGGAGGTTGGAATGAGATCATCTTTCTTGCTGTACTAGCACAGGCTATACTGGATGCTGATTTCACTACAAAACTTCTGTACATGTTGCTGATGTTAACAAATGTCTCTTTTCTTATCCTAACCCCAGTCCCTGATAGAAACCCAGCCATCCCATAACAGTGTTTTCCATAAGACAAGAGCATGAGCTCTGTGATCCATAGGGCTCCTTTTGGCCTTTTCTGTGCAACTGAAGACGACATGGATACTGTATTAGTAATGCAGAATCATGGAATGGTTTGGGTTGGAAGAGACCTTAAAGATCATCCAGTTCCAACCCCCCTGCCATGGGCAGGGACACCTCCTGCTAGATCAGGCTGCTCAAAGCCCCATCCAGCCTGGCCTTTGAGCACTTCCAGGGATGGGGCACCCACATCTTCTCTGGGCAGCCTGGGCCAGTGTCGCAGCACCACATAACATCCATGAATCACACATTTCTCAACACAATCCACAAGTGATTTCCCCCAAAACTGGCAGCTTGTAGAGGCCCAAAGTGTAACTAACATGGTGTAACAATCAAGGGATTGTCTCTTCCTGGCAAAACTTTTGTTCCTTCCCTCTGTCCCTACTGTCCAACATTCCAAAAACCCAGATGCTGATTAACTGCCTTACTGCTTTTATTTCTAACTCCAAATAGAAAAAGGTACTGAAGTAACTTTCTTTTTTTTCCCTGTATAGGTTTATTTAATAAAAAAATCACAGTAATTATGCAAACAACACATAATTTATAAATTAAATAATACTAATGGCACTATAAGTAGAGCAAAGGGGATGCTCTTTCTTCTAAACTGATTTGGGACTCTCATCTTGGATGGTTTATCCAAATTGGGATATACACGTAATTAACACAGGTGGGAGAAATTAACTGTTTTTTTACATAGAATATTAAGCTATGTTTTTTCAGAACAGTGAAAAATAAATGTCATATAATAGTTTAGCCATAACTTTCCAGTGAATAATTTATATGGTTAATTTCTGTCTCTTTTTGTGTGTGATTGGATTTTCCCATGTGTGGATTTCTAATTATCAGTTTTCTGTATTACTGCATTTACATTGGAATGGTAAATAATTAATGGCCTCCTTTCTTTCCCAAACCAATGCCCTAATATTGACCTTTTTTTGTCCTTCTGGAATTAATTATCTGTATTTCCTTACCCCAAGTTTCTTACCTCTGGTTGTGTCTTAGATCAGTTTCCTAGAATGGGATTCTTTTTTCGATTCATTATACAATTTGATACTTTGAGTGAATAGTTGGACATATGAATTTCAAATTAACATTTCATACTTATTTGAACTAGTAAAATGTAGTTATTGAAAAGTTTGCAGAAAGTAAATATAAAAATGGATACTGATTAGTCCAAATATAATTTCTATTCTGTATATTTGCTATCAATTTGTTCCACCACATGCTCTCATCTATGTCATGTACTTATCTCAGATTAAATGTTTTAGCAAAATTTGTTATAAATGAGTTTGCTACTGAAATGTCACCTCAGCCTCTCTTTTTGGCTTAGGTATATTGGAAACTGAGAGTACTGGTAATAATACTTAATGAAATGTCATCTGAAAAGCTAAGTGATCTGGATGTGCTTGGCAAAGAGAGTAGGTATCATTATTCTCATTTGCAGATGAGGGAAACTGAGACTTAAAAAAATGAAAAAACTTGCCCAAAGTCATTGAGGACTCTGGAAGTAAAGTAAAAATCACAGCAATAAAGGTCTTTCAAGTTCCAGTTGTCAGTTTGCCATTAGAGCATCCAGTAAGCAGAGAGCAGAGCCTGTGGCAAACATCCCATGATTCCAAATAACCCTTTAATAAAGAGAAACAAATTACCATTATTAAACCAGTATTTTCCATCTTTAGAAAAGATCTAAACAATCTTTTTAGATTTATTAATATTTGTGCTACTTTACTAAGGCTTTCCTGCTTTCAGCTACTTTCGTTTTCAAAAGTTCATCATACCCAGTAAATATTATTTAGTATCTAGATGGAAATCAAGATAAAAGCAGAAAGTCCGGGGCCTGGGAAATCAGGAAATCTTGTCAAAACTTGTTTTCACAATATTTCTGGGTAACTTTTGTAAACAAGACCAAATCAAATTGAAAAACATAACATTCACCCTGCGAGGCTGTTCTCACAGTGTTGTTTCCCAGTTGATTATTATTTTCACAAAATACCAACACATACAAAAGGCCTCATGACAAATTTTCCTTTTTATTTATGAATGTGAACACTAATTAATGCTGGTCCTTAGTTCATGACTTCAGAATCCAGCGAGTTACCAATAACATTGTCAACTAAAATTGTATTAATCTCAGGTTTCTTATAGACATATACTATCTATATTTCTACATGTGTTTTTCTCTTTAGTGTTCTCCAGCATAGCACTCTGCTGTTCTCTGATGTCAATCTGTGTTCATAAAGTCATGGAGCGAAGCTTTGCATTTTAGTCTGCATGGTGACCTGTGTTGGCTGCAGTGATCAGACTACCTGGTTCAAGTCCCACAATGCTTTTATGTTGCGTTCTCATCACTGCTGCCCTTGTATAACTTGGGAGTAACTTCAGTAATGCCTGAATATTCAGAGGGACAGAAAAATATCTCACTTCATCTAGGAGTTTTTGTCAGAGAGATACAACTTGTAATTCCCAAGATCATATGAGTACAATTATCTTTCATATACTGAGTGTTGCCTGCCACCCAGAACAGTCCAGCTGGCAGTCTGCCCAAGAGCTTCCATGGCATGGAAGCAGTCCTCTAGGCTTAGTGATTCCCCCTAGCTGTGATGTTAGATACCTCCTTTTGATTTTTGTCTTGCACATCTTTTCCTTGCTAAAATGAGCAGTCCTTTCTGTAGGAAACATTATTTCTTCTATTGTTTCTAATTTCTTCACATCTTGATGCTCCTTGTCTTTTCTCAAATCAGTTTAAATTCTTTCATCCTAAGAGTCAGTGAAGAAGATCCTTCAGGTATAGATTGCTTTTTACTTAAATGGAGAAATCATTGTTTTGCTGTTTCCACAAGGGGGTAAAAGAAGAGATTTATTGTAGCAGTCTTTTTTTCCCCTTTTTTTAGTAATTTCCTTTAAATGTATGTATGTTTTGTATTCTTTGAAACCACATTGGAAGCTTTTGATGAAGGTGGATGCATAAGTTCAAAGCCTCTCCTGCTTGATCAGTATTCCCACAAGAAACATGGATGAGAAAAGGTGGTTGCAGAGAGCCTGACTGGATTCATCTCATCAGCTTGGTTAAGAGGAAATTATGGAAAAAAGAATAAAAAGTTCTTTTAATTTTTTTGTTTGTTTACTTGCTTTCATTTTATTCCCCTCTAGGCACAAAACAAGCAAACTTGAGCTCTATTTAAAAACAGAGCATGCTCTTGCTCCCACACAACATATTTTCATAATCAGAATCTTGGTAATTTTGTGTTAGACCTTTACTGTGAGCATTTTCAACGAGAAAAAAAGTGCTGAAAGAGCACCTGGGGGAAAACTCTGCAGTCTCACGAAAGATAATTTTCTACCTGATTGCATAAATAAGAGCAAAAATTGGTGTGTTGAACTTCTTGTATTTGTTAGTATTTAGGCCATGATTCAGATAATTGTTTTTCCTTAGGGTCAGGCTTGTATCTGAGCTCTTCAAAGTATTTCATCCCTTTGTGTACATTCATTATATTATCATAAAATGATACCCCAAAGGAATTGGAATAAACTGCAGTGGGTTTCACCAGAGATTTCAGGATTTAACGGCATGAACAAGGCTATGCCCTTTGCAGCTTTCTTTAGCCAATGAGGTTGCTTAATGAAGCTGTTGAAATTTGAAAGGCAGATACATTTTTTTGTGTGCCTTAGGGAACAAGACAATCTTTAGTTGAGATGTTGGAAAGAAGCTGCCTAAGCTGCAATTGCCTACCTCAAATTTATAAGACCTAAAAGTTCTGATACCAGCCTGGTGGATGCTCAGTAGCGGACTGTGTTGATTGCTGGCTTTAGGTGTTTTGAGTGGCTTTAGGTGATCTGATAGTCTTTATTTCAGAACATTTTCATAAATAAATGTAAATAACAGTTGCTTCAGCACTGAGTTGACTGGATATACCTACCATAGGAGCAGACTCCGCGATCATGACAATGCACAGATTAGAAAATGAACCGCATCAGAAAATGGTTTAGTGCTTGTAAGAATTGCTGTACAATGAGCTTTTCATTGCTTGTTTGTAGAGCTATAATCTAATTCCCTCAAATATCATTTCTATCTATTTTCAGTACAAGAAAGAATATGGTATCATACTAGTTCTATCATTTGCCACTATTAAATCAGAGATTTGTTAGCAGCTGTGAGAATTGATAATTGAGTCTGATGAAGTGATTTGAATAGAACAGCAGTTTATAATTGAAAAATTGTCTGACTTACAGGCAGGTTTTTAACCATATTTGGCCTTAATATTCATAGAAGGAAGATGAGAACAGAGATATGTCTCTCCTCTAGCAGCATAGTTAGTTATATAAAATGCACTTATTAAAATTTCCCATTGCTAGTTGATAATATCTGCACCTTTTTGTGTGAATCACCATATTGGTTTTGCCACCTCTTTTTGGAAGGATGAGAAACGTTTAGTTGACTTTGCCAAACCGTGGAGCACAGATGGAATTGGCATGATGGCTAAAGCATCTTGTGTACTTGTGTGTCCATCAAAAGCAGTAGTAAACAACTGGGATTATTTAGTCTCCCAATGACCAGCTACTGGCAGATTAAAAAGAAAAGATTTTCAGACCAGCCCTCTGGGGGAAAGTCCTGTCCTGTTCTGGCTTCTCCAGTTAGGATCCAAATTCCTGTAATCACTGCTAAGAATCCCCACTGACAGCATCTGCGTATTGACTCAACACTTCAGTACAGAGGAATTTTAGTTCGGAAATACACAGCCTACTAGTTAAATAGTCAGTAGTCACAGACAGACTCCTTCAGGGTTTTTGAATGCTTTGTCTCTCACAGTGTCTTCATTATGGGAACTCATACTATATACTCGATTTGGTATAAAAATCGAGTTCTTAAAGACTGGAATCAAAGTGGTAATCTGATGGCAAAATACTTTCCATCGTACGGCAAGTCCAATAAATAACCAGATTTTCTCTTTTGGTTCTCATTTTGTACAGTGAATTTACACTGTGAGGTGGTGCTTCCACTGCCATTTGGAAGCTATTCTCCAGGCAGAGTTTGTGTCTCCTGCAGCTTCATGCATCTGTGTTGTGTTCGTGGATGCCTAAGGCTTAAACAGAGAGTCTCTGTCTATCACAGAATCAAACTAACATATGGCTGTATGGGGGAGCTGTCAAACCACTGATTGAATCTTACTGCTCAGATGGAGATCTGAAAAGAGCACTGCTGTCTGTGGACAGAGTCCATCCATAAATTACATCACAGAAAATAAAGCCAAATACAAGATCTCCTTCTGCTCTGCATGCTCTCTGCCCGTATCAGTGTGGTTATATACACCTAGAGCAATGTCTGATATTAATTTCTGTGTAGTTTTATTATGGAAGGTAACTGGAAGTTTATGAAATAGACAATTTTTTATGATTGACAAGTTTTTCTGTAGAAAGTCATTTAAGCCAAAGAGGTTGTGAATAAGTGTAATTGAAAAGCTGAGGCTGAGTGGTAGCTTCAGTATTAAAGGATTTATTTTAGAGTGGGGGTTGTGGGAGAGCTATCAAAAACTTGAGCCCCTGTTATATCCTCGGTTTTTAAGCCGAATTGTCTTTTGAAATCAATGGTTTGATGTGACACCTGGGTTTTGATCAATGCATGAGAAGTTACTGCATTTAGAGCAAAATTCACCTTGCTAGCTATCCTGACATCCTGTCCAGAAGGAGCAATTCCTTTATAATTTTCACTCCCTATTTTTTGTCAGGCCAGACTAGGATAGCTGTGAAGTACAGTGTGCTGAGATACTGGGGAAGGAGCACTAGTTCAGGCATTGACAAAAGGCAAGATGCTGTTGATGAAATCTCATGTGAGAAACACAGATCTGAGTGCTATGGTGCTATATTGTTCAGAGGTGTAGATTTACAGTCATTATTGTCAAAACAAATAGTGTCTCACAGGAAAAAAACAAACAAAAAACCCAAAACCAAACCAAAAATATATAAATAAAACAAAATAATGTTTCTGCATCCTTCCTTTCACTAGCTGCTGTGCATTCATTGATCAGTGTTTTCACTGATCTTTTTTAATGCAGAAATGACCATGGTTGTGAGTAGCAGGTCCCGATTAACTTTAGTCCACAGAATTTGCACAGACATCTATGCAAGTCTATAACATTCCTGCATTTCTTAAACTAAACTTATAACAGATTTTTGTGCCAGGCTAGATAGGACTCTGTATGGCAATGAGAACTCGAATTTTGTCAAAATTAGGACTTGAACTACCACTTCTAGAGTTTAACGTAATGTACCACTGAGCTCTCTAGCAACCTAATAAGTGCGTGGACTATAAAAAAGATCAGGGACTTTTGTCACAGATTTACATCCTGGATTTCAGTTTCCTTGTTCCAGTTTGAGACCTGACACACTCTTCACATTGCTAGTAGCATTATGGCTATAATTAGGAATGCCCATAGCTTTATAATCCCATTATATAGCTAACTTGACAGGGCTAAAATGCAGGATCAGCCAGTAGCTCATATGTCTTCCATTTGAGGAACTTATTTATAAGCATAGTTAAGAAAATGGGAATGAGAGTTCCAAAATGGCATGAGACTCTGATCCATTAGGATATCAAACCCATGCAAATGACTTTCTATTCAGTGTATGTACTGATTACATACTCCTTTATTTCAGCAGAACGTCACATTGCTATTGACTAGTTTTAGTTTCTAGTTTTTCTTTCATATTAAGTCACTGTACAAGCAAATTGTACAAAAGAAGGTTCTTTGCCCCAGAGGTCTTGCCAGACTGGAAATTGTCATTGCAAATTAGGACTTTCATTATAAGTGATCAATACATTAGATACTACTGTTTTCCTAGGGACATGCAAACAGAAACCTCAACTGCGCTTAACAGTGTCACTGCATCATTCCGAACTAAAAGTGCTACACTAGGCCTGTATGGCTACCATGGTCCACATTCACACAAAAACAATTACAGAATGCAAATGTCCTGTGTATTAGCATCACACTCTCACCCTACAGAACACTCAAATGTTCTCCTTCCCCCCGACAATGCAAGGACATTAGAAAGTACAGCTTCCAAATAAAGCTTGTTTATCTTTAAAAATAAGTGGCTAATTACAGAAGATACCAAAAAGCAGCAAAGAATCATGGATGCTATATATGGTGGGAGGCCTTTTCTCCTTAGATAAATCTCTCTCCCACTGGAACAAGGCCGTAATCCAGACTGCTAAAATACTTGAGCAAAATGACACTTGCTGTTTTCCATACAGCTCCACAGGAATAAGCATTAATCTAACTCACACAGTGTCCTACTGTGGTCATGGACATGACAGCATTTGTATGCCACACAGATTGCTAGAGAGCTCAGTGGTACATTACATTAAACTCTGGAAGTGTACAGTAATGCAAGTCACAGGACATCTTTGCAACGTCTGTTTGAGTGTACTTTCCTGTCATCAGTAGGTGTCTTTCTCACCTGATCAATCAAAGAGTGAGATTGCTGATAGATACACCCTCAGATCTAGAAAGTCTTCCCCTTAAAAAATGAAATAGAGGAAAAACGTTTTTGGGGGAAGGGTGAGGAGAGCAATGTATTATCTACAAAGGAGCTCATACTGAAAAAAAAACAACCACAACATAGTGAGATGGAGGAAAGAGCAAGGTCAGATTTTAGACTGCATAGTTACTCAGTCTTGTCTTTGAAGTCACTACTGCATTTATATTGTTGTCTTTGCCTTCAATAGGACCATTAGTAATGCTTGAGTAACCTTCCTTGATGCTGAACCATAAATGAAAGGTAGTGAATTCAGCGCATCTGCAAAGTCCTGGGGCAATTTTTTGCTTATAAAAGTAGTCTGAGGCTTTACTTTTTTTTTTATTTTTGTTTTTTTCTTTCTACTGTTGCCGGTAGCAGAATAAGAAACATATTCAAAAGCTGAAGGAAGAACAACAAAGCAGAATCAATGTCATGGTACATTGTACAGACCAGTATTTGGAAGGTTTAAAAGTTTAGAGCTTCATGCCAGCAGTGCTATTGAAGGGAATTACATTCCTAATGGCGAAGGAAGTTTCAGCTGCATGTTCCCAGAATCACTGGGTTTGGTGTAGAAGGACCAATAACTGGCACTCCCTAGCTAGAGTTCTGTGTTTCTTCGTTAGTTCATTTTTAACAGATGAAAAGATAAAATGGATACATTACATTTGCAATGAAATAGGCAATGAAAATCTTGCCTTTTTAAATATGTTGATGAAGCGTAAAGGACAGGTCAAGTCCATATTCATGAATGATGGCCCTTGTTCCAGATACAAAGGTACTTACTTCAGGTGTAATATAGATTTCCTTTTAATATTGTGTCAATTTGGCATAATTAGAAGTTGCTGTTTAAAATTTATATCACTGAAACTCCTTGGACTCATACTTATCAAGGCCTCATTTTCAATGTTGACATGTTTTCTTTAGGATAAAAGCAGCCATAATCCAGTAAAATGCTAGGCTTGCCAAAATTTAGACATGCAACATTTTTTTGTTTCATAGCATCAACATATTGCATTTTCATGTTTTTCTGTCTTTGCAAGTATTTCTCTATGGCCTCAACAATTTGCTGGGTGGCCTGGCAAGTGTATCCAGCTCCATACATTATTTGTTATGCTGATCAGTGGGACAATATATGGACTGAGTTTAAACACTAGATGTCAAAAAGTGGTTAAAGTAGATGTCTTCCACAAAGACAATTTGAAGTTGTATATACATTCTCTCACAAGGAAAAATTGTCTCTTGGCACAGAGAACAAGTTATTTCACTTGCGTGTCAAGAGGTTTTATGAAGAAATTGATTGGTTATATTTTGTATGGAAAATTACGTAGAACATTGGGGCACCCACAGGGTCACCGATCATGAACTGCTCGGAGGCACCTGCATAAGGCATGAGGGATTCCTGCTGCCACCAATACTAAAAGAGTAAAGTTATATTTGGGAGGCTTCATGTGTTCATGAACATGTTCAGTTCTAGTAAAAGTATTTCCTGTAGAGGTTGGTGCTAGTTTTCAGAGGGAAAGGAGTAATTTCTGTCAGCAGCCATTCTTATCATAAACATTGGTAGTTTCCACAGTACTAGTTGGTGTATTAAGCTTTTTTTGCTGAACCATATGCAACAAATTAAGCTCACCTGAGGTTTTTCAAGTACACATGGCAAACAGCAAAGTATGTGCAAGCATAGTTCTAGTGTATAACTTAAGTTGATGATTACCTTCACAATATCTTACCACTGACAGCAAGTCAATTTAGAGACCATGACAAATAACTTGTAACAGAAATAACTACCAAAGACTACAGCTGAGCAAACTTAGAATGAATAACATGTTCAGGGGCTACATTTTCTGGGGATATAGACACTGCCTGAAGGATTTATGGACGTCTGTTTCTGTTACTTCTGTAGCCCCTGTGAATATCACTACTGTTGTGATGTATCTACTTGGTATGCTTTGCTAACGTGGCATAATGAGGTTTTAAGTCAGAGCAGGAGTGTCTCCTATAACTTTGCTCCAGATGCACTGTACTACTGTAAAAGGATATTATGTACTGCTAGAGTTTTATCACTGAGAAAACCCCACTTTCAGATTGACGTAAATGCTCTCCTGAAGTTTGGAGAACTAAAAAGAAAGAGAAGAATGCTGACATGTTGATTCTTGAATGCACGTTATTAATAAAACAAGCTGCATTGCTCCAGCAGCCACGTGGCTAACACAAATTTTGCCTGGCATCACATGCTAAAAGTGCTTTTGATGATAAATTTGCTCAGCTACCCTCAGCAGTTTTTTTGTCTCTGAGGTACACTTCCATCTCTGATGAAATTGAAATTCAGTGCCATTGGAGTTGTTGTGTGCCTGGAGAAGACTGGCTGAAGAGAATGGATGTTATGGTTTCCTAACAGTGTGTTAAGAAAGGAAATTATCAGGCTATGAAGCAGCAGTGGTACACTTCCAGGGTTCCTAAAATATTTACTAAATGGATATCTAACACCTTAAACCAGAAATATGCCAGCGTAGCATGAAAGGCACGCTGGCCTAATGCAGTCCCTTGTGCAATACCAGACGATAGAGTCAAGTGATGTTTAAATTCTGAGGAAAACAAATAAGCTGCCAGTGCAAAGGGCAGAGTTTCTTATAGGGAGTGTAATGTAGTGAATGTATATTTTAAACACTAAGATTTGCACTGAAAGTAAGGTAAAAAATCTGTCCACCCAATTAGCAGTATACCTGATGTTTTCAGAACGTGAGAGGTAAAATAGGAGATATCCACTAGGTAGCCAAAATTAATTCAGATTAATTAATCTGCTTTGAATAATGGCATATGTCTATTTAATCCCTAATGATCTAATTTTCTTGCTTACTTTCCATCTTTAAATGCCTGTTTGAAATAATTATGGATATGTATTCAGGATTCTTTATTTTATACACTGTTCTCAGCTCTTGACTGGCTATTTAATTTACCATGTGCCTGTGTTCCTTTAGCATTTGGAAGATATTGCATGATCTGAACAAGTTAGGATGCAGCCAGGACCAAAAAAGTACTGGCTATGTACATTTATTCAGTGAAAAGCCCTAAAGACCCAAATGACTGTATGTTCTAACATTGACTTAGTATTACTAATTGGTTTTATGGCATGGGGCAATTACTGTAGGAAGAGCTGTGCTGCCTCAGCCTGGTACGCCCCTCATACAGGTACCATCCCCGCACTGAGAGGAGAGCGGAGTAGAGATAAGGGCATACCTTCATATGGAAGTATTTGCAGAGGGAATTTCCTGGGCTAAGGAGAATCTGTTGAGCAAATGAAGGTAATTTCCTTAACCCCTTCATGCTACTTAGTTTCTAACTGTATATGTTGCTGAGCAACCTCATCTGAAATAAAGCAATAGCAGATTATTAAAGCCAGAAGCTAATGAATGAGTCAAAATGTTTAGATTTGCACATTTTATGTTGTCTACATGTAAGATAGTGAGTTACATTTGTAACAGGAATAAATACAGAACATATCACTGATATGCAAGACTAATTAATTAAATTAAACCAGATAACAAGACAAAGTATGAGACTGTGATATATACACCCAAAAATCATGTTTCTCAAAACCTCATGCAAATAAATGCTATCTGACATCATGCCAGCAAATCTGAGGTGTTCTGGATTAAATAATTTATCAGGGCTAACAAATTATTCTTAATGTTCTGAGGTTTTACTTTGTGGTACTACTAATCAACATTATATCACTATGTCTCTATCTATATATCCTAAGATACAGCTGGATAGCGTTGCTTTACAGTACAAAGGTATTAAATAGCTCCATCACATCTCCTTCGAGGACAAACTACTGGCTTCTGGCAACTGTTCCATCCTGATAGCTCCCTTTTCCCAAAAGTGCTTTATAAAAAATGCGCTTGGAAATAGATATTTTGAACTCACTTATGTAAGCTACCTGCAACTAAGATGTCGCTGGGAATTAGCTGTTTAAAAAACAAAACAAAACAAAATGCAGTGAACCAGCTGAAGACTGTCTTCTTTCTAGGATGTAGAGCTGCTTTAACTTTTCTCTATCTTTTAATTAACTGTATAGCTAAGCGTCAATTTTCGTGTGAAGGAGATACTTGACTCAGATGGCTGTGTGTGTCGTTGTCCATTCCATGGTTCAATTGCACTCCATCTATACATGAGCTCTCTTAATATACAGCTGTTGGTTTAGAGAATACTTCTTGTAGCTTCTGAAACAGTCTTGTGGGATCCGTGTATTATTTAAACCATGTCAATTTAGTATGTGGTGTTCTTCACTTATGCTGTGTTTTGCACATTGAACAAACCCAGCATGTTCAATAGAAAGTGTGAGGACGAAAGACAATGAATATGGCCCTTGACCAGTGAAGAGTTACCAGTGTTTGGAAGTTATTCTGTGGCTGAGAGGGGTTGTGCAAACACTTTCATGATTTCTGCAGCGGTGCCTACAAGCTGGAGAGGAGATTAGGTTTCTGCTGTGCTTGCGTTCTGATGTTCCATTGTTAGAGAGTATTTCTGGCCCAAAGACATTACTTGCAAAGTACAGCAGATAGGTGAAGGCTAGAAGAAGGGCGTGCTGGTTACCTCAATTAAGTAGACAAAGAAAAGTAGACAATGCAGAATGAAAGGATCTGTTCATGCTCATAAGAAGAAAGGTAATACTGGGCAGCTCTTTGAGTTAGAACTGTACCTCCCTTTTCCTGAAATATCGTCAGTGTTAGTCTTTTTAGTATTTTTCTTTTTTTTTTTTTAATAAGAGTCACTTAATGTTCCTAAAAATCTGAGGTGTTGCTAGTGCTTTGTAGCATCTCTTATAGTAGTGTTTTAGTGATGTTATTGATAGCGGAACTGCTGAAGGGGAGAAGCTGAAATAATATAACCCTGTAACTTGCCTTCTCATTTTTAGCCTGAAACATTCTAGCAGAAAATAGTTGCAAAGAATTTTTATGCAGAGGAGGTTTATGCAATGAAGATGTTAAAGTGGTCTTGGCTCTGCCCTTGAGCAAGGTTTGGTTTGGGCATGGGCTTCTGCATAACCTGGGCAAAATATAATGCCTGTGTTTTACAATGAGATTTAAGTGAGTTAACTACAAGGAAAGCTTACCCCTCTGTTTTCCAGGGACTCCTTACCTTTTCTAATAGAAAAATGAGCTTTTTCTCTTTTTATTTCACTTATCATTTATAAATGTAGCTGCAGTCATTTATCCTTTATCTCCACTGCTTAATTGTGTAAAAAAAAGTTTCAGGGTAAGGGAGTTTGTGTCGTGAGAAGCATGGAGCCCTGTGAAGAATAGAACCCTAAATTTAGCTTGGACATTTAAGGACTACTCAGCTACAAATAACCCTGTTAGAAATAAACAATACAAGAACTCCTGGCTTTTGTAATAAAACATAAACATTTTATGCTTTAAAAAACACACCAAAACCAAAAGGTGCAGTTTTCCCCAGATTTTGAGAGGCATCAGCAGCTCCCTTTCTTTTGGCATCCTAAATAAGTTGTATGCTCACCGATAGCAGTGGGAGGTTAACAATCACCCGCTTTAATCAAAAAAACTTTACATTTCAAATGTAATCTAGAGCTAGGCTGGAGATAGCTTTCAAAAAGCCGTGATATTGAATAAAATGGATGCAGCTTAGATGTTATAATTGGCTATTTTGGGTTTTATCGTAAGTCTTTTTCTATAGATGCTTTTGATCAAATGGGAAGAAAATTTATTTAAGACATCTGCTGTAGTTAAGATTAAATATTATACTTTTATTGTACTTTAGTTTCTAATAAGCTGTTACATTTTTTGAGTCGCTTTCTGTTTTCCTATAGTACCTCCATTCTTGACCGTATATTTACAGAAAATATCTTATAATGCTTTTAGGATAAAACCCTTTTAGTTCTGTTAATTCAGAATTTGAAAAATTTCAAATTTTTATAGCATCTTTAACACCCTGGATTTATAATGGTTTGATGAGCTTTAAAAGAGGGCAAATGGAAGGATAAAAAAACCTAATACTAGTGGAATAATTTGTTAAAAGCTCCTTCATGGCTTACACTTCACTGTCTTCTGAGGCTTGTGGAGACCAATGCCTCTTGCCACTGAAGTTAGCATGAATTTTGCTACTGAATTTGAAAGGGGTAGATAAGTGTCCTCATAGCTCTGCTCAGACCTCAGTATTTTCAAATTGCATTACTCAGTTCCTCACCAGGGGTTCTTGGCTTCTTCCAGAATTTGGCTTTCCAGCAGGTGATTTGGTATCCTTCTGCAAATAAAAAATGCATTTCTCTTTGAAAATTAGTACTTGCTACCAGGAGGTAACTACTGGCCTCATGCCACTGAGAATGGCTCAAGGATTTAGCAAATCCATCCATGCAACTCTGTTCTAATTGTTCCTGCATTGCTGTGAATAGTTTTTTACTGGCATTATATCTTTATGCCTTCTCTTCCTCGGATGACCTGTGTGCAAATCATGTTCTCTGCCTGACAAAGTAGAGATCGCTTTGTAACCCTCCCTTCTCCTTACAACCCTTTTAGAACAGCCACCAAAAAAAAGGTGTGATGTTCACAGGAACAGGAGCATGTTCCATGTTACACTCATTTCTGTTAATCTTATCCTGTTAATACTTGTTCAGACTAAGACTAGCTCTTAAGGGTGACAGCATTCTTTGAGACAGAGAACAGGTGATGTACCTTACTCTGAAGGCACCTACTTTTAGTTGTGTGGTTTAATTATATTTTCCTGTAGATTTGGCTTGTCTACTAAAATTAATGCTAGGTTGGCTTTTTTTTTTTTTTTTTTGCATTTGACATAGGGTATTTCCTTTTTTTTGCTTTTTTTTTCCCCTACAGCAGCCTGAAAGATGCAAGCTACCTTGTTTTTCTTGTTAATTTATCAGTTCAGGTGTGGACACAGAGGGGTGGGTATTTGTCTGATCTCTCCTATTGACATTTTATATGTTGTCTGCCTTTAGGGAAGACTACAGATTCTCTGTAAAGCATGTGAGCAAAAAATTGTTTCTGAGTTTTTAAGTAAATGTTCATCACTTGTTGCTTTCATTCTAACTACTGAGAGACAGAGAGAAATTGTCAGAGTCTAAACATTGCCCAAGTGTTAATATCTCAGATAAAATTTCAGCTCCATGAATTGCAACATACTGTGGTTTTTAGACATAGCATGTTTGGCAAAGTGAGTGATCTGAACCATACCATTGTGTTGGGTTGGTTTTTTTTTTCAAAAAATGATCTGAACACACTGTTTTTTTAACCACTTTCTGCTGCTGGTAACTTATAAAGCTTAAGGATGCTTGAGTATAATTCTTGAAACAATAGACCCGGTCTTACTTATCCTGAGCAGCACCACTCATTTCAAGCACCCTCATTGATTTCAGTGGAATTATTCACAGAGTCAGGTCACAGAGTCTATCCCATTCTCTTCTTCATCCATCTCCCACTGTCTGCTCAATAAAGAATCTTAGAATAGCTGACATTGGAAGGCACCTCTGCTCTTGCCTACTCCAACCCCACTGCTCGGAGCAGAGGTACATTTCCCTTTGTTGAATTTCATGACATTCCTATTTTCCAGGTTCTCTGGCTTATCATGTCCTTCTGAAAGGCAACACAACCATTACTCCATCACCCATACAGTTTTGTATCATTTGTAAACCTTCTGAGGATATACTCTGTTTTATCATCTTTAATGAAAATGTTAAACAGCATTAGCTCTAGTGTTGACCCCTGGGGCACAGCACTAGTGACTGGCCATCAGATGGAGTTTGTGTCACCTTTGAGCCTGGCAGTTGGCCAAATTTAGTCCACCCCAGTGCCCATTTATCTGGTCCATATTTCATCAGTTTGTGGATGAGAATGTTATGGAAGAGCATGACAGTAACCTTCCTAGAGGAAGGATACACAACATCAGCCACCAAGCCAATAATCTCATTGTAGAAGACTATCGTGTTAATCAGCCATCATGTTTCATCTTCAGAAATCCATGCTGACTACTCAAAATCATTTTCTTGGTCTTAATATGTTTGGAAATAGTTTCTAGGACTATCCCCTCCATCTCCATCCCAAGGACTGAGGTGAAGTTGACCACCCTGTAGTCCCCTAGATCCTCCTCCTTGAAGACAGTAGTGACATTTGATTTCTTCCTGTCCTGAGGAGCCTACTCTGATCACCATGACCTTTCAAAGATAATTGAAAGTGTCCTTGTAATGACACCAGCCAGGTGCACCTTTAGCACTTGGGAATGCATATCATACCTCCTAGCTTATTCCTGTTCTTACCGACAACCTGCAAGTAACAGCAATTAATTAAATAAGTATCTGTGTCAAACCAGCAATAACTATTTCACAACCAACTTTTTTTTTCCCTTAAAGACATACTTACCTTGATCTGCTCATCCATTGAATTCTTGCTGAGCGGTATATTATCAGGTGTACTATTTAAACTCTTTGATAAATGTAACAGAAAAAGTCAACTATTTCTCTTACAGTGAGGAGGGAGGAGAGGTTGCATTTCTAATTTTATGCTCATAATTATCCTACTGTCATTATTCTGTCTCATGTTTCAGCACAGATTTATAATGCCGATATCATATGCCTCTTAGCCTGGCTCTCTGAGAAGCAGATAACATTCTGTCTTTTTACAAGCATCCAGGGAAGAGCTAATTCAACCAGGTTAGTGATGATTTATGGGCATTTATTCTAATCAGCTTTTCTGACAAGCCTCCCATTAGGATACCACTAGATTTGGAAGAAGACACAAAAATCTAATTTCGTTTCTCATTCTGAGATGTGCAGAACTTTTCAATTCGGAATCTACTGTCTGAATACTTGGTAAAACTGACCTATTTCTAACAGTTTACCAGAATTAGTATGTAGTTACATCCAAGCTCAGTCCACTTTCAGAATGTGAACTTATTTCAATAATGCTTTTTGTATCTGAAATTTTCATTTACATTTAGAACTAGCTTCCACCTACCCCTGTTCATGGTCATAAAAATAATTGGTGACTTATGAAAAATGAAGTATTTTTTACCTTTTAAGCCATATAAGCAAACATTTCCTACTGGCAGAAGTCCATGTTTGTCCCTGATGGAAAATCCTTTCCTCCACTGTTCTCTGTAGTTAGGAGCTTTCTTTTACTAACAGATAACAAAGCAGCATCCACAGTCCAAGGACTGCCTTAGGGCAACCTAAATATTCATTCATAGGAAGAAAGAAAGGAAATTAGACATTGGCAGGTATTCAGAATATAGCTAATGCCCCAAAGCATAGATTTGCAGCTCAAGAAAAATTAACATTTCATATTATAAAAATATGGATGTGAATTTTTAATATCTTAAAGTTCAGGGCTGTTCAATGCCAGAATTGTGGTTCAGCCCATCAAAAAAGAAAT
Source organism: Gallinago undulata (assembly GCA_026546715.1). NCBI lineage: Eukaryota > Metazoa > Chordata > Aves > Charadriiformes > Scolopacidae > Gallinago > Gallinago undulata. The sequence goes on along the minus strand of JAOTQQ010000002.1, from coordinate 10,849,481 downwards.
GAATCATCTAGAAATTGTGGTGACAGATTTATGCTCAGAATATTTATACCACGGTTGTGATTGATGCATGAATGTAGACAGATCAGTTTGTAGATTTGCCAGTGCTATTTCTCCATCATCGGTTTTGTGTTTGTGTTCGTTATTGCGGAGCTTGAGGTGTCGTGAGGTGCATTCCCAAGCACGCAGTCACATTCTGTCAGCAGATTCATCTGATAAATTGGCTACAAATTATTAGCGATCTTATCAACACCTTTTATTCTCAATTAGAATAGTTCTTAAAAAATATTATGGGGGAAGCCTGCCCTCCAGCTAGCAATAAATGAATCATTTGTAGGACATGTAACAGAGCGATTGTGCATATGCTTAGTGGAGCAACCTCAAACGTCATTCCAGGCAGCAGAGCAGCTCCGGCTGGCCTGCTGCCAGAGGTCCTAACTCCCTCAGACAAAAGCAGTCGAAAGGTTACGTGTTGATAGGCATGTAATTACGTGCTTTGGATGAAATCCTGCTTCTGCTGAAGTCAGTGGCAAAATTCCCTTTGATTTCTCTGGAAAGCAGTAACCTTGTTTCATACACCCAGCCTAGGTATGTGTTTTATCTGTGAATATCCGGTCTGAGGTTACCCTAATGTTTCAGGTGTGCACACAATCATGGCAACGAACGTGTCTGTTTTCAAGGTTGCTAAGACAGGAGGGAGGGATTAAGCGATTGTGCTTTTGGGTCTTGCTGTGGCATTGTATCTGAGTAAATCTGATCAAGATCTGAAAATGTTTTTGCACATGAGGAGACGGCTCTCATGGTTGCCTGACCCAAAGATCACAGGAGGCTTTTGATCTTCACATCAGCCCTTAAATAACCCACTCGTCTGATATTTTCTGCATCCATGATCTTTACAAATCTCCAGCCTGCAAATTAAATTCCCTGTAAAACATGTTTGAGAAATACCATGTTGTGTGCAGTGGACTCATAATTATGGACTCATATACTGAGAGAAAAAGAACCAGAGCATTCTCAGCTGTACAAGGGAAAATGTTTATCGCCTGATGCTGCAAATGTCTTGATCAAGGAATACCTTAAGTTTGAAAGCACAGTCCTAGAATAAGGGTTTTTTTAAGAGTTTAAATTAATTTTGAGGTGAAAATGTGTTTTCTAGTGTGAGGTAGAAACTATGCTGCAGTTAACTCTTGTTTGCTTAGAAAACATGATTGTAACATTATTATTCATTTTGACTATGGAAAGGCATTCAAGAATAATGAAATACCCTTATGTGATTGTAAGCAGAATTGATCTTGAGTAGAATGGAAAGAACTCATCTTCTGCTTTCTAGAATGGACTCAATAGTCCAAATAAAACTGAATGCATTTTTAAATATATATTTTGTTGCACAACATGGAATTTTTCTTGGGGTATGAATTTTCCGTGGTACCTGATTTTACTGTTTATTATAGACCAGTAAAGGAAGATGTCTTTGGTGAGGATTCAAGCATGCTGGCCACTAAGCTTTATTTGGGCTAGTGTCACTGTTAATGGAATAAAGCTTTTGTTCTGTGTTACTATGATGTTGAAATAGTGGGAGTCTAGTAGTACTGTATCAGTTGCATGGAAAGGCAGCATTTTTCAAAACTTGACACAAAGCTTCACTGTGAGATGGTTCCCACACCCCCATCCCCACCCCCCACCCCCCATTTTCTTCTATTGCTTAGATGGGGAAGTTCCTCTGAAAAATTATTACCTAGAAATGGCACCCTGCATTTGTAATCTCAATTGATACCAGGTCAGCTCTGCTTGTATACTACAGATCCTACAAATTCAGCCTGGAATCTGCCTGACCAAGGCACTTGTATTGGCTCAGGCACTAACACCTACAAAGATTTTGGGGTCTGTCTGTGCTAGTATTATATTTCTATTGATGTTCAAATCAGAATAGGCTCAAGGTTTGTTCATCATCGGTACCAGCACCAATTACAGACATACACTTCACCCACTTTAAACATAGATTTGAAGCTTGTCTAAGTTGAAAAGGAATTGAATTTTAGCTGCATGGTTCCATGCTGATAGTTGAGGGAAAGGTATCTCAACAAAGGGTTGATAGTAACTGAGTTTACCAACACTTTAGCTTTACAGGGGCCATCATTATCCCTTTTTATTTATATCGGTCAAGCCTTGAGCTGAATTGCTCCTCCATTCTCTAGAAAACGGCTCTTGTCCTGGAAGTAGACCAGCCTATACAGACAATAGCCCCAAATGTAATTTTCTGGTCCTCTCTGGATTTATATCCTGGAGTGAGCCCACAAGAATGAGTTCCTGAGTATGATAGGCACAATAGGCAATAAAAGGTATATACAGGGAGACACACAAAAAAGTGTACAGCTTTATGAGACGCTTCAAGGGCAATATTTATCTAACCCAGAGAAATGAGTTGAAGGCTATCAGGAGCACAGAAGGGTATTTGCAATGGCAGCCAAACTCAGAAAGACAAACAATCTGAGTAAGGCTTTTGATCTATCTAAAGAAAAAAATAAAGTCTCATGAAGAACAGATGAAGAAAACATATTCTTTGCCTCCTTTCTTTTAAGCATTGAAAAGCATGGAAAAATTTATGGATGCCTGACAGGTATTATCTTTATAATGAAATACACCATGAAATATTTTTATTACTGGTTCAATTAAAGAACTACTATTTTCCTTTATTTTATGATGTGAACTATGTATGTCAATTGCCTGAGTTTCCAGGATACCTTTTTTGGTTTTTTGCTGATAGTTTTGTTGTTGTTTGCTTTTATTTCCTACAGAAGATAGACTTGTATGAATTTAGCTGTACATTAATTGTAGCAATCAAAAGTTAATATTTAAACCCAAATGGGATAAAATGTATCATGACATTCAGGAAATACACTAAGCAGGGAAGCTGTCCTCTTTCTGGAAGCCAACTGTGTCTAGTAGCTACAATATGTATTTCCTACAAAATGCCATGGACTGGGAGTGTTTAGGATGAAGTATAAAACATCAGTGACTTAGCTCTAAGTTCTGGTATGATGTCAGTGGTGATCTGTGAACAGCATTTCACTAAATGCACTAAATGCACTGACTTTGAAAATAAAATACTGTCTGTAATCAAAGAACGTTAATGCTTAAGCTGGTTGAAAGTCTAGAATCAGTTTATAGTATTTTTAGATCATGTTTACTGCAGAGAGATTATTTTGTTGTTATTCTTCTTTAACAGTACTGGCCTTTGTCAGAATAAAAAAAAAATAGAACAAATCTTTTAAAAAAGAACCTCTCTGAAATGGGAGCTGCTATAAAAAAAATGAAATATACCAAAGTTTCTCATATGTTGGAGTTTGAATTATTGTGGCCTCATTGGAAGGAAACACAATTATAAGTTTCCTGAACACAGCACCTAATTTTTTCTATTAGCAGTGATGATTCATCTTCACCTAAACCATCATTTCTTCATTTTTAAATAATCAAGGTTACATACTGAAAAGAAAGAGAAAAATGTCATTTGACTTGTCACTCCATTCAAGTCAGCATGGTGAAATATAGAGAAAGACCTCTTTTCAACTGTGTAGAAGAGGAAGAATGTAAGGATAAAAAAAGAGATAACAATCCTGCAGTATTACCAGGTAAATAAGGCTAGATTGAGAAATGGTCTTTTTTCCCCTCAGATTATCACAAACTTTTAACATTTGTTAAAAAGAAGAGATTTTGAGCATCTTTTTCTTGATTCTCAGGAGAGATACATGGAAACGTATCCTAGACAAGGGCTAGAGCAGTGGTCTCCAAAGCGGGGTGCACACAACCATCCATTGGGGTGTTGGGAAGAAAATATTTTTTTGTACCATTAACAAATATTTTTAGAAACAGTGCTTATTTCATCTTTATCCCATTCACTTTTCATTTCCATTTTTTGTATATGTTTTTATAATGTAAAAAATATATTAGTAGAGTAGTACAAGTATATTATTTATAAATATATATGTATAGGGGATTTACTGATAGTAGCGTGTGATCAAAAACAGTTTGGAGACCACTGGGCTGGAGAACAATTATTGACATGACAGTTCCACAGTAGATATAATTAGTGATCACACAATTGACTAGCACTATTGATCATGCATAGTTGCATGAGGAAATGGGGCAAATGGAATTAAACCAGAACCAACACCTATAGAGTTTACAGAAAAGCTCTTGCTGATTTTCAGAAGATGTGATTAAAGATGTTAGAAAGGCGATAGAAAGGTTAGGATGCAAGAAAGTGATTTTCAACTCAGAAAAATGAAGCAAAACAGTCTTGGGAAAAATAATCCAAATTATCAACACTCACACTGGAGAAACCTGTAAACCAGTTGTGCAGATGGAGAGTTATTAGATAAGGGAGGGTGCACTGAAAGTTGAAACAAAGAAGCACAAACGGCCAGAAAGATTTTGAGAAGTATCATTGATGCATGCATTATGAAATAGAAATAAATCATTTATGTTGATTGAACTCCAGTATGGCAGTGTCTGGAAAATTGCTTTTTTTTCAGGATATTGTTTTATCAGAAATGTATAAACACCAAAATGGAAGGAATTTAGCAACAGTAAACTACTATGAGAAAGATCACAATAATGAGATTACTTATAAAATTTAAAAGAGTTATTAAAATAAATCTGTCTTCCTTGCATATTTAAAAAATGGAGGAGAGGGATGCATGGGAAAATGGGTGAGGTGATACAACAAAATATTCTGAATGTCTCAGTGAAGAGAAGGGAAAATGAGAGAAATGTTAAGCAAAGAAAAATAATTATTATTTCTAGATAAAATTCTTGATGATGGCATGGTAATGATAAATTACTTAAATTTCAGTAAAGTTCATGGTGTTATGTTTTTTCCAAGCACATAAAAGATGATTCAGAGTTTAATGTCTCAAAGATAGACAATAGCTGTAATAGTACAGGTTTCCAAGATCAATAGAGACTCTGAATAGGCCACAGAGGTTTAAATAGTTACATGATATCTGGCCTCCTCCCAAGCCATTTCAAAGTTCTTGGGTTTCCAATGCCCAGGTGCATCTACTACCATTTTATGGGAAAGTGCATATTACTGAAGACAGATTTGTCTTGGCGCTGGACCATTTTATATTCTTGATTATAGTGTTCGTGGAGGAAAAATATAAATGTACAGTCAAGTTATTGAAATGATGACTCTGTGTCATGCAAAGATGACAAAAAGCAATCTGTTCTTTCTTTTGAGTGTGCAGACATACTGTTTTGTTGGGTTATGATGGTATGTAGGGACTGAGACAGCCTGTAAACACTTCAGAATAGTTAGGTCAGGAAAGGGGTTGTCATCCATGAACTTGATATGAATAAGGTGAAACACCTGTGTAATTGTTTCACAGAACTGGCACAACTATTCTTTTTCAAGAATGTTGTTTTCCATCGAGATCCAAGGTCTCTTATAGAGTCAATTATTTGTCTTTCTTTACCCCTGAAAAATTCATTGCTGTTTTTCAAAGAGCAGTTGATTGCTGATGTATTTTTCAACAAGGAGTACAATTGATTTAAAATTTAAAGTGAAGACCTCTAAGTGAAGCATCTTTATAAAATGAAATAACTGTTTTCTAGTGCATTTAAGTCATGCCATTTCTTACCATTGCATGACTTTTCACAGAGCTGCACGAGAACAGTTGCATATGGTTAAAGGCCTTGAGGTTTTTGTTATGTACTAGACAAATTTAGACAATAATCAAACCTAATTTGCTTCTGCCAGCAATTTCTCTTTATCCCTTGAAACAGAAGCTGCCTTTCTACACTGGGGAATGCTACAAGCCACAAACCAAATCAGCTTATCTTCTGTGGTTGTTGTGTCAACCCAATAAAAACATTCAGCAAAGTATATCTCAGAAAACTGGTGCTCTAACGTTAGTGATCCCAAGATGTCAGTTGTCTTGTATCGTAATGTTGAAAATGTTGCCTGTGTTCTTAACAGACTTCTGTAATTACAACATCCTTAAAAGAAGGCTTTCTAGGACATAAGCTGACAAGATTCACAGTGACATGATTCTGATCTCAGGATACAGATACTTGACTACAAAAAATTCGGTTTAAGTAAGAAAAAACTTTTGGGTCTAAGGATGATCAAACACTAGAACGGGTCGCCCAGAGAGTTTGTAGAGTCTCCATCCTTGGAAATACTCAAAACCTGACTGGACACAGTCTTGAACAACTTGCTGTAGGAGACCTTGCTTTAAGGAGGGAAGGTTGGCCTAGATGATTTCCACAGGTCCCTGCCAACCTCAGCTAGCCTGTGATTCTGTGAAAAAGCCAAGCATTTCCAGCAACCAAATATTCTGATCTACCAGTCGCAGCTTTTGTAGTTCCTGCATGATCTCTCCTATAGAGTCCTATACCCACCTTATTTAAATCAGTTGCTCAGTGCTCTCTGAAAATCTGACTTTGTGTTGAAAATGGTGAATTCCTGTATTCACTTTAGATTCCTGCTAGGAGCTAAGCCAATGGTCAGAATATGTTTATATACAGGCAGTGTTTTTAGTATTGACTGAGTGGCAGATAACATCCGTAAATATCCTTAAGGGATATTTTTCATGAAAGAGCAGTGTAAAAGCAGAGTGGTATAATAAAGATATGCTGAACTTTATTTCAGTCTTTTGCAGTTTTTTGGGGGGTTTTTTTTGCCTTTCAGAAGCCCACAAAGAGTAAGAACAGGAGAGCTGACAGTTGTATTTAAATGAATTAAATAGCAATGCATGTGTTATATGTCGTGCAATTAAAACCAGTTTTGGATTTTGGGTTTTGTCTTGCAGTGTACCAAAAAAAAAAGTGGAATGACAATACTAGGGAAACTATTGCTTGCTTAAGAATGCATGCTCGAATTGAATTCCCACTGCGAGTCTTCATGGTCCCCATGCTGCAGGGTACCCATGCTTTCTTTCTCAGTGCTCTGGAGGCAGTTTCCCACACAAGCCATTAAAATATAAATCTTTTTGGTATGAGCCATATGCCTTCTGTCTGTATGTATGTGTAAAGAAAGTTTACGGAGATTCAAGCTGGGGTGTCAAGGTAAACGTCACAAGTAAACAGGCTGGAATTATGTTTTCTTAGAAAAGGAGAAAAGGTCTTGCGCCTATAAAAAATTGTGTAAGTTTGTGAGATCCTTAGATTCCTTGCAGTTTGTAGATATGGCTTCCCTTATGGCCACAAAAGAATCAAAAATCAAGAAATGCGCAAGTCAATGTTATATATCAGACTGAGTCCACAAGGGAAATACTCTATATGACTAGGAAATCATTTTCCTTCCCCTGTAAGCTCAGGCCAGAATGATCAGGACGTGCCCCAATGCTCAATGTGGATAATGCTCCACCATTTCGAAGCGTGTGCCTCATAAGCAGTGCAGCCATCTCTTTCATTCTCTTTTTGTATCCCTCTTTTCATAGCTGTTTGTTACTAACCTGCCCACTATGCAGATTCAGCAGATATTAATTAATTCTTTTGCTGCTGATTTAAGGGATAATATTTTGAGGTAATATTTAGGTTGAGCTTTTGCTTATATTTGCTTCAAAGGATAATAACATCAGGGTGAGAATCTTGTACTTGGATTAACTAAAAACTTTCTGTTATTAGATCTTAAAATGTATTAAACCCATGTGTAGACATGGCACTTAGGGACATGATTTAGTGGTGGACTTGACAGTTTTTAGGTTTATGTCTGGACTCAATGATCTTAAAGATCTTTTTCGACCTAAATGATTCTATGATTCTGTGATAAATCTGAACTCTCAAAGGTTGACTGCTGAGTTGAATATGCATCTTGGAGTCTTAGTACTGCTTACACTTAGGCCTGGTATTTCAAACCCCTGTGCTTGAAAATTCCAGAAACCAGCTTTTCATTTTTGCAAGAATGGATTAAACCACAAGGGCACCAGAGACTGTTCTATTTGCAACAACACTGAAAGTTAATATATCAGAAGAAATATTAATCTATAGTTTGGCTCCAGTATAGTGATGCTTGTGTTGTAAAGGGCTCAAACAGGGTAAGACACACCTATGGTAGTTGAGTGCAATATATCTGGTCTTCATGTCACTGTCTTTTCTGTTTCCTAAACATTTTGTTTTCTTTATCTTGCATGAGGTAAACTACTCTAGCATTATTGAAATAAAATTTCTGGCCTAGGATTTCAAATACGCATTACTTCCGTAGTTTAATAGTAAAATCAGTGCAGATTGAAATTATTTAATTGACAATAACTTGATCAGTTTGAGGAACAAACCTCAGAAATCCCCCTCTGTCATTGCATAACTTGACAGATCCCCACAATTAAAAAAAAAACATGTCTTCTGATAATGTTATTACACCTTCCTAAAGCAATTCCCATTCATCTTTAAGCTGAATTTTTTTTTATAAAAATAAAAAAAATTGAACTGTATGCAGTTGCTTCCTAGAAATGTCTGAACTCACGAGACGGTAGAGGGCAGAAGTTGTAGGCATATTTATGTTCTTACAGGTTTTGTGGGAGGTGGAAGCTGGATAGAGTAGAAAAAACATAAATCATTGTTTACTAAGGGTCAAGTTGGCAGAATTGAGCTGTTGTACATGCTGCCTGGAAGCAGCTGGTGTGCTCATCAGGAAGGAGGCACTGGCTGGCCAACTGTTATTTGAACTAGGTAATACACATGCTGGGTTTTGTCTAGCACAGATGTCATGGAGATACATGAAAATGCTGGATTTCCTTTAGTAGGTGAGGGAATGGAGGAAAACACAGAGTCTTTATTTGTCCTAGTGCATATGATGTATTTATCTTGATCTCATCTGAGAAGTAAGGAACAATACTCCCAATTTACAGGTTGGAAGTTTAGGCACAGATGAATGAAGTCATCTCGTCAAACTTCACTGGTTTATGTGCTACAAAGCAGGAGACTGAACCCCAGTCTCCAGAGTCGCAGATTACTGTCAGAACCACTTAACAGAGCTCTAAATATTTCTGATGGAAACAGCCTCTCAGCCACAGCTAGAGTCTCAGTTGGGTGGTAATTCCATCCAGTTCTACTCAAGTCCCATGTTTTTTTAATTACACACAAGTATAATGTTTTTGCAGTGGTATTGTTCAGATCTGGGCTGATAGAGACCTCAAAACCATTCTTTAAAATTGTATTTCTGGAAATCGGTTGCATTTTAAATGGAGACTGTTAATTCTTTCTAAAGGATGAGTTTGTCCACTTAACCTATTGCTAGCACACCATGAATACTCCATTGTCTGCTGGAGACGTGTGAGCTAGTTGATGAAAAAGGTCAGTCAGCACTTAGTAACATTAAAATCTCATTTAGATCTGCTGATCCCCTTGAGGGTGCTTTGGTTCTCATGGCACTCGGGGTTTTCTACTGCTTTTCAGTGTTTGGAACCAACGGTATTTCATATCTTCTTTTGAAAGCCAATAACAGCACTGAAAGGATGAGTTAAGTGTCGTGGTGCATGTCTATCATTGCTGCTACATCTGAACTGCTGTTGAACTTCACACCATGCTCCTCATGCTCTTTTAACTCATAACAAGTCTCTAAAAATGTAGCAGAGCTATGGAATAGAATGGCTTTTGTTGTGGCTGCAGCACAACTTTCTCAGCTTCTTGCCCATCTTCCAAATGGCTCCATCACAGAACTCCATCACAACCAAGCTTCAGATACTCTGCATGGCATTCCTGGTGGTCAATTATTGAGATAGCCAGCTAAAGCTCAGATATTGAAGGGAAATCTGGTCTGCATTATGCTGTCAGCAGACAGTAGGAGCATAGGCTTTAGAAGGCATAGCCATAATATTTCCTGTTTGCCTGGGGCTTTTTGTCCCATTTGTATTTTTTTAAAAAGCCAGTTGTTAAGATGGACAGAGAGGAATAATGATGGGACATATTTGCAAACTTTTCTGGGTTAATCAAGCGTGCAAGTTAGACTGAGGGCAATGCTGGCTGTGTTCCCAATTCATACATATTCAGGTGGTCTGTATAGCTGCAGAAATGTTTAGAGACGCATTTTTAATCATGTGATTATGGTTGTGTGCTGGCCATATTCATCCACAATTTCTGTGAACCTAAAAAATTATGCTTCCTCTCTGGCAACTGGAAATTTCTTTGTGTATTTCTAACAGAAAGACATAATTACTATAAGGTACCTGTTTGCTGCTTAGCTGACCTTACTTGACATTACAAGTGAGTAAATCACAGGCAGAGGTTTCTGTGTCACTTTTCACAGGATATGAATTCTTCTCCTTACGTGAGCAATTCTATTTTAGTCCAGTGTAACCTACATAGGCATGTAAATACTGCAATCAACACCATGATATGTCTACTGAAGAGCAACCGGTACAGTCACTAACAGTCTGCTGTTTCTGCTTTGTTCACTTGTCTTTTCTGCATGCAGGTAGATGAGGTCAGCCTTGTTTTGGTAGATTCCAGGGTTTCTTCTTTCTTTAAGCATATATTAGATTAGAAAAGTAATGTAAAAATCCCCTTTTCCTGAGCATTAAAGGTAATAAAGTTTGTATTGAAGTTTTGGATTTAAGTTTCATCCTCTGTCCTGAAATGTTCCCAGGAAAGCTCTGATTCCCATACAGATGAATATGTGGTGAAAAAATATGTTATTACCTGTAACACCCATCCCTGGTAGGCTCGGTTAGTTCTATGTCCTCCACCTTGGAGCTGTGGAAGAGATTTAGATTGCTGAGCCCGTGCCATTGAATGAACTGAAGCTACGGATCTCGACAGGCGCTGAGCTGGCATTGCTTCCCAAGGGAAGGCAATCTTGCAGAAACCCTTTTTCAAGAGACATGCCACACCGTTCTGTAAGAGCTGGTGTTTTCTAAGGGATCAGCCTCTACATGCTGCACTACTGTACATTGCATTGGCAGTTTATTTTTACCTCTTGCCAAATTACAATTTCTCGTGTAAATACAGAATCACAGAATCACCTAGGTTGGAAGGGACCTTTTAAGATCATCTAGTCCAACCAACAGGAAAAAAAAAACAAAACCACCCCCCACACACAAAACAACACCAACCCAACATTAAACCATACTTGGGTGTCCAGTGTGGAACATTTAAACTTGTTTGATGCTGTTTATTAATAATAGCATATCAATATAATTAACTACATGACTGCCTGGAACAAAGGACTGTGTCTTATTTTGTTACTTGACCTCAGTGAAAATATAATAAAAATCTTTATTCGGTTTCCAGTAGAGAGGAAAAGTTAGTTTTTTGGCATTTTCATCTGCCACGTGGAAGAAAAATAAAAACATCTAAAGTTTCAAACTTAAAATAGTCTATTAGAAGGAAAACCAATAGTATACTACCTTGTCTGATAAGGATGTGTACTTGTATTTTTTAATCTCTTTTCCTCTTTTTTCCCCTTTTTTGCCTCACTTTTCTGAATGTCTGAATCAGTGTTCTTTTCTCAGTGATCCTGATACTTTATTTTTTGAGTCTAGTAACTGTTTGACCTTTCAAATTGTGTAGTATGATACTGCCTTCTCTTTAAGATTCAAGGATTTATTAAAAATACCTAAGCTTAATAATGTGGGATTGTATTGTTTCATGTTTCTTGTTCTTAATGATTTGTTATAATAATTTGTCATATATAGGAAATCAGTCTAGAAACTGGTAGACCTTGTCCTTGCACTGTGTAGAAATGCTCTTCCACTTACTTCTATGCCATAAATCTCTACTATACTGAAAAAGTAATTCCAAAGAGCAAAAAAGAGGCATCCTATTTTAGGCCAACAAAACAAAATATAGTCTTTAACCTGATACATGTATAAGAACAGCTCTTGCTTCCTTTCAAATGTGTTCCACAAAGCACTTATAATCATACGGAATCTAAAAGCATAGTGATGAAACATAAATCTTTGATTCATTTTTTTTTTCTTACTGTGCTTTTTCTAAGAGTGGTTTGATTTATTTCCAAATGAGGAATGAGGGTCTTAATCACAATTAGCATACTTGAGAGTGTTGTCAGATGCTAATCTGAGGGTTGCCTTTTGTATATTTTAAGAAATAGAAGCCAGAGAGCTAGGTGACAGAACTAGGCACAATTTGTGGAGTTTGCTTTGCTGAAATTACAGGTTAAAGTTACCTGAATTTGCAAATTGATTTGAATTTGAGTTGCGTGAAATGTTTACAATGAAACCTGAAGCTGAAATTTTATCCGGTTTGAGTATTTGAAAGAAATATTCAGTCTGTGTGCATACATTTCAAATGAACCTGAGCTGAATCAGGCATTTGCATTGAAATGTGAAGCATTTATCTGCAACTCAAAATGAAGGCAAGTTCAGCCACATTTAATAAATCTCACTGTGAGTTTTGAGACACATTTGAGCCTAATCTAGGGAACAAATCTCAGCTGACATAAAATGGTATTGTTCCACTGAAGTACCTATATGGACACTGAAAGACTGGGACTAATATTCATTTGTACCAGCTGAGAAACTGACTAATATTCATTTGTACCAGCTGAGAAACTGGTCCAGCATGTTGAAAACTGCATTCATGGAAATGAATTTCTGTTGTAAAATCTCATGTGTTTTAATCACCACACAAGCTTAAAATGCTATTAATTTTTTTATTTCCCATTTGTGGCTGAATATTTTAGAAGAAATATCCTCCCAAAGACACCATAATATGAGTTGAACTTCATAGCCTAAAAAATGTCTTCAGATTCCTTTCTGGAAGAGCACATGAACTGCCTGAAGTCAGCCAGCTGTGCCAACCCTTCCTAGTTGGACTGTATCATTATTCTGGCTGGAGAATAAGAAAACCAAGAAGCCCTTGGGAGAAGCAGGTCCGAGACAGAGGTCTCTGCAACTTTCCAGGATGTCAAAGCCCACGAAGAATAAGAGTCTACTTTATAGACTGTGCACATGCTCGCATTCATCTTACAGTTGGACCAGGGGGACTAATTAGCAACTAAAGGAGAGATTAAATCAGATAAGTTTTTATATAAAGACTGTCATGACACAAAGTCCTACTTTTCTGTCCAGAGACAATGTGGCAATCTGCTGCAATACTGTTGGAACAGAAGTAAAGGCACAGCTTCAGTTACTTTTGCAGATGAATGCAGTATATTTCACTCCATTTATTTTGAGAAACACATCACTTAATGAGTTGTTTCTTTGTGGAGTCATTCAAATAACTCACAAAAGGCCAGAAATAAAATGATTAATTTAGATAACTTCTATCAGGGGACCACTTGCAAATGGTAGTTTAGGAGTTAATAAATGACAAATAGATGTTAAAAGCTTATTACAGAATCTTATGGGCAACATGAGTAAATCTCTTTTGTGGAGTCTTATAAATATTACTGATCAAGCTGGGGAGTGATCAGCTTATGTGATTGAGCTTATGAAGATTTTTTTTTTTTTGCCTGTTTTGGTGGTGTGTTTTAACATTACTTTTCAATATTACATTCAGTTAGTTCTGAAATTAAGCAAATGGTTTAAGCTAATAGCTAATGAAAGCTACTCCAAAGAGAGACAAGAGTCCCTCAGAGATTTCTAACATACATTTAACCCATGAGGAGCTAGAAAATCTAAAAGCTTAGGCTGCTTTTGTCCAAGGAGTTCAGATGCAGTTGTGTCTTTGGGTCTGACTCACATGTAAAGTGTTGAGTCCTTGAAAGTGTCATCAGAACTTAAGTGTTGCTATTCCTTCCAGGTGCTCTGTGTAACATGGAAACAGCAACCATTCAGTGGTGGATGTCAGAGCTCTGATAGATGATGATCAGGAGTGCCCATTACCTCCCATGCTTTTTCACTCATAGCACTGGTCACGTCCCCACCTGGGACACACATTATGCTACCCTTGATACGGGGTAGGTGAGTGGCGGTATTGTCAAGCAGTACAGCTTCCCAATCCATGTGGTGCAACAGGCCATTGCTGTCCAAGCATCACGCCTCAGGCTGGCCATGTGTCATCCTCTTGCTAGCTGAAAAATTATACACCTTTGCTGCTCTAATAGTCTGATTCATACATCTAATGATGATGAGAAAATCCTAGGTCATGTACTTTATACCGTGTCATCAACAAATTCCTGAGCAGCTTTACTTTGCAGAAGAGGTTGTTGCCAGGACAATGCACTGTAGTCTGTGCACTCTGTGTAGCGAAGACTCCATTTGGACCACTAGTGTACCAAACTCATGAAAGAGAAAATCAGATGGAGCCATTAGCCAATAGTCCAGCTGTGCTAACAGCTGCAAAGAGTCTGAAGCATCTAAGGATAGTCCCTCCTTTACTTACAGTGGGAATTACACCCTGCCACACCTTCTCAACCTCCACCAATACTAACACTATTCAAAATATCAGGAGGAGAATAAAGTTCCTTCTCTTTGCTCTGCACCATACATCCCCTTAATCTTTTTTTGGTTTCTTCTGTGCGGATATTGGGCATGTTTGTGATACTGGATGAATTTGCCTGACCTGCTAGTGTATTCCTATGTGGACAGCTGTAAATGTTTGGATTTTATTTTGGACTTTGGAAAGGTCATTTGTTTTTTCTTTTTATGATGCCACAGGTTAATTTTGTAATCATAATGAGACACTCCAGGCTGCACTTTGTTACCTCATAATCACAGTCTTTCTGCAGCTGAGGACTCTAATCTATCCGCTTTGGGTCTCTTATTCCAGCCCAGGCGTGTGACTGTGACCAAATAGCAAGCCTCTTGGTGTCCAAATCATGGACACCCTATTACATTTGTCCTCAAGCTTCTTTGGAAGAATCTGCAAACTTTGCCAATGTACAAAATCAGATTATATTTGTCATATCGTTCTCATTAGTCTGTGTCCCAAAATAATTCGGGGTCCTAATAGAAATGTAGACAGCTCAAATTGATAAAGGTTTAATCTGGGTGATTTTTGAATTGCTTTACTAGCAAACAAGACTGAAATAAGCCAAGACGCATTTCTTCCGTCTGAATGAATATGATACTCCCTGCAGGATGGTTTTGATTTTTGAGCAATTCTATTCCTGATTTATATGTCATTCTCCAGAAACAAATGTTGGGCCAAAATTGACAGTTGCCTTGGTTTTAACTGGTTTTAAACTGTCATGTTTCTAGCGAGCAGACAGTCTTGCTCAGCTGACTTCATTAGCAGTCTTGGCAGGATCTCAAGGTTTAAGGATCAGAAGAGTCACTTAACATTCCTCCATGTATTGTAAAGAAGTATTTGCTGAATGCTCCCTAAATTCTTATCTTCAACTGCATAGGTTTGCTTTTATTTTTAACTCCTATGAAGTGAATTCACATTTCAGAAATGTCTGACCTTAAGCTAGGCTGATGTTGTGACTAAGATGCACTGATGAGTATCTGCTATAGAATTATAGTTTTCAAATGCAAGGATGAGATCTGCTTTCAGAATGTCACTGAGGTTTGTACTCAGTTGGGGTTTTTCTGGAAGGGTGTATTAGTATCACAAAAATACAGAATGCATTCGGTGCAAATGACACCTGACTTGGGATTGCTAAAATATATGGGCAGCAAGTCCCATCCCATATTTCACACAACCAAAGGGTGTCTTTCCTCTCAGTGAATTAGACAGAAGAATGTCTAGTTTGAATAGATTAAAAAAAAAACAAATCCTCACAATATTTTCTGTACTCAAAAAGGCATTTGTGTTGACTCTGAACCTCTTGTAACTCCTCTAAATCTAACCTGCCCTTCATGCTGGCAAGGGGATTCAGTTTGAAAATTTCTGGTTTTATCATTCCAACTGTGGAAGATTGAATTAACATCACAAGTTTGACAGAGTTTCTTGGACCAAAGAACTAAGCCAAATACCAGTTTTATCAATTTGCTTTGGAAAATGGAAACACTAATTATTTATGGGCTTGTGCAGTATTTCATGACATGCAATTTCATTTCAGACAGGTCACATAATTATATTACTGGGGATGGGATTTGCAAATCCAGGGTACCAATACAAGCCCCTTCAAACTAAAAAGCTTGGATGATTGATAAGGATAAACTCTGATTTTTCCCTTTCTGATCCCTTCTCTCACAAGTTTTAATGAATTATAGATATGTTCATGCATGTGCACAAGTGTAAGAGAGCGCATATTTTCTTCAGCCATTTTCAATATGACTTTCATTGAAATGACCTCTACAATATAGATTTTTGAAAGGAATAAAACAGAAAAAACTTTTTGTAGATATATTGGATGATGAGGTCTTTCCAGCTTAGGCTGCTTCTCTTTTTTTCCAGGTAAAATACTTCAAACAACACTGGGGGAAAAAAAAAGAACCTGGGTTGGAAGTTATTCTTGTTTTTATTTTTATGCTTTTTTTTTCCCCATTTCTGGTATTCTGACCTCAGCTGGAGTTTGTGCCTTCCTTCTGATATCAGTCTTATTTATTAGAAAGATTATATTGGTTAGATGTGAAATCTGGGTGTGAAAATGTTATCTGTCAATTAAAATGAGATCACTAAACAGTGCTCTGCTGAACCTTGCAGAAACAGTTTCATATATTTTGTCTTACATAAAATTATAGCAGGAATGATTTAAATGACTCTATCCTTTCTTCCATTTGTATTGAGTGACCTGCCTTAACTTATGCAGTACCTTGTCCCAAGCTAACAACAAACAAAAAAAAAGAGCAAGAATGTTATCTTTCTAAAGGTCATGTCTCTTATGATTAATGTGTTGTTTTGAACACAAATATCACTTAGCAATTATAATGTGAATGCAGCTACCAAATTTTTAAGAGAGAAAGGGCTTGCTTATGTATTTATTTAGATTTGTGCTGCCCAAAGCCATTTGGAGAATGAATGTTTCCCATAGGTATCCAGACTTCATTCACAAACCAGACCAAAAAATTGTAAAGGCCACAGGTTCTTTTATACTTTCACGCTGCAACCTGTGATTTCAACCTGACATTTCCAGTCTGCCTTAGATGGCTGACTTCTATGTTAGTTTTTATTCCATTGTTAAATACATGGTTAATAATGCGGAAGGTGAAGGGTGAGTGCTCATAGAATATGGATGGAAGCAGAAGGAGCTTTGTGTCTTTGGTGATCATAATTACTTTCTTTTTTTCTTCTTTTTTTCTTCGTGTGCAGCGTGAAAGTGTTGCACAGCTGTCCTGAAATGCCAACTCTCTGTCTAGTCATCCATCAAGAGTCACTTAAGGATTCACTTTGACACATATGTATAGCTTAACAGTAATGTACCTTAAATTTCATAACATAACACTGAATTGAATACTGGCTGTAAAGCAAAACACATAAGACCAATGTGGAATGTAGGGTTCTGTTTCCTACTTATTTTACAACTGCTTTATTTACTCTCTCTATTACATATACTCATGACATAAATTAATTTGCTTGCTTTTTATAGATCATGTGAACTGCCTGTAATGATACTAGAGCAGACCACACTGATGTAACTACTACTAATATTATACACTGACACTACTGAAATGAGTAGTCAAAGGAGCACCGGTTTGAAACTTAGGCGTCATGGGTCTGTCCTGCTTTTCTGTGACCTTACATAAATTATTTGTCTGCTCTCGACCTCAAGAGTCCTCTCCTCTAGCTGGAGCAGAGATCCCCTGTAACCCCAGCTGGATAGCTGCAATGGAGATCTAGTGCATACTTTGGAGACCAGTGGTTTAAAAGCTGGGTTTTCTTACTCTTTTCTAGTTTCACCAACTACCACAAATCAGTATTTTTTCAGTCATACATTAAAAAATCAGAGTAAGCAGACTTGGGCTGGAAGGATTAATATGTTTCCTTTAATAGTACGATTCTAGTACTTAGGACTGTACACTGCATTATTTTTTTTTCACAAAGGCTGGATAAGAAATACCATTTGCTGACTTGTCATCTATATAATTGAAGCAAGCTCATTTATCAGAAAGGTCCTTGTGAGGCTTAGCTGCTCACCTGCATGTTCACTGTTTTATATCCATTAAAAATTGTCTTCTAACTTTACCGTGTAGAGTAAATTTATAAAAAGTCTACAGAAATTACCCTGTTGACAATTTATAGAGGGAAAATTTGGGTGCATTTGATTATTTATTTATTTTTTATAATTTAGTACCAATCCAAATATCTATGGATTTTCTTACTTGTTTTATCTGTAAATACAGCCACACTTTTGTAGTCTTTATGAGATGCTGTGAAGCTCTGCTTTTTCCTCTAGATTATTTTGAACACATTATAATGATGGTCTCCTCAGGACCCATAGCAAAGAAATATAAGGGGCCTGCCTGTGTGCATCCAGTTACAGGCCTAATTCTGAGATTGCTTTCTTAACTAACTTATTGAAGAATTGGATTCCCCATTTGTATGTGCCTTATAGAGCTCTCCATGAGCAGGAATGCAGTCCAAGTTCATGCTGATGCACCGTAGCGCTAAACAAACTGCCTCTGCGTTATCTCCAGTGTCAGAGGCATGGCTCTGCTCTCTGTTTGTGCTTTCCATTCTGAGAGACAGGTACTGTAGGAAATACTGAATTTGTCAGTAAAAGTTGTAACACTTGCAAAGTAAATGAACAAAAAATCTATTAATGCAGTTAGCTTTCATATTAAAATGGATGAAAAAGGTTTCTCCTATTCTGAAAAATTGGTTTTCTGTATTCCTGTGTTTATTGGCAAATACTCAGTATTTTATGCTACCTTCTCAATCAGGAATGGCCAGGATGAGTTTTAAAGCAAACAGGAATGCCAAGGATCACTTTAAAAGCACCTAGTGTGCTGGTGCAAGGTACCTGAAGCACCTACTCAGCAAGTGGCAGAGAAAGTGTTAACACTCTCCTAATGCACTGAGAAAAGCCTCAGGTGGATCCAATGATTGCTGAGCTTGTCAGCCCAGGTGGCTTTGGAATATCTTCCATGTTATAAGAAGACACTCTCCAAATAGAAAAGTTTGCTACTATGTAAGCGTAAATCTTTGAGGTTGATTAGAATAAGCAAGAAAAAACTTTTCCTGCTACTCTTTCATAGTTAATTTCAGAGGTAGTCTTAGCTGCCTCTAGCCTTTCTGAACTCTGTCTTTGCTACTTTGCTGTGGGGCGGTTGGTTTGTTTGACAAAACTCCTGAAAGTGCCAAAATAGAGGAAGCTTTCAACTGTGAGTATAATTCAAATTTTGTACAGAAGGTGTCTTTACTCTCCTTTAACTCTGCTTTAACTTCCTCAGACTGAAATTCCAGGTGGTGGTGGGGAACGTGACCTCATATTCTCTGTCTTGTTCTCTTATCCACTTTGTCTGAAACTCTACTGGCCTGTGAGGAAAAATGGAAGGAACTGGATTTTAGCCCAAAGAAAAGACAGCTGAACTATGCAGCAGGCTTTAAATATTTTAAAGGCTTCCCCAAAGAGGAAGGGGAATAAACTGTTCTACTGTTCAGGTTATGAGATAAAAAGTAATACGCTTAAACTGGAGCAGAAGCAGATTTAGGGGGAACTTTGTAGAAAGAATGCTCCAA
The DNA here is from genome assembly GCA_026546715.1 of Gallinago undulata. Taxonomy (NCBI): domain Eukaryota; kingdom Metazoa; phylum Chordata; class Aves; order Charadriiformes; family Scolopacidae; genus Gallinago; species Gallinago undulata. The sequence continues at coordinate 10,830,014 of JAOTQQ010000002.1, read as the reverse complement.
TGACAAAGATAATTAAGGACTAGACTAGATTGCATATAGAGGCTGGGGAAGCTTGCTCACTGGAGGTTTTAAAGAGTGGTTACAGAACCATCTGTCAGAAATGCTTTAGTTGATTTGGGACAGCTGGATGCACCAGATGATCTATTTGAGTCTTTCTTACCCCTTTCTAGGATTTAGCAATAATAACCTAAAGAAAAGGGAAAGAATACACCAAGGATCCGCAACAGGGTGCCATTCATGCTCCAGTTTATTACAGGGTGATTCACTTATCCAAGTTTAGCTTCCATATTATGGCAGTAACGGAGGGTTCCAAAAGTACTAAGTGTAAGTAATTTGTGTGCATCCTGTCAGCCACGTGCGGTCACGTGCTGAAGGTAAAGAAAACCCATATAACTCTAGTCAGGACTGGAACTCCAGGGAAACTGAACCCAAGATACCAAAATGTACACAGCAATACTTCCTACGTAACATACCTTGGGAAAGTGGTTGGTTCAAGGTAATAAGGAAAAGGAGGCCTGTGTAAGACCAGCCTCCACGTTTCCACTGGGCTAGCTAATCTCAAAGGGCGAGAGGGAATTGCTGTGTTTCAAAGCAGAGTCACATTCGCCAAGGCATATGTAAAGGGATATTCGGGTGCTGAAAATACAGCTGTAATCAAAACCTTTCTCACACATTACACAGGTCTAGTCAAGCACATCAAGTATTCTCTGTCACCTTCCCATCAGGCACTTGCAGTGGATACAGCTGATTGCTACATCATTGGCTTTAAAACAACAAGGTTTTTTTTAGAGTATTTGTTGGAGACGTGCATGGTGTTGATTTACAATAAAGTATGTCAATTTGAAAAGGTTTGGAATTATGCAAATTTGTATTCGGTTGAGGAATGGGATAGAAATTCTCATCTCGGGTCATACGGTTTCCTTCTTTTATATCTGGTGACACATGAATAATAAAATTACCCGATGGTAATTTTATTACCTGATGGTGTAGAGGGTTAATCTAGTTTGTTCTTTCTGTAAGTAGCAAACAATTTTTAACTGGAGGTGAAGGGGTTAGTTAGTCCACAGAATCTGCATAAGTCACACAGTATTAATTTAAAAAGTTAATTTAGTTCATTTCAATAGCAAATATTCTGCCACCAGGAATTATCCTTTCTGTGAAAACTATTCTGACTGCTTTCTATTGTCTATTAACATGATGCTTTGAGGATATTTTCTGTGGGAATGTTCAGACTTAGAGCTGTGCCCACCTGCAATGATATAACTAGCAAAGCAAATTGCATTATCCTCTCAGTAAGCATTTTAGTTCTTTATTGTTTTAACCTGAGTTCCTGTAAATCAGCCAGAGCAATCAGTTTTAATGACTTCTCTAAGAGAAAAACAAACAACAATAGAAAAGCTCTGTTTTTTCAGTTTAATCCAGAAAAAAAAGAGAAGAGGCACTGCTTTTTCCCTCTTCAAAACCCCTGATGCATAACCAATTCTCATTGTGTGCCCTCTGCTAGAGGTTATGAGCTTCCTGAGCGTATACCAATGCTGAGAAGTTGTTTTCAGTGTTTGTTGTGAACAGCGGTTGTTCAGCAATCTACTCGGAGGACTGCACCAGCAGTAGGCAACAAGATGTCCGTGGTCCCAAATACTCTTATTCTGGTTGTTAGATATTTGGTGATCCACAAATAAGTTTCTATCAGTAAAGTTTGTTTGCACTGAAATCCAGTGCACGATTTCTCAGCTAAATTCAGTTGAGCCATCCTTTCTGCCAGCCACCCCTACTAAAATGAATTTCTCTCAGATGCTTTTGTTTCAAAAGGAGGAAAAAAAAAAAAAAAGGATAACCCAAAGGACTAAATGTAAAAGCAAGATGATTAACTGACTTTTCCTTTCTGATTGCCAGACCTCTGTTTCTTCCCATTCAGGTCAATTCCCTCAACAACAGTGTTCACAGCCCTAAACAGAAATGAATTGCTTAGATTTGCTAGCATTCATTCTTTTCTCATCAGAAAGAATGCCTTGATTCTTGAACTGTACAGATTTTAAGTTTCAACCATAGAATCATAAAATAGTTGAGGTTGGAAGGGACCTCTGGAGGTAATGATTTAAGTCTTAGAGATGTTCTAAAAGTAAGGGGGTTAAAGTAATTGCATTCTAAATATGGTAATTGTTGGTAATTGTTGGTAATTGTTAGATTATTATAAGATAATATTTTGGAGGCTTCAGGCCAGTAGCCCTGTTTTTAGGGAGAGGAGGGAAATGACAGCCTAAAAACTGGAAATGAGGAAGAAATAAATGAGAGAGGAGATAAGGGTTTAAAGACCTTCTTCCACCTGAGAAGTGATAACCTACAGGGAAAGTGAACTATTCTTTTCAACTATAGCAGTTGCTCTATTAATATAGTACCTCCTCCCATGAGCAGTACCTTCCTTATGTCCTCAGAACAGTTGTGTTGTGACGCTTCTGCCTCGGGGTCAGAGTTGTTAAACACAGAAAGCATTGTTAACAGCCTTATTCAGTGATAGCAATCAGTGTATACTGTTGTTACACAGCTTTCCTTTTGGACTTTGCTCTCTCTTCTTCCTAAGCCTTCTCTCCCACCATAATACTCCAAATAGTTCTTCATCACTAGAGCAACAGCATTTCTGCAGATGGTTCTAATGTATGTATTTGTTAACTGGTAACCTATCGCCTACCAAATAAAGTCTGATGACCAAAGCATGCCTGCCTTGCCCTCAGCAAGGGCACTGATTTTAATCTCTCTTATCTGTCTATGGGTCTTTACAAAACCTGGAATCATAGAATCATATGGGGTTGGAAGGGACCTCTGCAGATCATCTAGTCCAACCCCCCCACCAGAGAGGATCTACCTAGAGTACATTGCACAGGAACTTGTCCAGATGGGTTCTGAATGTCTCTGGAGAAAGAGACTCCACCACCTCTCTGGGCAGCCTGTTCCAGTGCTCTACCACAGTAAAGAAGTTCCTCTTCATGTTTAGGTGGAACTTCTTATACTCAAGTTTGTGCCCATTTCCTCTTGTCCCGTCACTGGGCACCACTGAGAAAAGACCAGCCTCATTCTCCTGACTCCCTCCCTTTAAGTATTTGTAAGCATTGTTCAGATCCCCCCTAAGTCTTCTGTTCTCAAGACTAAAAAGACCCAAGTCCCTCAGCCTTTCCTCATAGGAGAGATGCTCCAGGCCCTTAATCACCTTTGTGGCCCTTTCCTGTACCCTCTCCAGCAGTTCCCTGTCCTTCCTGAACTGGGGACCCCAGAACTGGACAGCAGTGACTGGGCAGAGATGGTAGACAAGTGAATGAATAAGCTTTCTTTCTAGAGAAAGCTTACTGGCTATAAAGCTTTTAAGAAAAGCATTCCCTCTTAAACCTTTAGTGTCAGCACTCAATCACAGTGGCTATATGAAATCTGTGTTCTCTACTAATATGATGTTTTATATAATTCTGGAACAATTCCACTGGTGACGAAAGAAAGCAAATTTCAGTGTTATTAGCCATGATCAGACTGGTTATGGATAATAACAAATCTTTTTTTTTTTTCCTAGATGGTTGTTTAATTAAGATATAAAGGTGTCAAATGAGATCACTGGGGAACCATATAACTGCTATAGTATACTATTGTCTATATGCATGGTTCGTCTTTGCAGTTTAATCTCTTCAGCGACACAGAAGATCACAGCACTTTATGTTGAGCAGTGTGGCAAATATAAGAAGAGTTTGAGTACTGATAATTACCTATTTTGTTAAGCTTCCTTCCCATCACTCATCTTTGCACAAGTCTGCCATTAGCAAGGAGTAAAGTACCAGTCCACAAAAAACTATAGGCTCTTCAGTGTCTGTACTTTATTTTTAAGATGACTAATATATTTTTAATGAGTTATATTTACTTAATTAAAAATGTCACAAATCAATTAAATTATTTAGAAATTTTAAAGAACCTCTGAGATTAAAGGAAATGTAGGAAGAGATAAGAAAAGATGTATATCTAATTTTCTTCCATATCATGGTGCTCAATGTGTATTTTATTTATTTATATGTTATGTTCTTCAGAAAGGAAATAACTGTGAGGAGGGAGACTTGTTGAAGAGGAAGGGAGACGCTTCTGCCCTTGGTGCTATTGAACATAACATTGGGAAAGCAGTGTCCAGAGCAGAAGGACAGACAGGCCCAGTGACAGGAGTGTTTGTGGCACAAGGGAGACTGCTGAGAAGAAACAGGGAAAAGTGCAAGGCGGCAGAGAGACTTTTCCTGGTGCACAGAGGGGACCAGAGTCTGCCAAAACCCAGAAGCTGACCAAGTTGGATTTAAACCAGGCCTCAGAGGATTTATCTACCAAAAACATGGTAAGATCTTCATTAAGTGCTCTTATGTTTATTGCTTGTTTTTAATTTTCAAAGATTGCCTTTCTATTTGTGCTTAGGAAAGAACTAGCTTTAGCATTTGAAAGCCTTTTGGACATTTCAGGGGGGTTCAGAGTGATTTAGCAATGAAATGTTGTAATATTACATTTGCATGGTCTTGTTCTGCACCGTCTCAAACTGTTCTGTGGAAGTTCTTTGTCAGTTCTTCAAATTAACTTTTACCAGCCGTGAACCATGGTCTTTCAACTAGTAGACTCGGCAACTGCTGTTTGCCTAGCGGCAACTTCTGCTGAAGCAGTTAAGTACAGTTCTAGTGAAATCATGCAAGGCATACTGGTAAACTAAGGCATTAATTTTGTTTTCTCCACTGGCTGGGATTCAGCTTTTGCTGTCCTTATGTAATGCTTGGAATTATCACCTTTTATTAATAATACTGCTACATTTCTATGTCATAGTGACAGCATCTGACCTTTTGCTCTTTAATCTATTCGCTCCTTTTTTTCTTTATAACATTTAAATTCACTTTAGCGATGGAGTTGTGGTCAAGCTTCTTTGCAAAACATTGAAGCTAGGACCAGTATACTATATTATACTGAGTTAAAGCATGGGTTTCGTATAAACAATTCTGTGAATTGCCTGGTTTTCAATATCTTTACATTTTTAAATGGGTACCTGAGAAACCGTAATGCTTTGTATATGGATGTATTATTTTACTAATGCCTTTGAGATGGCCGATGCAGTCTCAGAAAGTTCATGTAAAAGAAGTAGTTATCTCAAATGAGCAATAAATTCTAACCTACTTCAATAAAAGCTACTGGCCAAATACTATAATTACAGCAAAGACGAGTAACTGATGGTTAGTCATCTCCCATTTATATTCTGTTTCATCTTTAGCGGATAGGAACCGGCTCTGTTCAACTGCCTTATTTTAAAAGCGCTTGATCAGCAAAATTGTATGGTAAAATGCAAGTACAAACTATTGGAGGGAATTGAAAGGAAAATTTGTTTTTAAGAAATGTTTTTGGGTTTACTATGCTGGAGCCTGTTTAGGTTTAATTTACACTCTTCTTCCTTCAGATTTTATGGAGCTTTTACTTTCATGACTATGAACAGGATCTCTGTCAAAATCCACACCACAGAACTAGGCCTGTGGAGGCATTTTATGTCACCTTGACCTGGATAGCTCTAAAAAGAAGGTAATCTCTACAGTATAACTTGAGTTCAGCTAGACATCTTCCCATTATTAAATCCATCATATGTTTTCCTCAAAGCTCTGTCTTTTTTGGAAGTGAAGGCTTCCCTGATTGTTCTATTGGATGTTTCCTATTTAAATGGCCTCAGGATAAAAGAAAACATACTTCCATGATTGTTTATTCTTTTATTTGACTTACGAAGATAAAAAACTCCTAGCTCCAGCCTATTCAATTCATAATGTCTTGTTCTAGGCAAAATACTTACAATGGAGAAGATGCTGACAGGTCTTGCTCTTTTGCAGTGAGTTACACTTTAAGTAATGCCAGCAGAATTTAAAATTCTCACCTGGCTTGTGATATATATATATATATAATGTAAACTAAAATATAGGTTATAGCAGAATATAGGAACATGTACATTTGCCAGCATCAAGACTGGAAAATAGAATTGATTATTCAGTGTGCCATATCTCGTTTGGACTGAACATAGTTCAAAAACATATAATTGGACTGATAGTTTAGGCTTTGTTGCTTTGCAAATACACAGCTTCAAATGAACGAGAAAGCAAACACTGTGTGCATTCAGTGGTGTGAATACATTCACAGAACTTACTTGCTTACTGCCTCTATTCTCTCATATAGCAGCTACTACTTAAAATTTGAAGGGTTGATACATTTAAATGGAAAATTTTTCTTGTGAGAACTGTCTAACCTAGTCCTCAGGAGGACTAGCTAAGACAAGAAGGCTACTCAGCACGAGCTTGAAGTTGATTATGACAGATACTGGCATTCTGTCTAAAAACATGTTTGAAGTGAAACATTTTAACCGCAGTAGACTGAAATCTGTCATTGCTACCTGAGCTTGTGTAATAGTCTCTAGACAGCCTTTAGAGCAAAATGGTTTAGTTGCAGAAGGCAGAGTTTCCTGAAAGCCAGGTTTTTTACTGTAAATGACTGGGCAATGCAACAGTGGTGGAAAACGCAGTTCAGCCTCTCTTGGATTACTAAATAGTAGTATAAAGTTTAGCAACATCTCTGAATGGGAAACTAATTTGATTGCCTTGCATGACCTGCAACTATTGGCTCTCTTCCCTTTCGTTCAGTCTGTCTTGAATTAGCTGTTTGGTAGCCATGGTAGGAATAGGTGGTAGTCACAACTAGGATGCTCTGGAAAAAATACTTTTCTCCTTTAACTGTAGGCAAGATGCTTACTCACAGATCCATACTAGGGATTTGAAAACCATCCAACACAGGGAACGCTTGTGCTATCTGTAGTGTTAACAGGTCTTGTTCTTTTGCAGTGAGTTAGTTAACACCAGTAAGAAGTATATGTATGTAGATCAATGTTAGATGGGCGTGAATGAAATTGTCATGGTGGCATCTGGGGCATACAATGAATAACGCATCTTAATGTCACCATACCAGGGAGGCATCATCTCAGAGACCATACATGTGGTTTGTTTTTTGCTCACTGCCTGAGTAGATGGGAATTTTGGTTGCATGTAATATGGATGGATTCATTAGAGCTAGCCTGGGTCAATACTTCATCAGTAGTATTATAAGCAAGAACACTCATTTAATAGACCAAACTTCTTCTCCAGACAGTCAGCCAGAGAAGAATTATGGCTTTCTATTATCAAACTACTTGTAGGGACAAATGTAAATATTTTGTACATCTGTGAGAGAGATACATATTTTTAGGAAATAAATAATCAGAAAACCTTGAGTTAAGAATTTTTTTTTCACTTTCCATTAATATGACAAAAACATAATCTAATGCCATTTCTATTTTATCTTCTTATTTATAAAACTAATATATCTACACATTTTTCTGTTTCCCAACAAATCTCCTGCAGTATACTTGTTAATTGTGAAGCAACTCAGAATGTTAATAAGCACAGCAGAGAGAGGTAAATTCATGGGTCCTATTGCCAGCTCAAAACAGTGGATGCTTTAAATAAGCGTTGGGGTTAAATTTCTTCACAAATGATGGGTTAGGGGAAAAATATGAGATCAAAGAGATAGTCCTAGGAATTTTTGCTACCCTGTGGAGGAGATACAGATACATCGGGAGTGTCAGACTGCTCCTCTGACCCCGGCTGATTTTTGTTTGCATTGCTGGTTTTTGATATTACTCTTGTGCAATGGGAAGACGCAACTAATCAGAAATGTTCAAGGCCTATTTTATATCAGCAAAGAATAAGTTTCTTACCCCATATCCTACACAAAAACACCCATCTTCCCTTATCAGCTGTTCAGTAGCTTTCTCTGGTAGAAGAAATCCTGTGCTTCCTTTAGTGGACAAACCTTCTGTTTGGTGATTCAATTTGCCATAATGATTAAGGCCTAATGACTGTGAAGTAAGACAGTATCAGAGCATGCATGGTTACCTTCAAGCATGAAAGAATGGAAGTGACGGAAAATTTCTTGATCCAAAGGTTGAATGTCTTGTGTAGTTTCAGAGAAAGGCCTGGTTCTGTTGCTTTATACTGTTCCCTTATATAGAGATACATATATATACATGACTATACACTGTTGCCTTATAAATTGCAAAATAATTCATTGTTTGATCCTTTTTTTCCTTTAATAAGAGGCATAATTTCTTTCAATTCTAGGGATGACTGTGTGGAACTCAGTGCTCATTCCAGTTATGTCATTCATTCTGTCCTGTGTTGCATAAAATAAAAACAGATGCACTTTGCATTGCCCTTTGTTAACTCTGGGGATCCTATGGTGATCTGCTAAAGTGGAAAGTTCGGTCCTGTCTGAATCTAATTTGCACATTGTGACTTAAACCATGGACTCAAGAGTGCTCAGCGCTGTTCTTTGTAAAATTATTTCTTCATGCGATTTACAGTTTCAATTCTAGTTCCAGCAGCATTGTCCATTGGCACCGACAGTTTGTCCCATTAACTTGGTTAGTGTGAGTATCATGGGAACTGATGGTTTGCTTAAACAAAATAGAATCACATTATTATGAAAGCTTAGGGAGCAACAGTCCCTAGGAAGGTATGTTTGAGATTTATATCTATAGTAGGAATAATCTCTCTTGGTTATGACTGCTCTTCAGTTACCTCGCTTAAGTTTGTTCATGTCTGTATTTTACTGTCACTTTTTCCTCTGTGAAGTATATTTATTCTGATGAATAGTTTCAACTTGGGTCATCAACCCAAGATGTATTTTTAAATAGATCTTTATTTCTCATTTAAAGAAATAAGGAAAATGCCCGTTAGATAAGGTCTGGAACATTTTCTTGTCATTGTGATTGTTACTTGAAGACTGTTGGGTTTTTTTTAGTTGATAGAAAATTATTTTTCTTACTTGCTGGAAAGTGTTAAGGAAAGGCAAAAAGGCAAACTGCTTCTACACAGCACCACGATGATATTCTGTGTAGCTGTAGGTATGACCTGTTTTTGAAAGTGAGTGAATTGACATCTATAGTTAAAGAAGAAACAAAAAAACCTGAAAACTGGAGAAGAGGCAGAAAAGGGAAATCGGTTGGGATGTGCTGGGGACTGGGTGTATATATTCCTGTGATCAGAGTGTACCAAGAATTCATTGCAGTCTGATGATTTTGACAATCATCAACTCGTCTTCCTGAGGCATTTCCAGATTTTCTTGCTAGGGTGTCCCTGCTATGAGAGCAGCATTCTGTTGGTTCTCTGCATCTGTCCATCAGATGTCTCACGCTCCCATCCTTCCCATTCCTTTTCTGGTGAGAAAAAAGAAATGCAGAGTGAAGGCAAAAAGGAGGTCATAGAACAGGGGAGCATCTAAAGGGAGATGGGATTAAGGCAGAGGAAAAAAAAATGAGAAAACTAGAGTGTTTAATGTTTCATTCATGCTATAGGGCAAGGCATGGATCAGTCCTTGTGTTATCCAAACTAATTTGTCTTCCTTTAAAATGTAGCCCTTTTATAGAGATAAGCTTGCTTAATCAGAATGTTATTTGATGAAAATATAGCTAACTAAAGTGCTAGTTCAGTGAGCAATTTCTTAACAGTGCTGCTGTTTGAAGAAATCTGTTTTGGTCTGTAGTACAGAAAAGGTATCATGCCCTGTGGAGATTTTCTGTGGAGCTTTTGCCCATTAGCATCCTACACAGTTGCTTATTTCTTCATTCACTAATCCCTCAGCTGGACCCCCAGGTTTACCACAGAGAAGTACCTGTAGCTTTGGGTTTATTCTTTCTAGAAATACTCACAGTATATGTAAATATGGTTTTGGTTGTGAAAAGGATTTGTTTGCTGGCTGTTGGTCACTCTCATCCCTTACTGTTCTTTACACTATTGTTTTCAAAATCAGTGTCATGTCAAGTTAGAAGTTTAAGTATCTTGAATGGATTCTTCACAATATGACACCACTTAAAGGCTGGATGTTGTCAGAGGGAAATACTTAATCAGAACTTAATCAACAAACTGGAAGAATCAAAATTAGTTGATGATCGAAACAAAATATAAATGTATTCTTTAATTGATTAGAGTAGCTTGGGAGGGTTTTCAAATTAAAAGATTTTGCCCAGCTGGAATGAAAATCAACCTTACTTTCTATTTTACAGCCAGAAATAATGTTTAATAGGAGTTCGACAGTCTTTGCTCCTGAGGAAAAGATGAAAGGAACAAAAATGGCTCTTAGAAAATACCTGGTAATGTGAAGAGTGGTAATTTGAATGTGCCAAATTAATTGAGAATGGAGGGTAGGTGGAACAATGAGGAAAGTCTTCCAATGAAAATTTTGTTTGCAATGCATTTTCTTGCCTTCCACAGATAAACAAGGTAACAGATTTTTATTTCTTTTTCTTTTATATAATTTTGATTTTTTTTGAAGGAGAAACAATAGCAGGGAATAAAAACCAAACCAGTTCTCTGGTTCTAGAAACATTTTCCTTCAACCTCAATCTAATTTTCATTATGACCCATGGATAGGAATTGTCAAAGCACATCATTAATCCCATGGGAAAGGATGGCCACTGTGTATTGCAAGTGTGTGATGCGAGGAGGGAGACCACCGGCCTGGTGGATAGAATGTCTCTGGCAGGTGTGCAGCATCTCAAATGCAGCTTTTCCAAAACAAAGTATTTTGATTCTGTGATTAAATATTTCAGATTTCAACCTAAAATTTTTATATCTACAAGTTTGTCCAGAAAAAAGAGTTTTTCAGTAGACTAGTTTTATGGTTACAATGGCTACACATAAAAAGTATAGAACAAATATGAAATGGATCCGAGTTGCTGTATATCTGGTGATGCAGAAGGCACATAGCATATTGGATAAACAGATCAACACATCTGAAGTCTTTCTGTATTTCTATTCCAGTTATGTTCATCTGTTTCTCAGCTCATATGGGACGAGAGGTGTTGACATATAAAATCTGCAGTGAGTGAATTGGAATTGACCTTAGTATATATATAATCTTTTAGTTATTTTAAAACTATTTTAAGCAACTTCTATTTCCCAGTTACCACTGCAACCATAGGAAGTATGAGTAGTCCTCCAGAATGTTGGTGCTTCAAAATCGTCTCAGCTCAGGGAACTGAGAGGCTGTTTCTAAATCGTGAGGTTAAAATAACGCTGACTAGTGCTATTTGCAAAGATCTGCACCTACCCCCATTGAAGCACAGTAAAGATCTAGCCATCTGACTTTGTAGTCAGATAAGTGTCACAGGGAAAGGACTTACAGAATACTTTGTCATCAGTCATTAGAGAATTAAATAATACTTTCTCTGGGAAAAGTAATTAAAGGCATATTTATAAATAACTTATTTCTGTACTTGGGGAGGGTGGAGGGTATTGTTGGAGACCTTCCCCCTTCCAATTATATTTGACATAAAGTAATTATTTTTCTTTTAAGAACACATCCAGTAAAATGAAATGAAAATGAAAAAGCTGTCAAGCATGCAATTGTAATGGTGCAGTGTGAAAAGCTGGGAAGTGAAAAAGATGGCATATTGAGAGAGACATCTAATTTCTGAGTCCTGAAGTTTAATTTTGGCTGCACATTGCACTCTTAACAATTGTAGAAGAAAGGCGGGGAGGAAAATAAATCAGATAGAATTTGTCGAACAAAAGAAATGAGAAGCAAAGACTTATCAGCAGAAAAGCCAGGAAAACTGGCTTTTCTCCTCTAGAGGTAGGGCAGCTTCTCACTCAAATTCTTAGTCTAACATTCTGCTTTCCATATCTGATTGGTGGATGCCGAGTGATATACCTGTAATCCTGCAGCCTGGTAAAAGGAGGCTACAAGTTTTCAGAACCGTGTCATTTTTCAAGGTGCAAGGCAGGTGGATGTTGTAAAGCATCAGCTGCTGGGCGTATGCAGAACATTGCACATTGCAAAAGAAATCAGGTAGCCAGGATCATTGCTAAATAGAAAAATAAAAAGTAGAATAAATTGGATGCAAAAATATGACATGGAAAGAAATAAGAATTATCTATCAAATGAAAAGAAAAAAAAAAAGAAACATCTACTGCTCTCAAATCAGAATACCCAGCAACTTCGGAATATTATTCTTCTTGTTGGTTCAGCTGCCTCCAATTAAGTACATACCATATGTGATATTACAAAGATGCTGAAAAATTCACTAGGCATAATGATTTTTGGGGAGAAAGACATAATGTTAAGTATATTTTAGATTTTCTCCTTTCTTTTTACATCCCACCCTCTTTGCTTTAAATGGTTTTCTTCTAAACGTCTAAATCTAGATTTCCTGGCAACATGGATGTTTTATAAATTAGCTGCCTCTGCCTAGCAACTGTAGCAATGTTTCAGGGACAGTTAATGATTTATAACAACTCAAAATGTAATGTAGGGAAAACCTCACAAGCCAGACTGGCTCTTACACTATCCTTGAGAGAACTCATTTGCAGAGAAAGCCGTGCCACTGAGGATTTTTCCTAAAACTCAGATCGCCCTTTCTGTTGACAGCTCAATGTTCTAACTTGGAAAAAGTGCAGCACTTGACACCCTGTCAGCCCTTTATTGAAGTTTCAGCTTTGAGGTCTACAGCTATGGTATTTGCAGATCAGTCATTCAAAAAAAGTTTTTTAAAAAATTAATTTGTATACAAAGTTGGATAGGTGCCTTAACTCAGCCAAATATATTTAGGTTTATTAATTTTAAAATGCCATAGCAACCATCATGGGCTTACAGTTTTCCAAGCATATGGAAGTGAAATACACCTATTGTCCTAACAGTTTGTCTTCCAAGAGCTACACATGAGAAAGGTGCAAATGTATAAGCCAGTGGGTCAAGGCAATGGCAGGAATGTAGGTTGTAATGCATTTTGAGGTTGATTGTTGGCTATTTCTTTTCCCTTTTTATTTTACTAGTGCTAGTTGTATTCTTTCTGTCACATAATGATTTTCTTTTAGGGCTGTCTCTGCATCCTAGCGCTCAGAGTGCCATGTAAAGAAACACCACTCGGGTGGTATCTAAATGAAACATGTAAGCAGGTTGAGAGTGCTGAATTAAGATCCTTTGAAATTAAGAAACTATTATACAAATAGTTCTAATCAACATGTTTCAGTTGAGCAGAGGTTGGAATGTTGAACTATAGGAGTCAGAAACATTTGTATTTTAACGACACTAAGAAGGATATGAGGCAAGACCCTTGAATTTCTCTATTACAGTCTTTGTCTTCAGGATGAGAGTGGCTTATGGACAGAGAAGCTGTTTACATCTAATCATTACAGTGATTGCACCATAGAGCAACAGTCAGGGACTGGAACACACCTGTGATAGAAGCTGAGCAAATGAGAAAGCAACAACAACAAACCCAAAGCCCAGAATAAATACCCCGCTCTGACTTCAAACAGTGAATTCTTAAAGTTGACTTAAAGCAGCTACATACCAGCAGTCAAAGGATAATCAACAGTAAGACAGTATACTTCAGTATGATTGTTTTGAGAGCTCTGGAAAGGCAAGCCATTGAATTCTGACTAGGCAGCAGAAATCAAGAATTGTGATGAATAATTTGGATAAGGTTGAGCACAACAGTACCTTACACAGACATACCCCACACACTTTTGGTTATGGCTATTTTCATTACCGTTGCTTTTTTTAGTTACACTAAACTCATCCACAGATGTTTGAAAAAATGTGATTAGAGATTCTGTGCTAGGCAGAGAAAATGGAGCTGTATCAGCCTTGCCTTCCTCTTTTAGGTCTCATGCAGCATAGGGGAGCCTCTTGAAAAAGAATCAAAGTTCAGTAAAAAGGCCTTCCAATAAGGCTGTGATGAATCCTGAAGGTACCCTGTTGTTTTATACAGCTAAAAATACACACTATTACAAGGAAAATAATTATGATTTTATTCTAATGGCATCTTATTCCAAAAGGGTGCCATATGTCTGTATCCTAGCTAAGAAAATTTCTGCCCTCCCAAGCCTGCCAATAAGGTAATAATTTGTCTAGATTGGGTAGCAAGTCTGAGAAACAGTGGAATTTTCTTCCACTTGATGCTTGAAAAATAGGCACAATGTTTATGTGTTTGAGTCATTTAAATGAAGCCGGTTGCAGACTTAGGGAGGGTGCAGGCTGGTATCTCTGCAACAGCTTTTCTCATGGTATGAATTAAAGTAGATCAAGTGATGTTACTAGAGCTAGAAATGCCAAACTGGAAGCCTACACATAAAGTTGCAGAAAGTTTTAGAGAATAAAATATCCAGCTGTTTAAACCTGCAAACAATGTCTAATTTTAAGTTTATGGTTACGACTCAATTTGGTCCAAGCTCAGCATCTATTGAAGTTGAGATTTTGTAGTAATTTCTGCAGTCAAAGAGCTAGTGCCCTACCAGATGGAACCCTTCAAGTGAGGAGTCAACTAAAACAGAGCTGAGTGCAGAACAGGTCTCCCTTTCTGAGCAGTAATCTCTTAATGGTCTGAAATGCTCATCTTGAATCCTCTAACCTACAAAATTAGGTTGTTGTTTTTACATTTCGTAGTTTTGTCATCCTGAATGACACTACTAGCTATATTGTTAAGTTCTTCAAGGGGAAAAAAAAAAAGCCCAACCTTCAGATTTTGAGACAATTCCATCTGTATTTGGCAGTAGCCAAATTTACTTCTTCACAGCTACCCTGGAGCTTGACAATGTGTTAAAATAAATAAATAAATAGAGTCTGTGTTTCCAAGAAGCTTTAGAGTATGAACAGAGGCAAATATTAAAGTGCAATAATAAAGGAATAGGAATAGACAAATTTAGGGAGGTTAAGAACTTAATAAAGGCAGAGGATTTTTGTAGCTGGCATTTTCTTTAGCATTGTGAATTTTGTTGTACCCCTGTGGGATACTGCTGATGTGTAACATACTGCTAGAGAAATAAGAAACCTTAAGGCTCCTGCTTTGCATTGCTCTCAATGCCTCTTCTGATCTCACAAAACTTCTGAAAATAATAATTCAAGTAGTTACAACACACAAGTTCTCCTTAGTTTGGGTAAAATTCATCCCGGGGCAAGAGGCATTTGCATCACTTCTCATGGATGCCAGATTTTCTGTAGGGAGCAATGACACTGAGGAATAGACTGGAAAGACATGGCAGAATATTCTGAGACATGATGGGTTTTGTGTAGTGGCAGGTATCTGTTCTCTGAAGGGGTGGATTTTGTGAAAAGGAACAGCTCTTGCAAACTAGCAAGCTGGGCTTGAGAGGTGTGACAGTATCAAAGGAGGGGAAGCTGACAAGTAGGAGAGAGAGCGCCACTGATGTTAACCATCGCCAGTTTCCTCCAGAGCACTCAGTCTGGCTGCAGTGCCTGGACTTGCAATTCAGGCAGGCCTTTGCCAGTCTTATGTCCTTGCTGATGAGGCAGTGCCAGACACAGCTCCTTTCCCTTACCTATTAGGAAAAGTAGGGTTATAGAAGAGCAGTGAAGAGGATGACTCTGCCCTCACTATACAGTGGCATCTGGAAGAGAAAGGACAGAGTTAGGGGGCTGGCTGAATGAAGCTGATAGATGGCTGCAAGATTTAGGACAATTTCAGTCTTTCATAGGGATTCTTTGCAGTATGTAACATAAAACCTTGAGCAATTATAATCTCTAGTATGGTGTTTTCACATTCTTTATAAATCCTGTTGCAAGTTGCCAAATAATTAATATTTACTTAAAGATTTATCTCCTGCAGTCAAGTTACTAGTCTGGAATTTCAGCTTGTTTTGTTCTGGTGTTTTTTCAAGGTTCTAATAAGAGGATGGCAGTGGCAGTGTCAAAAAATATTTTCAAAGGCTCAAACTAGAATAAAATAGGAGAAAAAAAGTCAATATCCAGATCATGAGCATTTGTGAAAATGAGAAAACTCATTGCATGGTTTTTTGGTAGACTTTTCATAATGCATATTTCAATAGATATTTGAAAACTATATACAAATGCTACTTTATGCCTCCTTTCCTACATCATGTTCTTAATACCAGGTGGGCATCTGCAGTGATGGTAAGAAGTGCTAGAGAGTAGTCAATTTGACTAGTATCTTTTAAGCATTTGAAACCTCAGTTGAAATCTTGGTTTGACTTTCAAGTGAAAATACATAAATATTTCATCTTTAATTCTAAAGTTTTCACTGATGCCCGTGATGGAAGTATCCATCACAACAGGTGATGTAATTGTGTAGTTCTTCCACTGTTGAGGACCACAAAACCAAAATAAGAGGGTTATTTATGGTTAAGGAAGAGATGTGTTTCTCAGACTTGGCCTGTAAAAGCTTTCACAACAGCAGAAATTTGCTCAGGTTGGGAACAGGGCACATTTTCAGAGCAATGAGCTAGGCTGAAGCTGATCAGGAAAAATGAGACCATGGAATCCATGAAATGAGCTGCTGGAATCATTGTCACAGTTCCAGGTCCAGTTTGGCACCCACCGTGGCTGCACCTGCTCATGCCATTTTCTTGACAGGTACAAATCACCAGCCATCAAGGAGAAAACCATGAAACAGGCAATAACTGGCTCTGCCTGTATGGAGTAATTAGCTTGCCCAGAGCCCTAGGCAGCAGTACCTAGAAAGAAGCAGGTGGACCGTCAGCAAAGCCTCGACGTTCTCTATTCCCACTCCCACCCCCAGAGTGCAATAGCAGCCAAACCTTACGGAGACATTTCACAAAGCACTTGCTAAAGAGAGCCTCCCAAGGGTGTGACAAACCCATCGCACTCTCTTCCTCTTTTACACACATCTTTCAAAGATCTACTCTCCTTCACAGACATTTTCCACTGGTATTTTGAAATGGAACGTATTTTGCCTCTTATGAATGTGCTGAGTGTAAGATGAGAAGATGGAGTTCTTGTGTAGTGTTGAGCAGCACGAGCTTTAGTTTGGCTGTTTGACTAATTAGGTGGCTTTTTTAGTGTGTGCTCTGTATAGGCTAATTAGAAGAGTCTGGCCTAAAGCCAGGCTATTTCTTCCTTGAAGATTTGGTAGCTCCACAGCATTGTTGGAACAAATTTTTCTCTCTGGTTCTGGTGGCAGAATGTGAGCACAGAGCGCTACCTGCCTTGTTGATAAAGACAGAGTGTAAGTCCTAAATGGATGATATTGGCACTTGTGAAAACTCAGTTCTGTTCCTCACTCATTATCAGAGACATTTCAGCAGAATGTCCAGCAAAGCTGCAATCATAGTAATTGCATGACAATTGCAATCACAGGCTTGTTTGGCCTTTCTGGAAACAGAATAGTTATTTGTTATACAGCTGTGGGTAGGTTTGCAAATGCCCTGGCAGTACCAAGTTTGTTAGTGTTTAGTCTTGCTGAAAAGCTGTCTAGAGATCAGGAGTAACATATGGGCAGAAATGCATGGGATCTGCTTTAGCTGAGCTTGCTGTGACACAGAGAAGTATCCAAACAAATCCCAGCATCTCAGAGGCAGAGGGGGAGCAAGGAAGCTTTCAAAACTGAAGTCTTTGGAGCTGTCTTTTCCCTCCCATTGCTTTTCCTGGTTTCTGCTTTTACTCCCCATAGGTACATCATATTTATTACCTCCCTTCTGTGTGCTTTACCATACTGTAATCCTTAATAAGAAATTTTAAGGTTTATTTCTGTAGACTGAGACTATCATCACATGCACAGTGTACAAAAATGACCAAACTTGAGAATACTAAGGTAAATATTTACTGTTCCTTGAAAGGCAGGATTTTCACCAACTATGCAAAATTTAAAATGGCCAGAGCAGGAGCCTAATGTCTTTGTAAATATTCCTCTATTAGCAGGCATGTTCTGCCCTTCTTTCAGACCCTTGATCATGGTTTAGCACTTTTTCTCATAATTTCTTGCAATTGGTGACAGTTTTCTTTCTGCTTCATGCAGTCCCAGATGCTGACCATATAAACCCTAATCCTCAGAGCAGGACAGGGAATTGGTTTGCTGGAACATATACACATAAAGTCCACATCCTGAGCTCTCTTTGTGGAGCTGAATGGAGCTTGTCAATTGTAGAGAGCTATACAACCTGACCCTGTGTCACGTTGATAGATTGTGGCCTAGAGGTGGTGAGACTAAGCAGGCATTGGGCAGGGAAGGGTATGTGGTGATATTAACAGCGTGCAGGGAACAAAGAGCCCTGCACTCACTTAAAAATTGAGCTGCAGGTGGGTTCCTCCACCACCACCGAGATGTGAATGCCAGCTACCCCCTTCCACTTAGCAGGGCAAGTCCTGCTCTTCCCAGTTAGCAAATGCCATCCTTCCTATGCCCGTTGGCACTCCATTCATGTGTATTGGCTGTTAACTCCTTCCTATCCATTTCTCTCTGCCCTGTTCTACCTCTACTTCTCATATTTTGCTCTCATATTTTGTTCTCATTTGCATTTTCAGCGTTTTTTTGGCACTTTTCCATGTTTCCCTCATTAACCATGTTCCTCTTTGGAGATGTTCAACCTAAACCTACAGGGCTAAGTCAAATGTGGTTTTAGCACTTACCTGAGGCTTGGAGCAAAGCAGCTGGCTGGGCTGCAAGCCCTGCTCTGGATCTCCTGGGCTGCATGTGTTTTTGGTGATAGATGCCATTAGAAGTCAGTGGGTAGAAGGAGTCACCTACTGCTTTTAGTTAGTCATGGGTGCACGGCCTACAGCTCCAGTGAAGTTGGTTTCTTCTCTTTGCTGTTTTTTCTCTGCATTTTTACACTGCTTGAATAGTACTGGAATAATCTCTCGCAAGCCCATCAATTGCCCTGGGAAAACCTGTCTCAAAGCCCAAAGCACCTCTGTGCTGGCTTTGAAGGGACAGAGCTGCAGGAATACGCACTTTTCTTTGTACACCAACTCAGCAGGAAACGTTTCCATGTGAAGGAGGCAAGGTGGCCAAAGGCTCCATTTGTCACCAAATAAGGTGAAGGATGGGGCAGCCACATAAGTGTCACATGTCTACCTTTGAATTAGCAGGATTTTTCTTCCTTGAGATGTGTTAAAATGTGGGGATAGTGAAAGGACCAAGAGAGGAGGTCTGTGCATCCTGAAAAATGCAGGCTCTCAGCATTTAGCTCATAGCTTTGGACAGACTTCTGGTGTCCCCCAGTCTTGCCCAGAAAGCTACATGATTGCCCACAGGTGGAAGTAAGTACCTCTTTCAGGTTCCTCACACAGCACATTGAGGGAACAGGGAAGACACAGAAGATAACAAGTGAAAGTTTACATGGGAGTCAGACGGACAGTCCCAAAGTCAGAATCATTCTAAGCCACTAAACAGGGTAATTCTTGCTTCAGAGCCAAAGGCTAGTATGGTTCAACATCACCCTCCTAGTTTCTAGAAAAGGGAGTGGGAAAATACAGCTGTGGGTGAGAAAGTTGAGTCTGTGCAGTTGGAGTGCAAAAGGCTGCAGTTAGAGTGAGAGAGGAGGTGGAGGCAGAGACAGCAGCAGTAGGAACAGATTGTGCAGGCAATAGGAGCTGAAACCTAATCTTTAGCCAGTCTACAACATGTAGGAACATCAGAAACTTCAGTAGGGGCTGGTGCCCTACTCATTAAAAGAAAATTAAATAAAGTACCTGCAGGATGTCCTTCTGTTACCATGAAGGAATCTTGACACTGAAGTGTCATCTTCGTGTTATTTGATGCTCCAGGTCAAGGGTCTGACACTCTTGGATATAACTGTTAATTGACAGTGGCTTCTCAAGACTCTGTGATTCCAGGAGGTGATCTGTTGCATGTGGGGAAAAATACATGGTTGTTCAGCCTGCTTTGGGTAGACATCAGTGTTCAGCATTTTGGGAGGGACAAAATGCCATATGTTCCTGTTCCTAGGAGACTTCAACATACAGCTTATGCAGCTTATTATATTTTTCCCATTATTGCAAATTAAGGTATTTTCAATGACTGATTCTTGGTCCTTTGATCAGCTAATCTTATGAAGGAAGCAAAATTAATTTAAATCTCTGAATAGGTAAAATAAGCAGTATTTCATTTCTTGCTGTTGTTCTAATAATGACTGCAATGAGTTTGTGACTCCAGACCTTCATTTTTAACCCTAAAGAATTAAAAAGCCCTAAACAGCTAAAAGAGGGTAAAAGCAAGGATGTGTGGAATTTAAAAAAAAACAAAAAAACCCAACCAAAACAAAACCACCAAAAAAGAACCACAAACCAAGCCTCAGAGGATAAACTGCACAGTGAATTATGATTCGTGCTGCAACACAGATTGGAGTTTGTCTTGTGCAAGGAATCCTCAGGAAGCAACAGGCAGTTAAGGATGAACCCAGAGCATGTCTGCAATTTTAGTGGCAGGAGCCAATCCTTGATAGGCATGTTTATTTGTTACAGCCAGCCTGAGGAGGTCATTTTGGGTGCTGCCGCCTGAAGAACATTGTTCTCTTCTTCTCTATTGGCTCTAGCACAGGCACGTAAGACGGTCATATTTCAGGCAATGTGTATCCTGTTTGGAGTAACATTAACAGAGAATTTTGGCACATGCAGGGGCGCTAACAGATTGTAAAGCCACACAGAACTCCAGAGAAAAGAAACTGTTTCCTCAGATGGTTCTCCATCCGTTGAAGCGAGCCAGCCAGCTCTTCCCTCAAGATCTATCTGGGTTTTTTGGTCTGCCAAAGAGATCACATACAGGCAAGGTGATAGCATGCTGCTGGATATGAGGATTGTTCCAGAATCAGATCCAGCTGCTCTTTCATTTTAAGGACTTCACTGTCAATTTGGGGCTGTACAGTTTAACTGGAAAAAGAGAAGCCAAGTCTAGCTTCTTTTTTCCTACAAGTTTTGTCTAGTCGTCTTGTTCACATTACTCCTGTACCCCCCAAATGCTGAGACCAAGGGGAAGTAATGGTCCAAAATATGGAAATTTTAATGTACCTCTAATTCTGTGATCGGTCCTGCAAAGCCCTGTCACACTTTCTGTGACCTTGCTGGTCACACAGTTTGAAGTTCCCACAGTGCATGAGCTGATTTGCTGCAAGAAGTGAGAGTGTCCCAGAACTGTGTTCTTGCACTGATCAGATTTTCCTGAGAAGAGGTCATGTCTTTCCTCATTGTCTCGCTTGTAAACTCTTGGCAGGTTGACTGGCATTAATGATCCAGGAGAGAAGGTTCTCCACATCCCTTTTCATTAACAGAGAAGCTCCTGCTCTTTGTAAAAATGCATTGCATTGGTTTTGGAAATTCTGCAGTTTAATGAAGCAAATGTTCTTCTTGAGAATGACAGTTTTGCTAGTGGTGCTGTTTATTTTTATAACGCTTTATGTCCTTGAGGTTTCATAGGTTGGGATAAACTAGGCAAAGTAGAAAGCCAAAAATCAAATAATATTTAACATCTGTCAGGCATGCACCTGACATAGTGAAAAGGGAAAGTGGAGTTATTGTTACTTTTTTAAAAAAAATTGGAGGTTTACAAGTTGAGATAACCCAAATGAAAATCTCAAAATTACATGAAAACTGACTTCAGTGGTTTGGCTTTTTGGATTTTGTGGGTGTTTTTGTGGTTCCTCTTTCCCTGTCCCAAACACTTTAAGGACAGTTAGGCTTTCTAATGATGATAGGCAGCTAAAAAAGTAACGAATGCTTTACCCGTTCTGTGCCTTCAGGACTTGCTACAACATACAGAGCCCACGTCTATCATTCTGTGGTGTCCTAAGGCCATGGGAGCGCCCATCATGGGAAAGGTGTGTGGCTAGGGCACTGCCCCTGCCAGGGCAGATCGGTGAGATGGGACAGGGGAAAACCCAGTGCTCAGTGAGTTATGTGGTTTTTTTCCTTTGGTCCCTGTCACTGGAATCTTTACATTCTACCGGGATAGCGTGTACCATAGTGGAGGGGGGGAAAACTAAAGCCCTCTTCACCCTTTCAGTAATCACCCTTGTCTGATTACAAGGTGACAGGCAGAACTTCCATAATTTTCCACGAAGACACTAGGATTAAGTATGGTTTAGTAATCTTCACCTTTCTCTTACAAGCTACTTTTTTATTATATTGGCCAGAAGAGCAATGGCCGGGAGGTGCACTAGTAAATGATGACAGAGACTTCAGTTGAACAGTCACCTCCTGGCAGACAGCTGCCTGTGTGGGCTGTGCAAAGCCTAGGAAAGATTAAACAGCTGCTCATGGCATCTGAAAGAATCAGCCAGTTGAGCTAGTCTGCAGGGAAATGTCACTGATACTTAGAGGGGAACATCCTCAGAACCCTTCCTGTGGGGGATCAGGAGCTTCCATGCAGCTTCTGCCAGTAAGCTCCTTCTGGAGTTGTCTGTCTTCCTTCCACATTTGTTATCCCTTCAAAATGGTGGGGTGAGGAGAGACCGTAGCAGGTTGAGGTGAGTGCCTCTCTGCTCACCCAGGTGGAGAGCACCAACACATTTCATACTTCATCTGCATCCACCACCCGGCATGTGGTTGTGGCCTCTAAGACCCTGAACACCCTCTTCACTACCTGGTTTTCACGCGGGAATTGTAATGCCAAATGATGATTTCAGTAATGAGTATAAAACCATTTAGTGCCATGTGTTTCCTTGCCTGTGAGTGGGGTCGGTGTTCATTGTGTGTATTCTCAGCAGCACACAGCAGTCACGTAACTACTGCAGTGGACGAGACCAATTCTGCTAGGATGCTCGGCCCCACAGAGGACTGGTCTGTGCTTTGCAGACTTATGCCTATTCGTTGGCCACAAGAGGCCCTTGTGCATGTATAAATATGCTTTGGGGCCCACCCTGTATGCCTTGTTGACCAAGGCTGTTAGCTGTTACTGTGACAGATACAATAGCCAAAAAGCATACAAATGAACAGCAGTGGAGAAGAAGCCTTATTTCAGAAGAAGATTCATATCAAACAATTTGACAACAGGGAGTGCTTTCTCCAGAGAGAAAATTCCAGTAACAGGGAGAACTTGGGTTTACTCAGTGATTTTTTTTTTTTTTTTTGTCTTTGTGTCAGTGCTTATTTATTTCATACTGATTAAAAGAAAAAGCTTTGAAACCAGCAGAAATGATTTACAGTTTAGTTCTTTCGAATAGGAAAATCAATCAAAATATTTTAAAAATAGAAGATAATAACTGGAGCTGCTCATCAAGATTTAGGACTAACTACGGGCTTGATTGAGGACTCTAAAATTAGCTTTTATTTTATTTTTCATGTAGGCTGTGCAAAGCACAACACAATAATTATCAAGCTGAATTGTCACTGAAAAATGATTTAACTGGATCTTTGTAATAGATTAAAACAGAGTATCTTTTCCTACTGAAAATCTCTTCAGCAAATGATCACTTTATCTCAGGGCTTGTAGCTCCTTGTTTGATATTTTGCAAGGCATAGCCATGTATATACTTCTATTTCATCGGGAATATTCCAATTTACACCAGATGATGATTTCGTTCTACATTTATTCTTTGTTAGCCCAATTATGTTTCTCCATGGGTTTAAAACCTGTTAAAAGCTGGTATCAGCAAGCAGTCTTCGCGCTGTCCTGAACTACTATTTCTCATTTTCCTCCTTGGAATCCTTATGTCTTGTGAGCAAGGGGTGGAGCCAACTGAGACATGAAACCTAGATGTATTTGTCTGCCTTTTTCTCCACTTCTTTCTGTGGCTCTCGATCACTCCCATTCTGCGGATCTCAAACCGCCAAAGAGTCTCTCTGTGGGCAGTATATTTTGCACCCCATTACTATCCCAGCAAAACCCAGTTTAGTTAATGATATAAAGGACATAGAAGCTGTGATTATAGGAAAATAGACCCAACCATGTGGTTTGCTTTTAATCTAAAACGTTCAGCATTGCTCCCAAATTGCAATTAAAAAATGGAAGTCTTTTTGCATCATGATAAATAAGAACAGGTAATTACTGGGGTAAGTTTTGTGCAGATTGCCCCATGAGGTGCCAGAAGGGTACTCAAGAGACTGGGTCCCTAGTCCAGTTACTCATAATGCTGGGCTATAATGAAGTCACTTAGCTCTCAGCTGCTCTATTGCAAAACTGTAAATACATTAATAGATCATCTAAATGTGGCATCTGGGCATCTGTCCCAAACTTAGTTGGTCCCCTTCAGCCCTTTGTGCAAAATGGTGGTACTTCTTTATTCAGATTACCTGATTTTGTACAGGGCAATGGTGATGTTATGAGAAGAAAGCAAAAGTTAATTTCTTAGAATAGAAGAGTGTTTCACAGCATGGTGAATTGATGGGGATTTGTATAAGATGCAAATTGGCTTTCTCATTTTGCTGGCTTTAAATGAAGTAATATATATAAACACAATTCAGAATGAGTTAAACATTTTCTTCAAATTAAATCATTGCCAAATTTAAAATAAAAATTTCTGTTACCTAATAAGCAAGAAATGTTTTAAAATAGAAAATTAATTAAACCTCTCATTTTGGAGACATCAAACCAAATGTCTTCATTTTGAAGTGTGTTTTGTTTTTTTTTTTTCCAGGAGAGTTTCTTCCAGAAACAATCTGATCAAACATTAGTAAAGCTTTTCAGTCATTTGAAATACCTGGTCATGTATTTTACTTCACAGAAAAAAAAAATAATCTGAAAATGTTTTCCCAGCTCACATAGTTAAAGCAGGCAAAACTTTGTTATCCTCCTATGACCTGCAAGTCCTGGATGGCTCAGTCTCCTTTTCATTTAGGGCTGAGCTCCTTCTAAATAGAAACTACCAAACCTAGGGCTGTTTCCTGAACCATAAAGTACATTAGCTATCAAAGGGAATGGAAACTTTCCTCCATTTACTGAAGAATTAATAAGCAAAGTGCAATGATGGTTACAATTTAAGAGGCAGGAGTGCAGCCCTGGTTGCCTGGAAACAGGAGGATGCCTTTGGAAAACCACACCAGGCTCGCTCAGGGGAGAGGCCTCTTACACAACCTGACACCCATCTTGTCCCTGGTAAAAATGTGACTTTTCTCATTGCTTTTTATCAAGACTTCTATCAGTTTTGGAATTCATTTAGTCTTTATCATGTATTTCAGTGTGAGGCTATATCAAGTGATATCTGTGAATTAGAGATGGAACTGAATAAGGGTCCTGCATCTGGACTTTGAAGGAATGACGCAGCATTCAGATTTCATAACTGCTCTTTTTCTGGTACTGCTGACCAAACTGCTCAGGAGTGTTCAAACCTGGATTGACCTATAGAACTGGAGCAAGCAGATTTTGCCAGAAGTCATGTATGAGGTAGGGCTCAAGTTCAAAACCTGATTCTCGTCTTAACTGAGCTGATTTAAATCAGTTTGCATAAAATCAGGTATGTTATATGTCTGCAGCAAAAACTAATATCAAATCCTGACCTGTTGTAGGAAAACTAGAATTAAAAATTTTATGAACATTGTTAATGCATTTAATTTCATGCATGCTTTCCATGCAACTTCAGCAGCAAAGCCCTATAAATAATATCACCTGCAGTAAAAAGACCTTAGGAATTCAGCTATATACAAAATATCTAGTGAGGATGATATTATAATTAAATGGAAGCTGAAAGTGGCCTGGTTGTTAGAAAACTTATAAGGTTTTATAAATATTCCTGTCTGCCTGGGACTGTGATCCTGGGCTGGTCCAGCACCATCCTCTCCTGTGTTCCTGAGGTGCTCCATCTCCCTCCAGAGGGAGGCGTGCCGAGTGCTGGGGACGCAAACCTTCACCTCCACAGTCAAAGGAGAAATCATGTAACTTCTTTGAAATAACATTCCAGGACACTCCGAGTGACTCAACTTTCAGCTGAGTTTGGGTGAGACCGAGTCACGCAATGAAGTCAGCTTCAGAACACAAAGCCCCACCTTCAGGCCATGAGGACCATGTGAGAAGTAAATGCAGATATCCCAGGTTTCAGACTCACAGGCCTTTGGATGTGATGACTAACTTGAAAGTATCCACAATTTGACCGAATATCTGGGTAAGAAAAGCCAACAGTTTGTCTACAATGTGTTTGCCTTCAATGAAAATTTACGCACATTGCAAATGGGAGTAGAAAATGCCTTGGCATCCGAGTTGAGTTTTTGCAGAAAACTCAATGTTTCCAGCTTCTGAGCAAAAGTAGACACAGTAAGAACAGACTTCATCAGAGTCCCCAGGCATGGAAGGAGTCACTTTATTCAAAAATGAGTACAAAAATAATGACTGCTTTAGAGGGCAGAAGAGGATAGATACCAGCCTTATGCCTTACACTCACTATTTGATTCCTTGAACCTTTCATTACCGCAGTTCCCCCCTGTTTTAGGTTGGAAATAATATATTTTTCCTAGGACTATTGTGACAGCTAGAGCTTTACCAATTGCTTTGATGTCTTTGAAAGAAAAAATACTCTATCTGCCTAAATTTAGACTGACAGAACATCGTGAATCCAGTGGAGGTGAATTTGACCAAATTCCTGTAGAGCCCTTTAATGCATGAGGTATGGCTGTTTCATCAAATACAGTTTTTCTTTTTTCATAGCCTTCCAAAGCACCGTGATGTCCCCAAGATGTGACACTTTTGCTAAGAATTGTTTGTCCTTGCATAAATCCAGTGTGTGCTGAGAAGTAGGAATATTTTATGAGAGTCTTTGTGCCTGGTAATTTTATCAGTTCTTATCAGGTTGCAGAGAAAGAAATGGCAGTAAATTGGATGTCTTACCTTGAAAAGCTTTCAAAAAGAAAACGTGACATGGTGAATAGATGCCTGGAGGGCAAGAGTTTTTTTTTCTTCTTGGGTTACAGGAACACAGACAGGTCAATATGACAGAGAGTTTTGTTAGTATTCATGAGCCAACTTTCTCTTTGCCTTGGGAGCTTGCTGTAATGGCTAGAGAAACATGCTCCACTGTGGTGGCTAAATGGCAGATTGCATCCAGCGTCAGAGGCTGGGGAATGGTGACAGGTCCTGAATACCAATCAAGCAGGAGCTGATGATTGCTGCAATTTGCCAGTGGCTGTGAAGTGCCTGAGGTAGACAGTCAAACCTTCCTTTTTAGTTCTTTTGTGTGTGTTTATTACAATGCATTGAGAATACTGCATGGCAGCTCAGGCAAGCAAATAAGTTCCTCATAGCATTGGGTCACGTGGCACCAGGTCTCATGGCAAGTATAGCAACCCCTCTAATTACAGAAAAAATATCCTGGAATCTTAAAATTGTTCTTCCCAAATAAATAAATTAAACTTGGTGTTATCAACCGAAAGGAGGAAGTGAGGAAAGGGCAGGGGGGGGACTCACTTGAGTGTAGCCGGTTTTCAAACAGTATATTTGTATAAAAGCTGCATGTTAAAATTGGGCAAACATCCAGCTGTGGTTAGATGAAATGCTTTTCCTTATTTGAAAAAAATACTAAGTTAAACGCCTCCATTTCATTATTTTTCCTAGCTCTTTTCAGTACTGTGGGCCAATACTCCAGCTGGCATAAATCAACATCATTAGGCATACGAGTATAACAGCAGCTGAGGCCCAAGAGCTTGGTAGGGATGGGTCGATTTACGTTTAGCATTACATTTAGCCTTACCTTCATGGTTGCATTTCCCTGTGTTGTTTTTGCGGTAAGTGAGTTCTCTTCGTGAACAGCAGAGAAACAGGCATGTCACATCTAATATGAATGGACTGCTTACCGTTTCTGTAGCTCCTTGTACTTGAGGCACTCACAGCAAATTTTATGCTGCCAGAACTTGGCACGTTATGGCTCACGTGCCATTGCTTACGCTTGCTGAGGCAGCATCCCCAGTCAGTGCTGGCAGCGAGCAGCTACGAAGGCAGCATTGATCTCAGCCTGCTTTATGTGCTGACTGTGACCAAACCAAACCTTCCTGCCTGCAGGAAGGCAGGTCTTGCTGTTCTTAATTGACATATCAGGAAACAGAGGCCAAGAAGAGCCGCCTAGCCTGCCTGTATACCCAATTTCAGGAGCTCTATTTTCTGCTTCCTCTCTGATGAAGAAAATTTAGTGACTAGCATAGCCAAAAAGTAGGCAAGTGCTCCAAACAAGATGCAGGCGCATGGGTACACTAGGGTACATGTATAAACTATGGATTAAGCAACTGCAGTTTTGTCTTGTTTAGATAGAGAACAGTTGTAGATCTTGGGAAAATTCAATTGATTCTGGATCTTGTAATCTCTCTGCTGTTGGGTGAGGCACAGAGCGACTTCACAGAACAGTTCCGTGGACCAGAGCAGCCTGCTCCTCCCTGAACAGCACTCCTTGCTAAACAGGGGATGGGGATCATATCCCAGCTCACACGTGGGGTCCCCTACTGGCCAGAAGCATCCTGTAGGCACTATCATACCAGTTAAATGCATTATCATGGCACATATTTTTCAGGCAGATGATTAAAGCTTTTTTGTTAATTGTTACTAGACTGTTCAAGGAGAGCAGTGTGAAGAGCTGTTGTTGCTCCAAGCATGGAGGTAGTTACTGAAAGTAGCCTTTATAAGGCTCCACTCTGCCTGCCCCCAGCTACTATGTAATGCCTTCCCACCTCTTACAGCTGGGGCTGACACACCGGGAAATGCCACCTCACACCCAGGGGCTGCCTGTCTCTCTGAGAAAACAGGCGCAGGTCCTTTGTGGGGGTACCCTGTATCACAGGGACACCTGCTGGAGCAAAACCTCAGTAACATCTGGAGGAAGTCAGCCGATTGCTCTGGACCACAATTATGTTTTGAAATAAAACTAAGATCTCGTTTAAATGCAACTAGGCTCTCATTATTTTTCTTTCCTCTGTTAATTGTACCGCTCTGCATCTTTGTTAAATTTCCCAGGCATCAGCACGTATGAACAGATGATTAAAAATTCTCTTCTTTGATTTACATGGTAACACAGATGACTGACCTTGTGCACTTGTCAAAATGCTGTTTCTATAAGACAGTATCTTGCTCCTGCTGTTCCTGTGAAAAGCCCTGGCTTAATCCTTAGGGAGGTTTGGCACTGCACAGTACCCTCTGACCAGAACGTCATCTGGAGCAGACACTACTGCAAAGCCTTGAGAAAAGGGGCCATGTATTTTGCTGTGTTCCACGAGCAGAACAGCATATTATTCCGTGCATACTGTTATGTCTGGAGACAGACAGATAGAACTGTTAGAAGCAACATCCCATCTTCTTCCCTTGTCCCCAGGGGTAACAAGCCCCTTTAGGAGCAAATGGAAGGGACAGAGCTTACTCCTCAGGATTAACTCTGACAACAAGCCCAGTGCCTATCGTGCAGAGCTGGGGCTGCTTC
This sequence comes from Gallinago undulata, assembly GCA_026546715.1. NCBI lineage: Eukaryota > Metazoa > Chordata > Aves > Charadriiformes > Scolopacidae > Gallinago > Gallinago undulata. The sequence continues at coordinate 10,800,861 of JAOTQQ010000002.1, read as the reverse complement.
TTTGTGTGATGGGCATTTTTATCCTTGTGCCATGGAGCTGTAGAGGAAATAGTTGTTAGTACTGGCTTTAAGAGATTTACTCCTTAAGATTTTAGGAATGGTAAGTCAATCACTTTAAATCACACATGTTATATATAAGGAAATTTCATTCTGAATTCTAAAGTGTTGCAGTAGTACCTTTAGGAGCAGTGTCATTTGGGATTCCTAAGGACATAAAGTAAAAGACTTTTGATCTTATCCACTAAGCAAGCACCTTTAAATCGCTCTCCTGCAGCTGTGGTAGTGTACTGGTAATTGTGTGACTGATGATAGGAAATTGTCATCAGGGCTTCTAGTGAGCAGCAAAGCAAATGAGGGAAGTCATCATGTTTTCAGTTCCTTCCATACAGGTCAGTTTGCTGATCACGAGACAGTTCGCATCTGCACCTGCACAAGTAGTTTCTGATTGATCAAAGGCCAGAGACCTGTAAGGTATTTTGGTCTATGGCCCCAAACATTTCTTCTGTATTTTTCTGTAGTACGTGCATTCTGTAACATTATGTAAGTATTCTAATCAGCAAATTATCTAAGTATGCAAATACAATACTGTCTGCTTTTGAGACAGGGTTAGATAATGTATCGGTCCTGTAATGCTGCAGCATTTGTAGTTACAGCCGTAGGTAAGGTAACACAAGCGCTTCCGCTACTCTCTCAAAAGTGGCTTTCAAGTGTTTTGAAACAACTAATGCAACTTTTTCAAAAACAAGCACAAGATTCTACAAACTGGTGCTCATAATGCCTGCACCGAGAAAGCGGAGTAAAGATATGATGTCTCATACTGTGATGTGAGACTTAGAAATGTAGGGCTTGTGGTGATGGGACTTCTTCAAGGAGAATGGCATTGTCTAGATTGGGTTTCAGTCTCAGGGGAGAAACTTGATGGGCCCAGAAAAAGACAGAGCCATTCACTGAAGGGGAATTTGGTAAAATTCAGCTTCTGCTCTTCCATTCCAGTATAACTGCAAGGTAGAGAGCTGAGAATCATAAGCACCATTCTGTGTCAAGAAATGAGCGTAGATGCATGCTTGTTAATGCACATGCATAAAATGGAGATAAAATCCAGCATGTATTAACTATTGTGAGGTCCTGTTGTTCTCCTGAAGTATTCTTCATCTATACTGTAGATCAAGGGTAGAGAAACCCTTTATACCACTGAGTTCTGCAAACATAGCTTCTTAGTGTTCAGATGATAGCTGTCAATTATTATAACTTAGATTAGCTCGCAAGTCCACGCAAACACAAATCTCTCCAGTCTTCTTCCTGGTCACCACTGTTGATGGGCACCAGTCAGAAACTTCACTTTCTGTGATAACATCACTCTGGACATTTTGTTTCAAGCTTTTGTGATGCAGCATCTCTCATGGAAAATGAGAGGTGATAAAATTCATTGTACAGGCACTGAATGATGTTGAATGGGAATTCTGGAAACAAATGTTTCACGCAATACTTTCTCAGTACTTTCAGAATTTATAAATAGAACTCCATTTTTACTCTCAGGTAAAACTGGAGTCTGTGATGTACTAATATTTGGTGCTGAAGTAATATTAACTGTAAATTACTTACTTATTCAGTACAGGAAACTGTCTGCCTTTATCATTGCTGCTAAGTACAGCAGTGTGTTCGGCAGCTGCGCAATCCAAAGTCATATTTACAACCAAGTAAGCAAGCAGAAGAGCTCAGTGCCATAGCTAGCTCACTAGCCATAACCTCAGGTCTGTAACTGGCAAAATTCCAATGTTTTTGCAAATAAGCAGATTCAAGTAGTATAGAGACTGCAGAGCTCGTGGCTGGCATCAATTCAATAGCTTGTGGCTCTCCTGATACAGCAGCAACATTAACAGTATATGTAGCTATGTGCAGTGAATCTGGGGCTATTTCTTTTGGCACTTGTAACAGGAACCTCTGGCACAAGTAATTTCAAATACCTATTGCTCATTTAGAGCACTAGGACATACTCTAACAAAATGTCCGATCTCATGCAGTGTTTGCACCAGATTTCTCTTGCAGGACAGTCAGCATAATTTCCAATATACTGTGTAGAGACACAGCGGTAGCAAAGTTTTCCCTGTGTATTTGGAGTCTGCTGAGCATGTGTCTACGGTATTGTAATTTTCCATAGGCTGCACTTTAAACCCCCATCTGGAACGGCTGCACAGCTTGAACAGTGCTTGCTGTACCCTGACTTACCATTTTCACTCCTGCCATTGCTGACTCAGCCGACTCTCAATGGCTTTAGCTAGCTTCCATAGAGTCAAGTCTGATCTGAGCAGTAAACTCTCTCTAACGTGAGGTGGTTTTTTTTTTTTCTCTGCAAGCTGATCTCAAATAATTTTTTCTGCCATGTTTCCAGACCCACACACAACAACCATCTCTCATGAGAAACTACAGTTTAATGTTTTGCTTGTTTCCCACAGTCCCTTTCCAAGCTGGCAAAATGTATGGTGTTCATCTACAGCAGTTGCTTTAAGTACACCCAAACATCGTTATTCCAAAAGTACAGATTATATTTATCATCAGCTTGGGAAAGTGTATGTAGTAGGCACTTGTCTTTCACTCAGTATAAGTTTGAGCTTTCCTCAGGGACATTCCTGGCACTGATTGTGAACGTACTGTATCTAGACATGTCTGGTCAAGCAATAGGAAGGTTAATAGTCTCACTCACGTTTTGCAGGAGTCCAGTGGGCTTACTAGGGACTGTAGCAAAGTACAGATGGGAAGCGGAGACTCTGAGAAGTTTACTTAGGTACAAAAGAGCAACAGAAGTAAAGGTTATGTAGGCTGTGGTCGGCAGTAACATAGAGCGAAAGCATGTGGAGAAATTAGCCCATAATGAAGGCAGGCCTTCTGATATTTTTCTTTATCTCAGAAGAGCTGAGCAGAGAAAATGCCACACTTCACCAATCTGTTGGTGGGCAATTTTACTTTAAGCATAGAGAAGCTGAAAACCATCAAAGTGACCCAAAACTGTTATTAAGAGGAGGGACAATGGCAGTCCATTCCTTTGAACTTTGTATGGGTTGGCTCATGGTGGCTTTGGGCAGAGAAAGAACATGGCTTGGGGCAGAAGCAACCCAGTGTCACCCTTCTCCAAACTCTAGAAAGTAAAATGTACTTCTGTGGGATGAGCTAGCTCTCAGTGGCTGTGTGAGGTCAGCCCTGCTGAGATGGAGCCCCTGAGCTCTCCATCTGCAGAGAAGTGCTTTTACTGATGATACTAAAAAGATGTCCAGATGCTCTTCTTGTTTTGCATTTTCAAACTGCTGCCAAACCAACTGGGAAGCCATACTGTGCAGATGAGCCAAGTCATCTCGTGTATAAATTTGTCTGTAATTCATAGCACATGCCTTTATTTTCCAGCAAACTTTCTTTTAAAGGTCAGACTAGAAATTTGGGAAGGTATTTTGTCTCTCTCGGGGACAAAATGCAGCCTCATCTCAGTTATGGCACCCAGTTGCTAACACAGAGTGTTAAACTAGATCCTATTGGAGAAGAAATGTTCAGCAGGAGAGAGTTTAAAAGTAATTAGTAACAGGGGAAGTTGAAAAGGTAGCTTTAGTACAACTAGAAAGTAGTGCATAATGATTAGCTAGAGACCTAATATGTAAGTGGAGAAAAGAAGTTAATTTATCAAGATAAACAACAAGATAGTTAAAATTAAGGGGAATAAAGGAAGAGATAATTAAAATCCAGTATTGTTAAATACAAAACCATACTTCGTGGTAGCTAGATTTTTGTTTTTAATAGAGCCCAACTGGGCAATTGAGGAAATGTAAGGTATTGGTAAAGAGCTCCTAAAAGAACAGTGAAGCATCAGTGTAAAGGTATCCTTTAGGACACATTTCCTCCACATATAAACAAACTTTGCTTCTATTTTACCATCAGCATAGAAAATTGCAGTATGTCTGTATTTGTCTGCATCTTTGTAACCTTTAAGAGGATGCAAACTGAGGATAAGAATTTGATCCTGGTTTAAGTCAGGAGGAAACAATTTTTAATGCATTCAGTCTTAATGGTGTGAAGCTCATATCAGTGTACGGTATGAGCGATATATAAAAGGTATATGGTATATAAAATGTAGTATTGCCTTTTTTTTTCTTGTTTTTTGCTTTTTACTATTAAAAGAGGTAGATTACTAATAACATATTGTGCGTGTCAAAATTTTGGTGAGGTAGAAAGCAAACAAATACGGGTTTTCTTCATAGACATATCCTTTCTACCCCAATCCTTAGCAAAAGTCCATTTGTGAGTATAAATATTGTTGGGAAATGAGTTTGGAGCCATACGCCATCTCCAGAGGTGCAATATGTATTCATACAGTTACGTAGGGATCAGTATTATTCCTGTGATTTATAGATGTCTGAGTATATGTTAAGTGATTGTGTACAATTTTGGCATGGCTATGTGTTGCATATAAGTTTTAAGGAATACTTTATTTCCAAACAGTGTGATTCGTAATGAGTCACAAACAGCGAGGGCAACTAGGAAAAGAAATGAAGACTCTCTGTCATTTTAGCAGCTAGGGAAAACTTATGTTTATAACTACTTACAACTTGCATCATGTGGGAAGAGATATTTGGAGGTGAGGAAGAATCTGTGATAATTCACTTTCCCTGATAAAGGGCCATACTTTCAGCAGATGTAGACTCATGTATCTCCCTTAGCTTGGAGGCTTTTTAGCTATTATCTCCCTTGAAGGAAATATTCTAATCAATGCAGTAGTGAGGATGAGAGAAGAGCAAAGATGGCCATAGGGGTGCCTTTGCAGCAGAGAAATAGCTTGGCTAGAAATGCTTTGCTCATAGACTGTGCTCTGCACATTGGGTACTCTGGAGAGAGAAGTGTTCATAGGGCTGGAAGTTCCTTGGTGTAACTGAGCTACTCAAGTAACTAAGAGCTACTCAAGTGCACTCACAGCAAAGAGGCAGCATGGGCTCTGCTGCTACCTTGTCAAGGAGAACTGTGGCTAAGGCAGGAAAGGTGTTGGTGCTAATCCAGAGCTGTCTGGTTGGCAGCAGAAAGAATGATGGTTGCTGCAGGGCATTGCTTGTCTGAGCAAGGCTGTGTGCTGGGAGGAAAAAAGAGGGAGCTTATCAGGGGAGAGGGGCTTTTGCAGGAGGCCAAGGGGAGTGGAGAAGGCATTTAGCTCACCAGAGCAATGGCAGAAACAGAGCCAGCAATGCCAAAAGCAGAGGTGGCCTTCTTCTGGTGTCCTTTACTTGTTCCTCTTGGGTGGCTTCTTTTGAAGTCCTGTCTCCATTAAGAAAGCAGCCTGTGTAACGGGTGATGCCCCTCCTGGCTAGCTAAGTGTCTGGGAGGAGGAAGGAGGTACTGCTTTGCCATCTGAAACAAAGAGTGCTTCAGCAATGGATTTTTACCTTCTGTTTCTGGACCTAGAGAGGCAGTTGTTGCTGCCTGCTACTGCTCATTAGGAGATGCCTGAAAGGCTCACGTTGTGGCACACCAGCATCATGTGTCTGGCCATCCTTCTTCAGAGGGCTGGAGCCAGCAATTGTCAGTACTTTAGGATCTTTTTTAAATAATTATATGTTTATATATCTGTTTATAAATGTTTTATATATATGTTCATAAATATGTTTATAAAACTTAAAAGATGGGAGAAGAAGAAAACATCAAACAAATTATTTGAGTCATTATCTAAAAGAAAGGAGATAGGGTAAATGTGAAGTATTTGAGTCCCTTTCTTATTTGTGTAGATGTACACACTCGTCATGCAAGGAAGGAGATTGAGCTTGAGTGTTTTAGCACAGTTTTCGTATTTTTAGTGGTTTAGTTACACACTAAATGTATTCAGTAATTCTTAGATCAAAACAGAGAGTGAGGTAATTCACCAAAAGAAGGGATCAGCATTCTGTGCGTTTGGATTTGAATAACACATTTGCAATTACCTCACCTCTCACTTCAGTGTACAATGAAGGAGTGCCATGTTGCAAACACGGCACACAGTGACGTGGCAGGGCTGCTGGTTCCTTTTGTCAATTCGTTTAATGACTGACCATTACTGACATTGAACACAAAAATGGCTTTTCTGATCCTTTTCTTTTTGTTATGCAATATACCAATATGACAGAGGCTGAATAAAGTACATCCCGCAGCAAGGTCTGGTTCACTGTTAGGTGTTTGTTTGTCCATCTCAAGGACTTTGTGTGCGGTCTCAGCTAGAAGGAGAGCTCCAGCAACAAAAATCTTACTGTTTCCAGACACATCTACCCCCAGAACACTTGGGATGTCGGCATTTTTCATTAGAGCCAAAAACACTTTAAGTTTCAACCTGATTATTTCCTGTATTCCAACAAGCTTTTTATGCCAAAGATATTTTGAGACTTACATTTAACTGACTTAAAGTTTTCAATTGTTTGTGTAGGAACTATTTTTTATGTACACTGAGAACAAATGCTTCATCATTTCATCGTTTGACTGCAACCACTTTTTAAAGAGAAAAGACAATCAAAGATTGTGTCCTTCCTAACAGTGTATCTACTGGTTTTGTATCTGGCAGCCTGCCCTAGTAATGCTTCCAAGGCAGAACTTTAATGGGAAGCTGAAAACTACCCAGAATTTGGTTTATGTACGTTTCTAGCATTCAGCATTCAATAAAATATATCAGAAGGCATATACTGCTATAATTTTTTTAATGCTGTGGATCCCACTGAAAAGAAAATAATTTTTCCCTGGGTGACAAATTCTTTCCAAACACTTTCACTGCAGCAGGCATTGCCATAATGGGACTGAAACTGATTAAGATCTATAGCAGGTGACAGGTTTGAGAAGGAATGGTGTTTTCATTATTTAAAAATTAATAATGGAGGGCTTTTCTGCTTTAGATGCTAATATGTGCCAGCAGTAAGGTAAAAGGTGTCTTGGAAAGTGCTTTTTCTGTAGATGAAATGTATTGTAAAAAAACATGTTTTCTCATGTTGCAAGAGTAAGTGAAAGACAGGCACCGTAATACCATTTACATTTATATATCACCTTTCATTCTGAAAGCGGAACAGCTGATTACAGGTTACTCTGGAGAGGGGAATCAATTCACCCACCACAGAAATGGAGTCCCCCCCAGGAGAGGGATGTAGCACTTGTTTGACAGTGTATAGCACTATAGTGCAAATAAAAACATCGTTGCCAGATAAAACATACTGGGAAAGTATATGCAGGCGAGGATGTTGTGTGCAGCCTGAAAATGAACCTGGCGTTTGAATTAAAGAAAAATTGGAGCCAGGTTGTGCTCACCTTTTCCAATCTATGACTAAACCTGGCCATGGTTAAATGCAGAACTTGGATCATTGATTTTTTTTTTTTTTTTTTTAACTCCTGTGCATGGGTTGTATCACCACTTCTTTCTGTGCACTGCATAGTGTTTCCCTTCACAAAAGGAGAAGCAGCAGGCTCTAAAGATGAGAGTACAGCTGAACCGGATCATAAACATGGAGCAGTGGAGTTCAAGAACTAATCAAGGACCATGTCACCTAAAATGTATAATGTCACCTGCTACACTAAAATGTATTTCCTTTCACTTCTTTTGTTCTCTCATTTCCCACTCTATCTCCTTAAATGACTTCTTACCCCATTTCATGCAGAGATAGCAGAGATTCTTTTCCTAGTGTTTGTTCCCTAAATGGGATGTCTGGATGTCTTCCTCAGGTAGGATACTCAAAGCCAGGTGAGCCGTCATCAAAAAGATCTGGCTCCTGGTCTACAGAAGCATCACAACAGATGTTTGACCATTCATTGTGCTGAGTTACTTAGGTTAAAATTTTGCAGGCCCTGTTTTCTGTTACTCAGACCAACAGTATGCAGTTTTGCTGCTTCTTCAGAAAGGATAAGGTACAAGATATTTGGAGGAGGAGGTAAATTTTAGCTAGAAATGACAGATGTTTCTTACAATAAAAGGTATTTGAGATATTTTAGAATTGATTATGTATATGATACCGCTCGGTATCTGCCAAGTAATCGCATAAAAATTCTGCAATTTTATGCTCATGCAGCCTCTGGCTGCCTGAAACTAGTGAGGGCTGGTCTGCTGGGTCAGAGCTGCAGGTGGGGAGCAAGTTTTGGCTATACCCTTCTTTGTTCCCAGCACTGAGGACTGCAGGAACCTGACACAGTAACCTGGTGCTCCTGCTTTTTACCCATAGAGGAGATACTACTGTTCTTCTGCACATTGGAACACTGAAAAATGGATGAATGAGCTACATCTGTGAGAAGGTCTGTTTGGAAAAGGACTGAGCTCTAATGGCAATGATGTGCTAGACTTGACATATTTTTTCTTTTTCTGTAATCAGTGTCCATATCTCCTAAATTAATTGGCAGTTCCAGTAATGACGAACTAATTTGCACTGATGTCTAAACTTCGGGGATCTTCAAGTGTGCACACACCAAAATTCTTAACAGAAACTCATGTTGTAAATGACTTTTAAAAAGTCATATAGTGAATCAATGGTACAATCAGAAACAGACAGAAACCCTGACCCGTTTGTTACTTTCCTGGTGTGCTCTTAGCTGATGGATATGTGCAACCTCAATAACCTGTTCCCTATCCTAACTGTTGTGTGCTTCCTTCAGGGAGCTGCGTATTTAGTCTCTCTTAACTGCACTTTAGTAGACATAAAATGTAATCGAACTCAAGCTAATATCTATCAGGAAAGAATGACATTAAAATTACGGCTATGTACTCAATTTACAGTAATTTGTGATAGTACTGCTCTGCTTACTCTCTTCCAATATCTGGCCCTTGCTCCAAGAAATTGAAAGCTTTGTTTGTTATTTTCCCATTTGATTTCCAATAGAAATAAATACATCACCTGGAGGTAAGGAGTTCTCAAATAGTTCAAGAATATTTTTATTTTAAATCCGGCTCTGCATGCAGCAAATAGGTAGAAGAGGTGTTAAAGTTTCTTCCCAAAGTTCTTACCTTTCTTTAACTGCAGTTGGATGTTTCCCTGCTTTGGCTTAACTATGACAAATGATCCATAAAATGTCTGTTAGTTCACCTTGTTCATATCACTGCCTGCACTGAAAATTACGTCTAGGGAAGGAGAGAGAAGGGGGGGAAAGAGTCACATCTCTCTTCAGCAGTGGACACAGCATTGGTCACAGTGTGGCTGTCACCATCACAAGTGACTGATCTAGAGCTAATAAAAGGGCAAAATTCCTTTCTTCTCCTTCCCAGGGATTCCAGACCCAATCATAATTATAAAACATCCACTCTAAAAAGGAAAGCTTTTTGTTTTTTCATGACAAACTGTGCCAAAATGTGGTTGGCAGCTTAACATCTTTCCCAGTGGTAGTGTCTGGGAGATATTTCTGTGCTTTCAGTGATGGGCTGATGTAATGCAACACACACTGTGCAGTAGGTCCAACCTGTATTGGAAAGCTAGGTGGGTGGCTGGGTAGGCAAACTGCTTTCATTTTGGGAAGGTTACCTTGTATTTTCAGGTCAGGTGATGGAATTTCCTTAGAAATGTCCTTACTTTTAATTCCTCCCATATAGAATTACAGAAATTCAGTCATGCTGCATTTCTCATTTGTTCATATACATGAGTTTGGTTTTGGTTTGTTTCCTCAGCAACAATTTTTTATTTTTTTTACTCCACTAACACCAAACTCTGAAACTGAGTTCATGGTAACAACAGAAATGAGGGTAGTAGTTTGAATGCTTGCTTGAGTCTCTACTGCTCCAATAGCCTTAAAACAAGTCACATGACAAGGAGGTGAATTACTGAATCTATGCTAGTGTGAAACCAATGTTTGTTATTACAAATGTTACTATTTGTTATTGATATTACTGGTATAATTTTAATTCTTCTAAAACACACTCTCCATTTTATTCTGTTCTTCCTCATTAACCCAATGATGAATCCCTTTCCATTTTTACCAAATCAAAGTTCCATTGGGCCAAAATTCCCACTGATGAATTAGAAGACAATATTCAGAAAAGAATGAAGATCAGGAAACTGACACTGAAAAATATAGGATACATCTTAATATCAATGGCAATTTTTTTTCATTATTAATTAACATTATTGCTGTGACATTAGGTCATTATAAACTTGCCCATGTCCTTGCTGTATTAAGGGAGATTCATGATTTATATGTGGTGTGTTTGGCAACTATAACAGCAGATGAATCCACTTGTAGTTACTTGTTTTATTAAATGAAGTGCTCAAGCTAATGTGAGGAGAGGTTATTTTTTACTGGGAAGAGCATCAAGCAATAACAGTTGGTTTATCACTCTCATTGTGAGAGTGATAAACCAACTGTTTATCCTTAACAACTACTATTTTACTGTAACTTATAACCTTTTTCTGTGCTATAATTTTAAAGATGTAGGTAAGTGTTAGCTAGGATTATTCAAATGGACCATTTGATAGAAGCTTTGGTTTGCAGGTTTTAAAGCCATCTGATCAAAATGGCCAGAAGACTTACAGAATGGTCTCATTATAGGTTGGACATACCCATCTGGCATGTGAGAGAGCACTCAGTGTGTGATAAGTGTTAATACCAGTAGCAGGTTTTGTTTAGAGCTTTCTTCTAATGTAAGGAGTCCTAAAAGTAGTCTATTGACAAACCTTCTCTTTGTAAGAAAAAAAGTATGAGCTATTATTAGATTTTATTTTTTTTTAACTGAGGAAGATCTGTATAGTTTTTAAGTTCTGTACTGGCAAGGTTCTTCTTTCCTAAACCTCTAAGAAAACACTGATGGTCTGATGGTTTTCTGGAAATCTTTGCTACTTCTGAAGTGTGTTAAATATCAAGAAGTTGCCTCAGTGCCTGTGCATAGGAGATGCCAATGAGGCCCAAAGACCTAGTGTTCTTGCCAGGTGAGAGTTGTCAGCAGTGAGATGCCCATTCTGCAGAGGAAAGGAAAAAAATAAAAGGCAAAGTTTTTGTTAAGTGATAAGTTATTTTCCTTTTCCCAGATTAGCAATCATTCTGCCTTAAGTCATTTCTGTAAGATATAGCAGTCAGACCAAGTGTCCAGTGTGTCATCTTAGAATATTGCTCCACTCTAAGGCAACTCGTGAGGAGAGGGAAAATCCCTTGTGAGCTCTCTAAGCAACTGGAGCTCTGAAGCTATGTATTAGATCATGTTAATGGTTGTAATTGCTTAGTAAATGCTATAGATTCACCAAGGAGCATGCAAATAGTCTAATTCTCCACAATAAGCAAAGAGTGCTTCAGGTGTACCTGAAAACCCCGTAATTCTCTGCTGATAACTTCCAGAACACAGACATTGCCAGTGCCTAGGGTCCTTCTTTAATTGAGTTGAATTACTCTGCTAGTTGAAAGATTTGACTTCTCCCACTGGGCCAGGGGTGATAGAGAGGCCTCCTCATTTTTGCTCTGTGGAAAAATCTTTTCTCTTTTATTACTTTTGTTGTCATGAGATGTGATTCTGATTGTGCTGCTCTGATGAATATCGAGTCTCTTCAGACACAGAGCCAATCTTTTTGATACAAAATTCCCTCTCTCCTTTTCTTACTCTTTTGTCCTGTTTGTGCCTCATCCCTCTGGATTCTGGGACAGAGCAAGAGAGGTCTGTGGGCTGGGGTACTCTCTGTGCATGACAAAGAACTGAATTTCACCTCTCTTCTACGAATATGTCAGTGAGATTATTTACAATCATATATGCCCACTTCAGTTCCTTTTAACCTCTTGGGAATGTTTCTGTGGTGTTTTGCCTATTCTCAATAATTCTTTTGTCTCTAGAGGCAAAAGTCTGTCATGTTGTGCAGTATGTTTTCTCCTCATTTATGTATAAAGTCTTTAGATTTTTCTTAGTCTTCCCTTCCTTCCACATAGCTGTTACTATCAGGTACTTAGGTACTGTGTGAAATCTCTTCTTTTTCAGTCAATTTAGTGCTACTGAAAGATACTGGACTGGCAATACACAGAGCAGTAACCATTGCTGTGAAGTAGCTTGAGGTGGTTGGGTTGATGAAACCACTGATCGCCAGGGGCTGCTCTGGAGACATACTCAGCCTTTTGGTCACTATCAGCCAATGGCAAAACACTTGGTGCTTTTGATTTTGGCTTTATTTTGTGGTGTTTTAATGAAAAAAATGTTTACGTTGGAAACGTGGAAGCTACTTAGCTTGCTAATCCAGTCATTGCCTAACAGACCCCAGCTCTGTGGTAAGAAATGGAGAAAGGTTATTGTCTTCTAACACTGAAAAAGGAATCTTTCTGCAAAATGTATTTCTCTGTAGTTCGCGTGCTACTGGTGGTAGACTTGAATAAAAAGGCCCCATCTCCATTTGATGTCAGTGGTTAGATTTTCTTTTCTGCCATTTTTCATTGCACCCAGTGTAATGCTGGAAGTCAACAGAGAAGATGCTGAAATGTTCTATCATTCCATGAAGCAAAGAGAACTACTGCCAATATGCATAGCATGTGCTTGCTTCTTTCCCGTACCACATACAAATCATCTTTATGCTTGCACAGCACTTACCAGAGGTCAACCCCAAGCTGAAGAAGCTTTAGCAAGCTCACATCCAGCAAGGAAGAGGTAAAAATGGTAGGAATATCATGCACATCATGAGTTTAATCAGCTGTTGTGCTCAGAACTGTCTTTTTGTCTTTGGTTTCCTGCAGGTGGAAGTTGTTAACAGCAAACATGAAAAATGTAATAAGCTTGAGTGTAGCAAATTTGGGGGTTTTTAATTTGTGAGGAAGAGAAGGAGAGAAGGATACTAGTTTTCTCTTTTCAACTGCATGGACAGTACTGCAGTGCAAAAGCTGTGGATCAGCTCTAGGGAAATAGGAGAGAGCTCACTGTGAGCAGGATCCATCAGTAAACTTTGGCCCGGCGTCACTGCACATTTGTAACCTGTAATCAAATCCTCAGCAGGGTATTTGATATGTTAGCTTTTGTGATGCATTACCTTTCTTAGGCAATATACCATTTCTCAGTCATGTGACTTTGTCTTCAAGGCAGCTAAAACTGGAGATTTACACAGTGATTCTGTAGAGGAGAGTAAATCAAGGAGGGAGAAGAAAAACTCAAGATTTCTCTGGCAGCTTGATAAAATGCGTGATAAGACTAAAACTAAACTTAAAAATATCTCACTGCCCCCACTTGGTTCACAGGCACTGGCAAAATGTAACCTCTTTCTCCATTTCTCTTAGCTTAGGTTTTGCTGACAGTTCCCTCTTTTCTGGTTGACCGAAATGTTGCTACTGCTTGTTCTGTAGCACAGAAGCAGTGCTTTCATGCAGGCAGTAAAATAATTAGCAATGTTTGTATCTCAAAACATGAAATTTGTCTTTGCAACAACATTTTTACAGTTAAATTTCCCTTTGGTTAACTCTGCAAATATATTACTGCTCCAAAATCTGATATCCATCTTATCAATATCTTATAGAGAGCCCTAGGGATCCTGGTGGAGTTCAGGATGGAATTGTGCTCATTCTTTTACCTGAGCAATTAATAATTCATTTGGTGGTACTTACTGTGTGTTCCCTCTGCCCTCAAGATAGGAGTCAACATTTCTTTATGTCAGAAAAATGTGCTGGCTTCAGGCTGGCTTTCAAAATACATGCTGCGATGGTAATGGAGCCCTGTTCTTAGGTGCTGGCTCCAGCAGCACATAGGATTTTTTTCTCATTGAATGGGACAGGAGGTGAGCAATGCCCCTGCAAGTCAGTTCGGGAGCAAAATGTGAGCAGACTTCCCCAGTGGATGAGCTGTGGACACGTGCAGAGCATTTGCAGCGCACTGCAAAACTGCAGAACCACAACCTCCTCCTAAAATCATATTTAGCAGATTTTTTTCAGATATATTGCTAATCTGCAGCCTTAGATTTTCATTTTTTACAGCACATCTCTGGTCTGGTGCGTGAGGGAAGAATAAAGACAATTAAATAATGTTGATGCAGGTCCATTCTATCTTTCCAACCCATATGAGAGATCATGACTTTTTTGCTGATTACTTTTTCAAAGAAAAGTATTTCAAAATAGTGCCTCTGATTTACAGTGGTCAGTTTAAGATTAGAGATGTAAGAAGCACCATACCCTGTACACAAGTTCCTGCCTATTAAGATGAATGTGCCAGGTAAGATGAATGAACACCTCAGAGAGGTGTTGGAGCCCTTGGGCAGAGCAGAGATACTCCAGCAAGATCCTCGCTGCCACCACAAGGGGCCAAGCTTGGGACACCAGAGACTGTGGTGGCTGGGTGAGCCCTTAGGGACTCCAGGCACCCAGCACTGGCTTGGGTTTTATACCAGGTTTTGTGACATAGGGCATTGCACATGTGAGCCCAAGGGCTGGCTGTAAGCGTTCAGCTGCAGCTCAGCATGTGCCTGCTTTGGGATCTCCTAGGATGCAAATATGCCATACGTTCATGATGCGGTCAGACACGGCAGCAGTAATGCTCAGTGAGGGATACACACTCCCAATTTTGAAGCCTCCCTTCTCCAAACATGAGTCTCAAACTATTTTCCAAAGCACCCAGCTTGGTGAAAGTCTGCCAGGCAGGAAGGAGGAGAAGAAGGACTGCAATCCTGAGACCATCAGCAAGCAATTAAGGTCGAGAGTGAGGAGTTTAAAACCCAAGGTGAAAAAACATTGCAGTGCTGTGTTACATGACTAATAAAGGAGACAAACATCATCAAACACCTACAGTACATTTATAGGCTTTATTTTAAGTTTTGTAAAGTGGATTAGAGACATTTGTATTCATTAAGGAGATAAAAACCCTTTCACTGGAACTCAAGTGTTTTATTTAAAAAGTTAGAGTTTTATAGGTGGTGAAAGAACCATAAACAGAGCAATGAAATGGTCAGAGAAAAAAAAAAAAGTCAGTTATGTAAACTGCTTTAGAAAGAGCAAGAACATTTCTTTTTCTTAAATTCCTATTTAATGGATCAATGTATTATTAAAAAAGATAGATTATGTACATGGACAGGAAAAAGCCCTGAGACTAGGAGTTCTTTCTTGTCTTTCTCTCCTACTTACTATAATTCTTCTCCAGTAGCAGTGAGAGGCACTGACTGAGGTGGAGGTCTCTGCGAGCACTATAAAGAGGCAGTCCCAGCTTGGAGAAACATCACTTTGAGTGGAGAAGTGTAATTGAGGGTGGGAAAAAGGGAAATAGGGCCTCTCTTTTAAAAATGGTTGTGATAGTTAAAGGCATAATTAATGTGAAGTTGCAGAGCTTGAAGCAACCCCTTTTGTTTTGCTGGCTAGTATGGGCAGGCCTAGTAGGAATAACCTTATTATCTTATTATTTACTTCCTTTCCAGGTCGTGTTTTCTCTCTCCTCTCCAGTTTCCTCCGCTGTATCCCTCTCTTGCTCCGCAGTTTCTCTTTCCCTGGTTCTCCTTCCCTCCTCTCTCCCCAGTTTCCTATCTGTAGCACTCAATTCCCTGCACTTTACCTTCAGAAGTTGACAGCCTTTTTATATTCCACTATCTCCTCATCATCCACCCACTCTTGTAGCACCTTTTTAGTATTATTTGGCGGTTTTGAAAAAGGGCTTGTGAAATAAATGACATTTATAACCTGAGCATGTAAGTAATTTGCTACAGATCTTAATTACCTGACAAAAATAAGCTAATCAGGAAGATTCAGTAGGGATTAATTGTGTTGGGAAACCTGGGAAATTTTTCTATTTTCTGCACCTGATTGGACCTTCCAAATGAGCTAGCAGGTGCCTTTTCAGTAGGCATGGGAAACGGTAGCTTAAAATAAATTGGCCTTAGAAACAGGGTACATTTTCCTCTTCTTTTTAAAATGAGGGCAAAAGCAGTTTGGGACTACAGCCATGTTAAGGCTTTGAGAAGCATTTGTTGTCAAAGTTGCAGAACTTCCTGTAACACTTACTGCAGCAGTGTTAGACCATGCACTGGTTTTCAACAGTGCACCCATGGGTTATGCCATACCAAGATATCCTTTTTTGTGAATCAAGCTTCTGAGCAACTACCTTGCTTAGAAGCTACTTTTGGGGAGCAGAGCTCAGGTAAGAATGCAGATCTGAAATGACATTATGGGTCTTCACTTGACCCATGAGCCCTGCAAGCATAGATCTGACAAGCCCGATGAAAGGTTGCTACAAGGTAGCTCTGTAATTACTTCCTACCAGCCCTTCTTGATACAGGATTTTGTCATTTTAGTGTTGAAACTGTTTCCTTTCACATGTGTGTTAAAAAATAGATGGAAGCCAGGGTATTTTGCAGGTGCCCTTGAAAAGCAATTTTTAAATATTTAATAGGATAATATTATAGATCATGGAGAAAGAGAGAATGAACATGAGATTTCTAGAGTATTTTCCTGCTTTATAGAAGAGGCTCCCTCTGAGGAAATCACTGTCTCTTAGTTCCCAAATTAACCATCCTTCAAAACCAGAATGAAGTATTCCCTTTTCCATTTATTGTCCTTGTGTACTTAAGCTGTAAACTTGATGGAAAACAGTCTGGCCTTTGTCGCTCCCTCATTTTGTACCTCACTTCTTTGGCGAAAAGGCAAAACTTATTAGAATACGGAAAACCATCCCCTCTGAATGTTATTTTTTCTTTTGCTTCTCTTTTAATTTTCATGTTGAAATGGTCTCCAGCCTTCCTCTTGATGGCTACACATTTAAAATAAAAGCACAGATTCTCACAGCTCTCTCTAGTAAGGAGGAAAGACTCCAGGCCAAATCTACCCTGGAATTAAACCAGGGATATGCCTGTTGTTCATCCTGCTGCTTTTGCAAAGTAGGTTTCTTTTTGCCATTTTTTGAGATTATTCCCAGGGATCTTCTATTGCCAGTCACAAACATATGCCAATTCAATGGTCCTTCAGTTTATTTTTCTCTTCCCGCAAGGTAACCATTCATCCATGGAGTAATTTCTTTAAATGAGGCATTTTAATCCAAATTGCCAGTTAATACCTGCAGGGCCAGCTTCCCTCCTGATCAGCTCTGGAAATTAAGGGAAGCTTTGAATGCTACTGTAAAGTTTTGCTTGCAGAAATTCTGAAGGACTTTGGAAACAGAGCACAATTTGGAGAGCAAGCCCTGAAGCTTCAGACAAAATGCAAAACTGTAGGGGGAGTTCAAGCAAAGTACCAGATTAAGTTTGTGCTTGGGTCTCTCAGGTTGTGTGGGTCCGGGTTTGGATTCTGAAGGATACTGCAAGTAAAAAAGAGGCTGGGGTCTCACTGTACTGAACTTGTTCATTAATGTAGAATGACCAGTGTTACGCTCTTCTGTGCCTTTTCCTCTTAAACTAACAGTTTGGTTGTTGTCTCTGGTACAGCAAGAATGATCATCACACTTCTTCTAATTTCTGTGTTAAGTATATAAAGGCAGCTACTGTATTTTCAAGTTAAACTTGAAGGGAATAGGGCAAGGATCTGTCAAATTATGTCTGGCGAGTGTATTTCCTTTGAAAACTTAAGCCAGAAATTCAGACCACCCGAACAGCCTCCCATATCAGAGCACATGTGCAATTTGAGGGGAAACTTCCCTCTGTATTTTTGTGGCTTTGACTTGTTTGTAAATACTAATGGATCCCAAGTACACACAAAAAAATCTCTTAAATAAGTGTATTACAAACAAAAATCATGCAAGTCTTATATTACATCTTCCACTGGAGCTGCAACTGAATCAATAGCGTCCTCTTTGAAAGTTAGAAGGAAAGTCATGCATTAGAGTGCAGTGTGATGATTCTTCTAAGTGCTGGTGGTTGCCTCTATGCAATATTGAACAAGAAGAAAAGCACATGAACACAAGCCAAGTTCAAATAAACAAACTAGCTAAATCCATGCATTGTTGCTCTGTTAGGTCTCATGGTTTCTGTAATGTGTGAGGAGGAGAGAAAGCTCTGGAAATTTATTGGAAGCATTGTTAAGGTTTTAAGCTTGCAGTCCTACCAAAATGTCTGCATCTCCATTCCCCCTGCTATTTCCTACTCTGTACAGCCTCTTCCATCTGCCAGCAGGTGCAGTTTAAAGGTCAGCTAGATTAAGGAATGATATGGAGTAGAATTAAACAAACAAAACAACACCTGAAATTAAAAAGGCTGTAAGTTACTAACCAGTATTGTTGGTAACTTTTTTCAGTTTTTCAGTAATTGCCATTGTTCTCTAGTCACTCATTCATGGCTTGTTTTAGCTCTATTACAAAAAGAAAAATATAACTACCTGTTGATGACCACTGCAGTTAAGGAGTTTGCACACCATTAGATATGGGGGGTTTAAAGCTGTTTATATTTTCTTATAAATAAGCACAAACCATGTCACAGTACCATTCCATTTATTGGACTCAACCTTTAAGCAATCTGTCCATAATTGCACTAGAAAATGCTCAGAGCAATTTGCCAGGCACCTATCTGGGACAGTAAGTATCCTGAATAAAATACGATTGTTGTGCTCTGAGCACCAATAATAAGCTGAGCACTGAGTGTTCTTGCTTTTAAAGCAAAATATAATTGTTTCTGGAATATGTGCATTTGAAAAAAAGAAGCTCTGGGTGGGTGCTTTAACTGATCATAATTTATTATTATGTTTTGACTTTGGAATAATGCAATTACATAATGCAACTATGGGGAAGGGATGGACTAACGGGAGATTGTAATTACACTCAAAATTTAAAAAAAAAAATCATCATAAATTTTCTGTCATCCCAATTAATTTAGCTGTGGTTGTACAAATTCTGTCTTTTAAAATGGCATTTTAGCTCAGGAAGGTTAAGAGATGATTGCTGTTTTGCACAATATGAAAGTGCTGCTAAACCCATCCAAATTTTCACAGAGATTTCATCAGTTTCTGGCTTAGATTCACTCTTTTCCCCCTTTTCAAATTTAAATTCAGTTATAGTACATGTGGAAATGACTGAGGCTGACCACTGTGATATGTATGATTCATTCAGTTCAAATTAAAACCTACCATCCCTTGTGGGTGTCTTATGCATCAGCTCTAGCCGATGATGGCTAACAGAGAGCTCTTAATCTTCTCCCTTTAAGCCTTTCTTACTACCCTATTTTACTGTGAAAAATACCAATGTCCCACCTTTTATTTAAACCTTAATTAGACATAATTTTATATTGGACATTTCTAGAACCTGCAGGTATTTATTTTCTAAGATTTTTAAGATATGGCCCACTGTGTGCATCTTAACTACTTAAATGCTTCCCTCTAAATTCGGTCACTCTCTTGGTATCTTTGATTGCTGAAACACTATTTACTTTGTTCTCAACAAATATAATCATTCCTTAAACTGCTGCTGCAAAGGCTTTTTTTTCAAATCCATTTGTTGACTCTGTTATATTCCTCTTTGCATCCTGGTTACATCTTCCCTACCCTGTAATTCATATGTGGCTTTCAGACATCCTTTCTGCACCCATCTGGTTCCTACTTCAGACTGATTGTGAGTAACTCAGTCCTCATATTAGATTTCCAAACAAGTATATTTCTTGCCATCAACAGGCCTTAAGAAAATCCCTCATAAGCTTCTGCTGAATTACCTTATTACTATCTCACTGTATTTACCTCGTGTACAAAGAAGAGCAATGAAGCTGGTGAAGGGTCTAGAGCACAAGTCCTATGAGAAGTAGCTGAGGGAACTGGGGGTGTTTAGCCTGGAGAAAAGGAGGCTGAGGGGAGACCTTATCACTCTCTACTGCTACCTGAAAGGAGGTTGTATCAAGGTGGGGGTTGGTCTCTTCTCCCAAGTGCCAAGCGATAGAACAAGAGGAAATGGCCTCAAGTTGCACCAGGGGAGGTTTGGTTTGGGTATTAGGAAAAATTTATGCACCGAAAGGGTTGTCAAGCATTGGAAGAGGCTGCCTATGGAAGTGGTTGAGTCACCCTCCCTGGAGGTATTTAAAAGACATGTGGATATGATACTGGGGGACATGGTTTACTGGTGGACTTGGCAGTGTTAGGTTAGTAGTTGGACTCAATGATCTTAAAAGTCTTTTCCCATCTGAACAATTCTATGATTCTGTTTGTCTTCAGGTACCTCTTTGAGCCCCGTGACTCTGTGTACTGGAAATGGCAAGATCCATTTTCACCTGGGAGCAAGCTACACATTTACCTCCAGAGAAGGCCTGTGCACAGGCAGGTCCCGTGATTCAGTTAATGTGCTGGAAATCTCCCCTTCAGCTTTTCTCATGGTGACTTGTTCATATTCCACACCATCAAGCTTCACCTGTCAGCCTCATGTTTGCTTTGAGCTGGGCTCATTTCTTTGGTTCTCCCTCAGTTCACATGCTGCAGTGGAATATTTCAACTGAAAGGAGCTTTCTGTGGAGTTCGTTATTTCACCATAATGTTTCTTTTCATTTTTTATCATAAAACCTTTTCCTCCAAATAAAACCTTAAAGGATGCAAAGAAAAACCAAATGCTTTCAATTGCTGAAGCAGGGAGTCCGCAGCAAAGCTGCTGCTTAACATAATGGAGAATAAGAAAGCATGTTTTATTCTATCATAAATTAAAATTAAGGGAATGAGGACCTCATTTGCTTAAAGATTGTCTATTAGTATTCACCTGGTGGCAAGCAGCCTTAATCTCACACCATTAATGAAAACAGAAGCTCATTAAATAGTAATTCTTTTTAATAGCTACAGGAGCCTGGGCTTGAGTAGCACTGCTCTAAGTTTCCACGTAAATTGTTCATGATGATCACCAATAACAGAATTTCTTGTACCTCTCCCCACTCCTAAGAGCTTTCATTCCATACATAACCACTTATGAATGCCAGGCAGGGAAAGAGCCTTGCAGATAAGGGAAAGAGGTTTCTATGTCAGATTTATGATGTTAGAAAACAGGAAAGATACTGTTGGATACAGAGTCAGTGAAGTAAGTAATTCTTGAACAGAGAAGTGTTCAGAGTGACCCAAGAGCTTTTGGGCCCAGTGAGTGTTCTCAGCTTTTGGCTGGTATTACAGTGGTCTTGAAACAACATAAGGCTCATTGAATTTCTCTGCTTTGGCAGCTGCTGCTTGGCCTCTCATTAACAGATGTACCAAGCTAACATCCTGTTGATTATCTCCTCTGGCCATCGCTATGACCTCTCTCCGTCCAGATGATTTAGTCATTAACTCCACTTTGTTGCTGTGCAGGCTGGTTGTCATCACTACCCAACTATTCACGTGTTAAAAGACCTAAAGTAATGGACAGGGTGCTTTACGCTCCTTTCAAATCCTCAGCTAAAGTTTCCATTCAGTGTCAAAAGTTATAAAATGTTCTTTGCTGTCATTATAGTCCTCATCTGTTCCTCTGCTTTGCATGGCACAAACCAGTACCTTCATTTCATGCAGCTGAGTTGCTTGTGGCTTTTCTGATGAACAATTCAGGCCCTATTCCTTATTTAACGTTATTCTGTTCTGTCCTGCAGCGTTTCCTCTGTTACAGATGTTGTTGGGCCAGGCATTGTTTGTTTCGGGTATGTGTGCAGGGAGATTGCTTAGTGATAACTCCTTAGACACAGTTAATTCAATTACTGCCAGATTTTCTAGGCCTCTTGACGTTGCTATATATAGCACCTTAGAAATAATATTATCAATTATTCAAATTTTAATTAGTGCTTGCATTAATTACATGATCCTTTACTGCAGGGGGAAAGAGATCTCAGTTTCCACAGTTACATGACCATGGGTTGTCCTCAGAGGCCTAAGTTTTATTTAGCATCGAAAGGCATCGTTGCTCTTACTCATCAAACAGCCGTCATCCTGTGGGTATGCTTCCGTGGGTACTTGCTGTCTGAGGACATAACTTCTCTAAGAAGTTAGTAGAGGTTTGTGTTACTTGACTGGCCTCCAGTGGATGGCAGCTGACACATTCCTGAACTCTGTCAAGACGGTTCTGTCCTCCCTACAGCCCGTCCCACCGCAGGTACTGCTGGGATCCCTGGCACCAAATCTGGTGGATGTTTGTGCTATAGTAAGTATAGCTGCTCTCTGATTCCTCACTCCCATCCCATTCTCAGACTGCTGGAAGGGCTGGGCAGAGGAGGGCTGTGGGAAGGTTCTGAGGGATGATGTGTTCATTTCAGAAAGATCTTACCATACGGGAAAGCAGGATCTGAACTCACCATACTGAAAGCAGGAGCTGAATTCTGGTTTAGCCTGCCAGATGAGCCACTCTCTAATAGAAAACCTGGCTGAGAAAGGTCCGTGAGAAGACTGGAAGATGGGTAGCATGACATCCCAGTAACGACCCTCATTAGCTCTTCTGTGTTTCACTCTGCTGCATATTGTAAATAGCTTTTTACAGTTAAGATTTGCATCAGTAGTCACACTTCTGCAGTGTTATTAGCTATTGCAGTTGATTTGGGTGACAAAATCTTCTTCTGTGTTTAGTACTTGCTGTTACAAGAGGTAGATTAGTACCCTGTCATGTACAGCATAAAATACTGTGGCTAAATGCAATGTATACATTATCACTAAGGGTACTATTAATGTTCTTGCACTCTATAAAACGCGGGTTTGTTACAGCGTGTGTGCTGTGGGCAGTTCTTTCTGCAACAGTATCAAGCCAGTGGTTTTGGTTTGGTGAGGTTTTTTCCTGTCAACCAGTGTTACAGTTTTTTTGGTCAAAATGGGATGTAATTAAGATTTTGATTTCTTCCTTTCTTTCTGCAGCCACAATCTTTACTAACTCTAAGGGGTCTGATGCTCACTGTTTTTTCTTTTGTGTGCTGCTTTGCAGTTTCAAAATGGAGTCTGTCCGTGGATAAAGCAGCAGGGAGAATTAATGTTGCTTCGTATTTTCTCTGCATAGAGAGAAACGAGAGTAAAATGTTGCCCATAGAGGACTAAATCCTGCTGGAAGAGAGGATTTTGTCCTTCAGTCCAGAGAAGCAGAGCAATAGATTCTACCCCAGTTGCCCTCTTGCTTACAATGTGCTATTTCACTGTAGCAAGCACCTGTCAGTACTTAATGAAATGCTTTTTGGCATAACTGAACTAAGGTGACAAACTAAAAATAATTTCAACTACAGCTACTCCGTTGGTTTGGGGAATAATATGAAGGGTGGATTTACAGGGACAAGAGTAAAGCAGCTATAGCTCTTCCCTTCTATTACTTGATACTGCTTGCCCCCTCCCACTTCATCCCTGCCCAGCCAGGCAGTACAACCAGCATTTGTGGGCAGCCTCTTGTCAGCGTTACAAGAGGCATCTCCCACGAGTGACCGAAGGTGGTGATTCACACAAATTCTCTGTATCCCATCTCTGATATGTAATGGTATGCCATGGATCTGTACATATCCATCACCCAGGCACTAACGCTCTTTATAAGAAAATAAAAACAAATTATCTTTTTCTTTATTTCCTGATGATAGTTATAGGGCATCTTTCCTGGAAGACACAACCAAATTGTTGTTTTTACAGATACAAGGAAAGATATGTCCTCAGGAGGACTATCTCCTGACTGTCCCATAGAAAGGAATTATGGCCAGGATGTATATGGGGTGGGGTTTTTGTCTATATGGTAACAGAAAACAAACAAAACAAACAAAAATGAGGATTTTCAGAGGATCTTTTTGCACATGCCAGAAGAATTTTTTACTTTAATTTCGCTGGATAAATCTGTTGCCTCAATTTGGCCAGACCCAGCCAAAACAGCAACAATAAACATTTGAAGGGATCTGGTTGAAAAAAAATTTGGTTTGGGCAAAATAGCTTTCACTGGAAATCTAAACTTTCCATGGAAGTCCATGCTTTTCAGTACAATGAAATAGAAGCTTTAATCAAAGTCCCACCTTTCCTCCAAAAGTGGTTCTAGTAGAAGATGTTGAACAAAATCTATTTCAGCTGCCTGGAGCTAGTGATGATCATAATCACAAAGGGAATAAGGGAGGAATAATCACAACATCATAAAATTGCTTTTAGAGAGAATTTGTTTTCTCCTAAAAATCTACGTATATAGATTCTGCTTCTGCTTGAGGTCAGTGGTCCATGAATGGGAATTTGAATAGGAACCACAGCCCATTTTGATTTGTGATAAAAAATGTACCCATAATACAATTGGAGCTGTTACTTCCTTTCTTGTGAGCTAGCAATGGATGTTGTTATGATCCATTGGAAGTCCTTTCTTGGTATGCAAGATTTAAACCAAATGTCAAGCAGTGATCTACCCGCTTGGGTGTGGTGACTCCACAACACTCACATGGATTTAAACTGCACTGAATGCTTCAAAGGGGTTGCAGCACTCTCTACCTTAGCCTGCCTGCAATAAGGCATGTTGTTTTATAACTACTGACATAGGGTTCATGTTTACATCCAATAAATACATGCATTTTGGTAAGCATGCCATTAGATCTTTCATGTGGTCAATTATGTGATACGCCATGGTCCAGAAAGCACTGTGCACATCCATTGAATATTGCATGAACACCAACACCACAGGGACCATAAAATATTGAATCTGAGCAAATGGATAGCTCAGAGTAAGGGAATGCAGAGCTTTTCACCTGTAGGTCACCAGTTAAAAACCCAGCTCAGATTAGTGCCAACACCACAGCAGACATAACTTTGCAGGTGAAAATGATTGGCTGAAATGATTTACATCCTCCAGCTTCTGTTGGACAAAGGGCTGTATCGCACAAGCCACAGTTGTTTGTGGCACCCATAAGACAGATCATTCTATGTTTCTGTAGAACAGCCAAGGCTTAAAATAATGCAGAGACTGTGAACTTTCCAGGCATGTCTAGGATGGGGTCAGAGTTTTAAGACTTGAGAATTGCACAGAGGATTTTATTCCCTCTGCAGAAAGAAGCAGTTTTCCTTCTCCAGGAAGGCAGAGAGGCACTTCTTAGATGGCATATGAAACGGTGATGTGACTGCACAGCCAACCCCAAAGACTTTTCTCTGTTGTCGACCTGGTCTTTTCCCAGGACAGCTCATAGTACCTGGGGCTTTCTGCCCAGTGCCTCCTACTGTGGAAACCTTTTTAACCCAGTCTCTCTCCTGGTCCTTCTTTGCTCTTCTCCCACCATTTTCCTTTAGGGTTTGTAGCTGTTCCTGCCTGCAAGGGAACAGTCACTGATGTGTTTCTTAAGCTCAGAAGATGTAAAGCAGACATTCTTATGACCTTGACTGAGAGACCCACAAAGAGACCATTTCCATAATGACTGCTCTTTGCAGCTCCTGGCTGGACACATTGCTATTTGTTCCTTATTCACCTGATCTATGAATTCTTTACTCATCTCTTCATCATAAAAGCACAAACTCTTCTCCGACTAATACCATCTTTACTGACTTCATCAGAGGATCTCTTTGATATGAATATATCTCTATTTGCATCTGTCTTCAAGAACACATCTGGTTTATTACAGCTCCCTTGTGGATGCCATTTTGTAACAAATAAAGCTCTCTTTCTTCCTAATCTCAGCTACAGTAAAAAATGTAGCTGTCGTATAGCTTTATTGTGGCTCTATAAAGCCTGTCCTTTAGGCTGTAATGGAAAGGTTAGAGTACTGATATCTAATAGAGTAAACTGCTGTGATCTATGAAACCTATGAATTTTAAAAAGTGACAGAAACCTGTGCTAATTGATCTACTTGATAATGGGGAAGCCAAAAGCAGAGCCAACACTAACAAGTACAGTTGCTTCTCTGAAGGTCCTAGTGTAGCAGAAATGCATGGGTTTAATGTCCCTAAGATACTAGTAGAACTGGTTTCTAACAACCTCTATGAAATCAGCATTTCTCCTTGTATACAAATAAATGTGAGGGCTGTTGATCAATGAGCAACGGAGCAAGATGGGAAGAAAAATGGTATGAAACATGGGTAGGAGTAAACTTCTGGCTCCTGGCTCCTCCTGTTTTTTGGTGACTGATAGGCAAGAGCTATGCACAATGTCTTATTTCCCTCAAAGCAAGCTGTTGAAGCTCCTAGTCGTCACTGAGGTCTGGGCTAAGTGGGAGCTGGGACTGTACATCTCTCAGCAGGGCCCAGCACTGCCTCTGCTGTGTGCTTTCAGAGGGAGCAGATCTTTTTGCACAGTGTCCCAAAGCTTGTAGAGCAGAGGAAGAGAAGACCCCACCTCCGTGAAAGCATCAAACACACATCCTGCCCTGGAACCAGGATGTCTTGCATTTGCTCCATGCTGGTGCGTACGTGGGTACCTGTGTTAGTGTTACTTTCCACTAAGAGGTGAGGCTGGCTGTAGCTAAGTAGGGCATTTACTTTGCTGCCCTAAAAGAGAAGCCCTGCTTTCCAGGAGCTTGGGGGCAAGACCAGCACCCTCTCATCTGCCTGCTCTGTGTGGTGTAAACAGTCTGTTTGGGACACAGAGCTGCAGGGGGCTGCTGGCTGCAGTTCTTCAGGCTGTTAGGAAGGGTTGGTGTTATCACAGGTATTGGTGAAAACACAGGTGAATGTGAGGGGGGTTCGAGTTCCCTTACACAGCTGAATAAAGCACTAACCATTGCGATAACCACTTGTGCACTTGTGTGAATCCACATCTTGCAAATCTAGGGGAAGCAGTTGCATAGTGAAAAGCCATGAAGGAAAGAAAAAGCACATCAGAGATAGGTGACATGCAGATTTTGCCAACCTAGCAAACGAGGTTTTGTAGGGAACTAAAAACAATCATCAAAACAGCTGGCTTATTTACTCATGCCAGGCAATTCCAAGGGATGGCTGCTAAACTGCTTTTTTAGAAACAGCAAAACTGCTACACCTGTGGTTTGTGTCTGTTTTGTGGCTAAAAGTGACATTTGTTTAATGACTGGAGGGAGAGCTGGGGGAGTTAATGGCAAAACCACATTTGATTTCTCTTTTTTGACTGAGCCTGGGCAGGCAGAAACGGACACCTCTGCTGTTGATTGCAGAACAGATACGCAGTGGCACAGAGCACTTTGGCATCCAGTACATCCGCTGCTTGCCTAAATTTACAAGCAAATGAAATTTGTAAGAGCACTACAAGGAATTCTGAGTGGATCCCATTCCTCTGCTGTAAGGTCATTATGCAGCACAAAATTAGGCGGCCTCAGCTAGCAGCTGATGTCACCAGCACACATGAGCCTTAAATATCGCACAGGCTGGAGGAAATTCCCCCGTCATTTTCCAGATTGTCTGTGGGAGTAAAATAACAACAACAAAAAGGTAATAAAACATACAACCCGGAGAGCATAGTCTAACTTGCAGAGATAGCTTGTTGCTGCAGTATAGAAGCCCCTACTGAATATAAAGCTGTATCTCTGTACTTTTTGTGCTCTGTAAGCCCAGAACATCCGCCTGAGCCTCCCAGGCAGTCAGGGCAGGGATTCGGTTCGCTCCCTGCAGCACCGCACTGGGGGCTGCAGCCATCCTGCAGAAAAGGAGATGTTTGCAAATGCCTCCCTGCACAACAATTTAGTGGGAACTTATAGGCAGCATCTGGCTTTAAGTGGGGTGGGAAGATAGTGTGGATACTTGTTTGGATAGCATGAGGTTCAACAAGGCCAAGTGCCGGGTCCTGCACTTGGGTCACAACAACCCCCTGAAGCACTACAGGCTGGGGGAAGAGTGGCTGGAAAGATGCCTGGCAGAAAAGGCCCTGGGGATGTTGGTTGACAGCCCAGGTGGCCAAGAAGGCCAACAGCATTCTGGCCTGTATCAGGAACAGTGTGGCCAGCAGGACAAGGGAAGTGATTGTCCCAATGTACTCAGCACTGGTGAGGCTCCGTTTGGAGGTTTAGTTTGGGTGTTAGGAAAAATTCATCCACCAAAAGGGTTGTCAAGCATTGGAAGAGGCTGCCCAGGGAAGTGGTTGAGTCAGCATCCCTGGAGGTATTTAAAAGACATGTGGATGTGGTGCTGGGGGACATGGTTTACTGGTGGACTTGGCAGTGTTAGGTTGATGGTTGGACTCAATGATCTGAAAGATCCCTTCCAACCTAGGCACTTTTCTGATTCTGTGTCTTAAAATGCATTATTGAAGAGAGTCGAGAAAAAAGGGGACCTCTAGAGATAGGAATAAAGGGAGAGATGTAACTCACTGGGGTTTAGAGAACAGAGAATTGCAGGAATTAATTCACCCCTCCTGCAACAAACTCTCCTTAAGGTGTGAACTATGAATACATGGATTTCTCTGCAAGATCTGGAGTACAAATAACAGGCTTTAGGCAGTAATTCAAATTGATTATCACATTCTTGCTTCTTCACACTAGCATCTTGGTTTTGACATCAGCGTTGCAGAGTTGCTGGGAGGCAGCAGATGCCCAGGACCTTGTATCAGCTCTCGGTGGAGGAGGAATTAGGTCACATCCTAAGTGGGTGCTTTAATTACAGATGCTCACCTGTGCTAAAATGAGGTGGTCAGAGAGCACACTGGGAAGCCTGGTATTCTTCAAGGGGTTTCACCTGTAGCAAAACTTGACTCCTGACAGAAGTTTGTGCTTGTGGAACCAAAACCACCAGCAGTGGGACTTTGGCCTCCACCCTGTCTCATTTGATGTGTTCATCCCGAAAACCCTCTGTGGAAAACCCCTTCTCAGCATGGAGCCTACACCATCAGCGTCTGTCTTCCCAAAAGGTATGGCATTGCTTCAGCCTTATGGAAAGTTTAAAAGCTAGTATGAAGTAGTGCTGGTTTTTTCTCTTTTCTCAAAGTAGATCCATTTTAAAATGGAAAACAACATCCAAACCCTACTTTTTAAAGAAATAAATTATTTTAAGTATGTTAAGGAAATTTCTTCTTCCCTTTCTGCACTAGTGGAAACAATTCACTTAGTTGTACCTGAAAGCAGAGGGAGTCCCTATTTGCCTCTTATGTCCTAAAAATGTTTCAGAGTAAACTTTGCTATTTGTTGAGTTGTCCAGTTCCTCCTTTCAGACATGTTTTCTTTATTTGCTAGCTTGTACTCTGGGAATGTTCAAGTTCAGTTGAGGTTACCTAAATCTGAGACAATTCATTGTGTATCTGTCTGAATAATAGATATTTTTTCAGAAAACATCAAGGAGTATTTTCAAACTTTTTCCACGTGAAGAATATTTCAGTATTTTTCATTGAAACAAAAAGCCAAACTTCATTCAGCCTGAAACACAGTATTTCTTTATATGGTGTACATTTTATTTCAAATTTTGAAAAGGTTAAAATCAGAAAATCATCAAGTTTCACTTTAAAAATATCTTTTCATGTGTTCACTACATTTGCTAGTGGTGGTGAATGTGATTTTTTTTTTCTCAAATGAGATATTCAGAGGAACTATTTTATTGAGCCTCATGTCTTAAAACTTTTTAAAATTTGTAGGTAATGTTTCTAAATAGACAGAGTCATAGATCATTAACTCCTTTGGTTAGACATTAATTTCAATTTGCATCTGGATCAAATTGGTTGTTCCGATTAAAATGGGAAGTAAACTGGGAAAAAATGCTTTTATCAGCTTCTTTTGTGTGCTCATGACCATCTGGAAGGAACATCCTCATCAAAAACATGTTCTTTGGCAATACTTTAAACTCTTTTTTTTAAAAGAAATTCTTTAGCAATTAACAGTCAGGGAACCAATTATTCTATATATGCACAAAACCAAAGTTTTAAAGATTATTTTAGGATATTTTTTTATGATTACACATTTCCCCCCAAAATATTCAGGAATAAAAAAAATGAGAAGATTTATTAAACATCTAGGTTTGCATTCTTCTGTCGCTTATTCATGGAGACACTGATGAATGTTTCACACAAAACCTCTAACAAAATTATACTGTTTTGACTATCAGAAAGTACCGAGGTGAAAATTCTGTTCTCCTCAAAAAAATTTCAGCTTTACATTAGCAAAAAAAAAATGGAGGGAATAGCTGCTACAATGCTTTTATTTCAGAAGCATTACTTTTATACTGTAGTTGGACTGTAATAGTGTGTCTACACATTAAAGGTGTAGAAGATTTAATGATACATAAAAGCTGAGGTGGGATGATAAGGACTGAAAGATTGATAACCACAATTGTTGCTGCTTTGAATTGTTTGGCTTAACAGACTTTGTTTTTTGAACAATGGATGGTAGGTTAATAATAAAAGAGAGCGACACAATATCCAAACAGTTTCCTTGTGTTGGCCAGAAAAGCTAGAAATACTGGTAATGCGATCTACGGGGTTTTTAATTGACTTTTCATGAGTAAAAAAGCAATTAGAAAAGGGAGCAGGGACTTTTTTAAGAATAATGACTGTCAGGACTTCAAAGAGCTATCGTGCTTTTCAATTTTGAAGGAAAGTAACATCTTATAGCAAAAAGAAGAAAATTGGGAAATTTAATGCTTGTTCTGGTTTAATGATGTTTTGTGGCTCCTAGACTGTTTTAATAATTACATCATGCTTACAATTTTGTGTTAGGCTGAGCTATGAACGTTAATAGTGGTTTAACTCTCCCAGAATGTAAGTCACTGGCATGCTTCATGTGACCTGGGGACTTGCACTTGGTTTGTGTAAAATGGGAAAGCATCTGTTTCTTGGAAGCAAAACCTACAAGTTCTATGTGAACAAGGCGCATGGCTTTTGCTTTAAAATGCTTCAGTGAACATATCTCATTCAACATCATCTATTTTTCCAACCTTGTTGGGCAATTACGTATATGAAGAAAATGTCTATGTTCTTAAATTTTGGCATCTGGAGGTTTGCTTAAGGCAGGAAAAAATGGGAAATTCCTGATCTTCAGGATAATTGGACCCTGAAAAGCCAGAAGGTGCTGATATGTAAGCTTGCCAATGGCTAGAACAGGCTCTATGGTCTCTAAGGAGCCCCTTCCCTTGCAAAGTAATTGGAAAGAAGTTGCACTTGTGTTTTTCCCTTTTGAGAGGCAGGAGAACAAGAGAGATGAGTTGAGGGCGCAGGTGGTGGGGCTTGCTTAGCTCTGATTAGATTAGGCTTTCAGAAGCACCTGGGAAAATTCTGTGTAATTTTCATGTTACATCAGGGGACTTACATACTGTGATGGTCTAACAATGTAGCGCTGAATAAGGAAGCTGCTATACACTGTCTCTTTCCAGTATATCCCCATATAAATATCCTCAGACATTAGAGCAAGTTTTGTTTCTGCTGGCTTTGTCTACTGCTTATATAAAGGCTTGAGCTACAGCACAGTCATAAGAGAGGTAGCAACCAGAAAAAAATACACCTCAGGCCTCTAACAGCTGACTGCTGGAGAAGAGGAGCAGCAACTATAAGACGAAAAGATGCCTGGAGAGGAAACACTGAACACAGGGTTTTCTTGGGGGCAGGGGGCAAGAAGGTCCCACTGTTGTGTCTGCTGCATGGAAAGTCCCTTCTTCCACAGGTGTGAGAAAAACGTGCTGAGAGGCTGAGTTTTTAAAAGGTACAGGTGCCTCCATCAACAGTGAGGACCACGGCATGCTTTGCTTAACTGCAGCCCATTCAAAGACCGTGGGGCTCTTTAAGTTATGCTTTTGTGTGCAGCCAGAAGGGTTTGTGTCTTGGCAGGGGAGAGCAGACTGGCATCTACCTAAAAATGTCCAAGATGGTCATTCAAATAACAGAAGGCCCAAGCAATAGCAATGCTTGTGATTTTTGTTCATCAACTGAGGCTTCTTTGGTGCAATGTCATCGGCTTGCATCCACAGCCTGCCTGATGACTTCAGTAAGTGATGCCTCCTTGTCCTTGGATATTTTCAACTATGTATGCTTATATCTATGCATAACTTATTTTCTGACTGTAATTGTGAGGGTCAATTGGGATTACATTGTGAATCAAGAATGTAATGGGTTGTTCCTTCTCATATTCAAAATATGACAGGAAGAAATCTTTTTTCCTTTTTTTTTTTTTTTTAAAGCTTCCAAGACTGGGAAGAGTCACCTCCTTTCTTTTTTCCTTTCCATTTTTAAATTCATTTAGTGCCTCTGAAAACTGTCAGATAAGTCATATAGCATATCAGAGCTGGGCAACATGGGCAACATCACAACCTGGGCAATATGTAAGCTTTCTTTATCTTGCATGAGGTTTTTTGCTGCTCCATTTCTGGCAGAACAAGGGGAATTATTCCCAATGAATCATTTATCTGACTAATTTTGTCTTTTTCCTGTTGGTCCAGAAATTGCCCAAGTAATTTTGAAGCTCTTGGAAGCTAATGCAAGTTATTTTTTGAACTATCCACTGAATGAGATACATGAATAGCACTTTGTCTTAAGATTGTACTTGATAGTACTGAGATGTATAGTTTAAATAGTGTAAGTCTAATAGTTTAGACTTAAAATGATCTTAAAATGACACACCTACTTGGACATATTAAAATTCATAGTTTAGGTACTAAAAATGCATAAATGTCTGAAACAGCACTTGAGAAACTAAGGCAAAATATGATGCTTCTTTATTGTTTCACTCTGAATTACTGCAAAAACAAAATCTGTTTTATTCTTAAAGTGAACTGTAATGTTTTAAGGCATTGGGTTTTTTTCATATTCTGATTTGTTCAATTAATATTGTTCAGAAAAGGACCATTCAGTCAATTTTCCACAAATGCTGTTGGTGACTTTGCAACAAATCCTTGAGCTGCACAAGACACTGTGTGTTTAAAGCAATGACAAGCTTTTTCCAGTGTCAAGGAGACTCCAGGGAGATCTTCCTCAGGCCTCTCCTGTGCAGCACACTTTGTGGCCTCCGATGCACTGTAAAGGGCCACAGTTTCTTTTGGACCTGTTGCACCCTCCCCAACCAGGTCAAGTAATCTTAAATGGAGTGATCTCCATGAAGATGTGAAGTAGTGTGACTGTAAGTCACCATTCCATTTTGGCTGGACAAATGGGACAGGGCATCTAGCCCTAATGCCTATTTAAGGCAGAAGTCTTTAGCAAGTGCTAAACTGAATGAAACTGGTATCGCCTTTATATTATCCTTTGTAATTGCAAACCTCCTTAAGGTCTTGTATCTTCATGTCTTCAAAGTGCTGTGTGAATAACTAATTCAATGAATTACTCATTAATCCACCTGATATAAAAAGTAAATGTTCCATTAAAATGATACGGTATTTCCTAGTCACTCGTTCATTATAGGGGAGGAGGAGACGAAATGGAGAGGTGCGTAATTAGAAGGACCTTCACTTGCTTGACTGAAGGCGAGCCCTAGTGTTTAAGATGCTTCAAGGCTTATAAAGACATTTTCTTAGCATTCTCTTGCAAAATGGAGTCATCTGTCATGTTCCTGCAAGGCAGCCAAGTCTGAAATGCTTGGTGGGGGGCACAGCTGCTGGACCCCTTCCAGTAGGCAGAGCAGGGAATTAGAAACCACACATTAAACAGCTTTCTTAGCCTTGCGTTTGTTTCTTGGGTTCTTTTGCGTGATTTGTGCTTTGTAGTCCCAGGTTTCCGCAGAAGTCTGGGAAAATCTGTACAACAGCTTGTCGCAGTCTGGACATGTCATATGCTGTTTGTATCCAATAAATGAGTGCAAAAGTGAGGATATCTGGAAATGGGAAAATGCAAATGTACAGTTTCATGTGGCACTAGGGAGAGCTGTACGTAGCTTTTATAATATGTATGAATTTTCTTTTCTTTAAATTTCATGTATTTGTCATCTGGGGTCTGACACATTGTGCGTGTTTTTCATATTCCCCTTTTGATTCAGCTGGCAGGCTCTGAATCTCCTGCCAGCTGAAATACTGTAGGTAAAGAAAACTTGGTGACTTCACAGTAAGAGCAAAGTATTGTTACTGGCATTTGTTACATACAAGCCATGACTAAAGCAGGACAATTGGGGTTTGCTGGTCCAGTGTAAATTTTTTTTACACTCTTTGTCTCTGAATTTAGATATAAATTCTATGCCAATTTTGGTAGTGTTTCTTTATTTTTATTTGTGCATATATGCAAGCACACGCACATTCAATTACTTTTTTTTTTCCTATGGTGTCATTATATCAGTGAGTGTGATTTTGGAGTAACAAAGGTGCATAAGCAATTCAGAGAGGGGAAAGAAGATGAAAATAGCATGCCATGGCTGAAGAGATGGTTACCCCAATTAGTAACCCCATTGATGTCAGTGATATAACTTATATAGGGGGAGATTTCAGTCTGAAATGGGAAATTTTATTTTATTTTTAAATCCGTTAACATGAATGCAACTATGTCTGGGACAAGATAGGGAAATTACCGCATGATGAGACTAGTACTGTGTAGTGGCCCCTGACAATGAAAAATGCTTTAATCCGAGAAAACAAAACACAGAATGTTTGAGAAAGGCAATGAATAGTTAAATAAACATATTTTCATTTTGCTTGATGCTTCAGAGATCTGACTTCTGACTATCTTTGCACTGCTGGAATCAATGCGATGCTTTCTAAATAGCTGATGGCTCGGTTAAATGACTGATGTTGGAAGATATGGGTCTCCCCTTACTCCATACAGAAATGAATTGCTGCAACATGCAAAGTACTGCCTGATCAAGCTAAGCAGTAAAGCATGGGGACAGATGACATGTCTGAAGTGAAGTGTTGGTCCAGATGAGTGACTGAGCTTGCTTGAGATAGGTCTGCAGGGACACGCTCCTATAGACTCTTTTGAATGCAAAACCTCTAGAAAGTTATACTTCGCTTGCTCTGATTTCCTTTTCCCTGGCATTTCACTGTTATTTCTTTTTTTACTTTTGCTATTATTCTGACCTGCCATCTGCAGAATTTCTGAACCTTGAACAGTAGCTGTGACTTTGCTGTGAGAACTCTGAAACTCATTAACGGAAGGACTTGGCTTTAAGCAAATGTCACATCACATTAGTGTAATTCTCAGGCACTAGCTAGCTCTTAGCTTGGCCCATTCACTTGGGCAGAGCTCAAAATACCTCCTTGCTGCATCATAGAGATGTTCTGATGATGCTGATTACTTTTGTCTGCATCTGTTTTGATTGATAACTCAGGCAATTATTAGCATTCTGCACACAGCAGGAGCTTTTCTCAGCTCTTGTCAGCATGAGAGGACAGTGGTGAGGAGGAAGGGAATTTGTAAGCAGTATCCCAGGGAAAATAACCTACAGGGTCTGAAGAAGTGCTACTATAATTAGATGCTGTGCATGTGTATGGTACATACATATTGCATTATGCTCTTCTGGGGTGCAGCATTGGGATCTTGCAGTAATCAAGATTAAGATATCTAAGGTGTACTAGCAGCCTTCCACCGCGTTACTTGTGAAAACGTTTACAAGTGAATGGAAAGGTAGAACAGAGCTTTGTTATTCTCATATATAGCTGGTGAATCCTTTGTAATGGCTCTTCCTGGACTACCCGTTAATCCATCATTTATTACAAGGACTGCAGAAATAGTCCAGAATATTATTCTGCAGTGCTCTGTAATGCTACCCTCAGAGCTCATCAGAAGGATATATCATAAAATGCTAGAAGAGCAGGAGGGGGCTGATGGAGATTTTAGATCTCCCCAGTGTACCAGCAGGTCCAGCATTGCTTGACATGCTTTGTAGCCTGTGTGTTTGCCTACACATCATCTTCCTCTTCTTCCTCCTCCTCCCAATTCACATTGGAGACTGTATCCATCCCTTATGCCAACACTCTGGAAAATATCTGTTCATTCATAGTATCAAAGGAATATTAAAGCCTATCATGGCAGAAAACTGAAAAGCAAAGAAACCCTTATTATGGTTGATTTATGACTCTAAGAATCTGAATTTCAAAGCACAGTAATGTCTTGCAATAATCTAGATGCTTATTTTGGGCCAGGAGCACTATTGAAAGTGTCCCCAAGTTCCTAGTGCCCAGGAACAACTGAGGAAAAATTAAAAAGCTGTTTGAGTAAATAAATAGGTAGATGGAAAATGTAGCTCTTGATTCTGAGCTGCAAGTAGTAGATTAAATACTGTGTGTTTTCTTGGCTCTGGCAGGCATGCACAGTAAGCAGATAGGAAATGAAAGCAACAGAGTGAGCTTTTACAGGGATCTAAGCAATTACAGGATATTGAGATTATTCCTAAAAGATATCGTAGTTTTATGTTAAAGTTTTCTTCCCTGATTAGACTGAGGTCTGCTTTTTATGAAAAAATATGGTCCTGGTTGTGTGATTGAAGGCACGTGGTCATCTGAGAATTGAGTGCAGCTGGTTCTACCTGCTTACTGATTGGTGCGGTCACTGAGGCAAAGTCTGTGTTCCTCAGCCAGGGAGCAGAATCTCTGATCTCTTTGGTGTGGCAAACTGTGGAGAAGGGGGAAGTCTAGTCACCAATGAAAATGAGAAGCAGTGATGTGCTTCATGGTGGCTGCCTGAGATGAGGCCAAGGTGCTTCTTCCCAGTACAACTCAGCAGCTCCAGAGCGAGCCAAACACCGCGGTGTGTGTCATTCACACAGCTCCTGGGCCCCATGTCCACCCCCTGCCTGCTCCTGGGTTTCAGTTTCCTCCTCAAGGCAAAATGGGGATTGGGGTTTACACAAGAACTCAGCCTGGGGCACAGACTCTGCCTCTGGTCTGCCATGAGATGTAAATCACCGAGACTGGAGTTTGTTCCTGGCTAAATCAAACCCCAGTGGCTCTGGGAAACACAGATCTTGTTTGTGATCTCATTTGTGCTTGTGAAGCACGCTGACAAGGATACTGCTAAAATGGGACTGCTTTCATGGAGACCAATAGGATGTAAATCTGCCGTTTGGTCCATGCTGGGGCTGATTTCGTCAGTTACCTTTGGAAATCTCTTGGCTGAATGCAGTGGATATAAACAGAGTGCAGATCCTTTCCTCTTTGCTCATGTAGAAAATGGGTGGTAGAAATTATGTTTTCCTACACCATTTGTTTGCTCTTTTTTTGCATATAACTTTGTACAAATACCGTTGGTGTTAGTGATAGTAATGAAAAAGACATAACGATATACTTTCCCTCTGTAAAATCCAGGACTTGTATTTAGGGACATGCAAAGGGCATGCCCAAATGAGGGTGATGTCTGAGGTCTAATGGACCTCTACTGTTACTAACAGGATTATACCTGGTGGGCTGTCAGCCCAAAGTTAATGAAAGGGCAATGAGGACGTCATCACAAACAAGCTTATTTGGGGAGAGGGGGGGAGAGCGTTTGCCACTGGTCTGAATTTTAGGGGTCTCAGGTGACAAATTGAATGAGCCACTGGTATGCTGTTCCACTAGGGAAATTCATACAGTCCATTATCTATTTCCCCTGACATTCACAACCCTCATAGGGTTTCTGGTGTCAGTTATTCGTTACCAGGCAAAAAGAATTTGATTTTCATACTTCTTACGTGAGACAAAGTTGCAGAAACAAATAAGACAAACAAGATCATCTCCTGTGCATGGTTTTGTTAGTTAGATTGCATTTCACTCACACAAAAAGTAATAGCTGGTTTTCTTATTTCATTGCAGCTTTACTTTACCTCAAAGTAATGGGCTTTTTCTATTTTTTTTAAGTCAATATAAAAGACAGACAATAGAGATGAAGCAAGAAAAATGCACAGCTCCCTTCAGAAGGAGCATCAATCTCATGATACAAGATTGGTGGCTTCTGTTGGGCTTCCAGCTCCACAGATAGATATTGATATGTGGGGTGGGTTGTTTGGTGTGGTGGTTTGGGGGGGCATTAATACCATTGCAAAATAGCTGCTACTGAGGCTTTTCCAAATGGGATTTTTATGTGCCAGAGTAGAATTCTTTATGCTTTTACTGATGGTTAATGATAACACTGCATGAAAAATAGGTTTTGGGATGGCTGCCCAGCTCTGCTTAAGAGTGACCCTCTCAAGGGAAAATCATCATGTGGCAGATCTCTTGAAGAATCAGGTATTTTTTAGTGAGGTATGAAGCACCCTAGTGTTAATTTAAATTAAATCTGACTTATGTTTTCGTGAAACAAGAACCTAGAAGAAATTAGGTTCTTAGCTACTTGACATGGTTGTTTTTTTTAATCTTTTCCATTCTTAAGTTATTAATTAGTCGCATAAGCCATAGGATTCCACTGCCACAGAAACATGTGGGGCAATTACCTAAAGAGAAAAATTTCTACTAAGATGCACTGGCTAACTAAAAATTAACAGTATTGCTAGACACCTAAGCAGTGTAATTAGCATGCACTGGAAGGACTTGTATTTCTTTCCAAATAGTACTGAGAAAAAGTCACAGGAAAGAATTTCTGTTATCTACTCCATAGATGTCCTCTAAAAATCACCTTTAAGCTGAACTTTTTAAGTCCATCCTCAGCTTGCGTAGATCCCTATAGGACAGGAATAATAGCCCACAATGGGAGTGAATGGAACAATATCTACAGATGCCCACCTGTGATCAGAGCTGTGCACACATGTAAGAAGTGGGGAGACAGAGGCTCTTCCTTATCACCTGTCCTGCTGTCAAATGATGCCGTGAGAAACTCCAACTCTCAAGTCTGACCATGTGGTAGTAGGTGAGGGAGTTATGACTGGGTAAAAAAAAAAAACCCAATGCCCCCCTAAAAAAACCAAAACCCAAACAAAAAACCAAAACCAGACACCACCCCTTCCCACCCCACCCCAAAAAATTAAACTTTTTCCCACCCCAGTCCAGGGTTCTTTTTGCTGGGCAGTGCTGTGCTTGGAAGTGGAGAGGCTGGCTCCAAACAGTGTGCAAGGACTACTTATATAGCTCAAAAAGCAAGATCAAAGAGGAAGTATTATCTCGCATCACAGGCCAATGTATAATCTGTTCATGGCATCACACTTCTCTTAGGGCTAAC
The DNA here is from genome assembly GCA_026546715.1 of Gallinago undulata. Classification (NCBI taxonomy): domain Eukaryota; kingdom Metazoa; phylum Chordata; class Aves; order Charadriiformes; family Scolopacidae; genus Gallinago; species Gallinago undulata. Next base: position 10,762,241 of record JAOTQQ010000002.1, on the reverse strand, counting down.
CCTCTTTCTTCCTGGTGGCCTGTGGAAAATGGAGGAAGGCAAGAGGGAAAACAGGAGCTGACATGGTAAAAGAGGGGAAGCAGCTGGTGACAAACTGCCCTTCTCCCCTTACAGACAGTGGGTTTCATGGAGATACTGAGCTGTTGAGAAAGCAAGAATGAAGCATCTGTCCCTTCGCAGAAGATGGTCAGGATTGCTGAGTCCCACGTAAATAAGGAAGATCAGTTTGCTTTTAAGGCAGAATAATCCCTTGTAGTGTCCTAAGGGGACCTCATGACCAGAATAACACATTCTCAAAGAGCAGCCTCTCTAGGTATAGAGTGTGCAAAGCCACAGTGAAAACTTCTGGTGTTCTGTGTGTGCTGGCCAATACTTTTTAAATGTGTCCTATTAGCTGAGTCCAGAGAGTGCTCATGCAGAAATCAGTGTGTATTGAAAGGTGTTACGTTTGCCAATTTTTTTTAATACGGACAGGATTTTTGTGTATTCTGTTAATGTACAGTAGGCACAAAGAATTAGTGGAGGAAAATATGTGTTTGTAGTAGATACCATGTAATCAAAAGGGAAACCCTGTATGGTAATAAACCTATGTTGATTTGGTATAATTGAAAACTGGATGTTGCATTACTAGTGGAGAAGAGCTAATGGGATATATAGGAAACAAACGGATACTTCTTATGTGTAGGGCTAGTCTGAATACAGATTTACTTACAAAATAACACAAATCTATTACATACAAATCTACTTACAAAATTTACATCGATAGTGGAACTTTTTATTAACAATGATATGCTTTCATCTGGGATCTCTTCCTACCTCTCCCTACGCTACTAGACTCTCTAAACTCTCACTTTGCATTGGCTTAATGATTCATCTTCAATATTGTGAGAGACTTTCCAGGCACCTTTTGCATAAGAAAATAACCTTACCAAAAGGTACTGAAAGGACTAAATGGGGCCCAAAGAAATCTTAACACAAAAATACCATGCTTCTTTGTGTGAGCTATTGAGTAGAACCACTTCTCCTGGTGAACCTAGGGATGTTAAGGCCATGCATCTCCTCTGGAGACTGTGAGCAAAGTATCTATATTTAGAAGATGCTTTTAAATCCGCACAAAGCACTTCTGAAATACCATTGAAGTGCAGCAGGATGAAGATTGAGAAGGAAAGAGCTGCCCTCTGCAACGTTTTTGGATGTGAAATAAAACAGGATAATGATTTCTCCTGAAATGTCAGGAAAATATTTGTAAGCAAAAGCCTCCCTTCAGGCAGGATATCATGCTTCATGAGGGTTTTTTTATGACAACCTCAGGTTTGTGCTCCACTAGGTAAGATCCATATAGATGAAGATGTACAGATGAGACTTCTACAGGAGCTTATGTGTTCATTTTGAACTTCTAATTTTTCTTTTATCAAGCTCTGTTTGTCAAACAGGGTTTAAATAAGAATTCAGAACATCAAATAACAGATGGCAAACACTGGGATATTAAAAGCAAAAGGCTCAATTGCATTTCAGCTCATATTTCCATGGAGAATCTTTAATTTTCCTGTTCAGTAAGATGTTGCCTGACCCATCCCATGTACAGATCCATGAAATATAATGAAAGCAAGTCCTCTTTTGGCATCTCTAGTTGTTCTCTGACTATGCTGGGATACTTGTTCATATGGGATCAATCTCTTTCAGTCAAAAAATAATCTTTGCTACCCCCGCCCTGGAAAAAGACCAAAAGTTTTCAAGGACAGTGGCTCACAAAGCAAGAAGAGGAATTTTCTTCTGTGTGTTCTGTCTTTTCTGTACCTTGCACAACGTGAACGTTATGTGAGATAGTAAACAGTGGGATTTAAGTGACAGTGCTCTCCAGAGAAATGCAAAGTGACATATGGAGCGGTTGGATTTGGTACCTCAGTTCCTCAGGCTGTCTTTTCACTTGCCACTACTAGGAGACTCTCTTCAGTATTCCAAATAAGCAAATTGCTTTGATCTGAAAAGTGCCAGATAGTATTAGGCTTTTCTTAGGAATTAATCTAGATAAAAGGAAGGCTGCTCCTCTAGGCAAGAAGTTTTGTATCTATAAACTACAGCTCCTCACTCCATGCAGAGCACTACAAAATGAATATATTGCTGTTAGCTTTATATTTTCATTTGCCTACACAGCAGTTACATTTCAGTGACTTCCCCAAATTGGATATTAATGATTTACACTCTGCAATTTGTGTATTCATAAAGCTGAGCTGCATAATCTGAAAAACCAAAGACCATACCTAGGCACTCCCAAGATCTCCCTCCTAATTTACTGTCGGGTCCTCAGTTCAGCCTGCTTTAATGGCAGTCAGTATATCAAGCAAGCTCCAGCCTAAAGGAGGTGTCCACTAACAGCCTGGTGAGCAGCAATGGTGGAAGAGCTTCCTGGAAAAAGAGCAAGCTGAGCTTTGTGTCTCAAGGCTCCAGAAAGCATTAACCCTTTCTGTAGCATCCTGTGGTGATAAGCAGGAGCCATGGTGAGCTGGGGAGAGACCTGGAAGCTGTCACAGCAGGACAAGGATGTACCTCATGTTACCAAAGTTCTAGCGGTTTCTTCTGCGTGCCAGCGCTGCGGTGGTTGCAGTGCAACAGTATTGCAGAAGCTGTAGTTCTCTCACAAGGCCTTTGTTGTAGTGAACTGGTTTTAATTAAATATTGAATTGGGAAGGACACAAAGAACGCACAAAATGCACGTTGCTAAGCCAGGCTTTGCTGTTCTTCTGCATGCTGTCATCCATTTTCCAGTGTAACCAGTGCAACAGGCCATCAGCTGTTCTGCTCTATGTCTTCCTGCAGCTTCTTTCTGTCAGGTGCTCTTGTAGGGCCCCGGGTACCAAGGCTGCCCTAGTGCAGGCCTCCAAAAGGTAGGCAGAGAGCTGAGCGAGGGCTGTGCTCTTGGCTTCTTGCCCCTCGGGGAAGGTGCCCTAACCATCAGGCTGCCAGTCCTTTTCTATATGTGAAAAATCTTTTCATGTCCAGTACAGCAACTGAGTAATCGAGACCTTGCATCTCAGTGACTTGCTGTTTAGCCTTCGTTAAAGTGGGCATAACCTGATTTTTCTGCTGAGGAGCAGAGATAGATCCTTCAGTTAAAGCTAAGAATCCAAAGTGCTTTACGCACTAAAAAATAAACAAAAAACGTAAGCTTCTTTAAATGCTAGGTGTCCCTCTTAGTAAGATCACTGGTGAGAACTACTTCTATTTTCTGTGTTCTGGAAAGCTGAGCGACAGAGCTGCTAAGAGAAAGTGGAGCAAATATAAAAAAAAAAAATAAAATTATTTGCCTTTTTTTCCCAGCATTGCTAATGACTTTGCTGGTGCTGAAATTGCAAGAGATTTGTGGGAGGCACATCCCTCCTATGCTCTCTTCAGATGTGTGGTTAATCAGAGAGGAACCTCCTCCCTGTCAGAGAGTCCCTTTCCTTCTGTCTTCCTGTGAACCCTCTAGACTTGTTTTCCCTGCCATCAACACTAAACTCTTTCCCTGTGCCATCGTCCAAGTGGAAATCTTATTTCCTCTTGGCTTTAAGTAATGTGCCAAGTAACTGCATTTCTTTCAATACGTTTTCTTACCAGGTTCTAACACCAGCAGGTCGTTCCCCTCTTGGCTCCAGTGAGCTCTGTTTTCTGCTTCGGGGTGGTTGTACTTTGAGGGGATGCGCTGCTAACAAAAAGAAGCCCACCTCCCAGCACTGAGATGTGGCTCTTGCCTTGCAGGGGCAGTGTTTGACTTGTGAAGGATAATTATACGTTGCTGTGTTCCCTTGCCTTACTTCACATGCCACAAGAAATCAGGCTTGGAGATGAAGCAGCAACCATGAACTGCTGATATTATCATTATTTATACGGTCATGAAAGCGAACAGCCCTTGCAGATAGCTGTGCTATAAGTTTGTGAGCCTCGGTCACCCGTGGCCCTGGGATCACGCCTTTGTCCCCTACAGCCCTGTGGTCCCCTGTTCCTCTCCCGGAGCTCAGCACTGTGCCAAATTAGACAGAAATTATCTTTGTGCTTGCACAGCTTGTGCTGAAGCCTCAGTGCAGAAGGATCCAGATCATCACGGGAACAAAATACAAGCTGATAATAATCCCTGCTATTAGTCCATTTAAAATGGGTCAGAAAGATCACTTAATTGCCATAATTGCCTTCTGGCATTGCTTGTGCAGCAAACCTTTTGGCTACATGTGTAGGCATGTGCTCACCAGTAGGCATTCCTATCCCTAATAACTGAGCTCAAAGATTATTACTTCCAATTCATATAGCTGCCATCTGCTGCAGCTAGTGTCCAGTCACCGAAGGATCTTCGTCACTGATCTTACACATAGCACACATGTTGTCTCTGAACTTTTTCATACTACCTTGCTGGAAGGGCCTATTGTGACTGGAATGGCCTGAGTAAACCGAAATACTCACAGCAACAGTCTAGTAGGTGAATGTCGACATTAAGTAGTTCATTTAGCCTTTGCCTTGAGGCAGGATAAAGTGAAAAACCAAATAGTTTTCATGGGATGTGTTCATCCAACAAAACTGCTAAATACAAGTTCTGAATAATGGCGCTAATTGGAGTGTTTCAGGCTTGATGATGTCACCTGCCGCCAATGTGTGTCTGCTACTGCTTTGCTGATAATGCCATTGAAATGAGCCAGGCTGTCATTTCCTTGAGTTCCTCAGGTCCTGGTGTTTGTGCTGAGGGCAGGACAGCGCTGTTTGAGCTGAGCCCAAAAGAGCTCATGCTCACTTACCACTTTCTCGTGCATGTTTTTTCCCACACCTCTCTTTGGGTGGGGGGAGAGATGTGCCCATTTGTATCCTGCTATGAGAATTCTGGGCAGCTCCCATCTCCAACAGAGCTGAAACGCAGCTCTTAGCAGACTGCCATAAATTATATATTGTCATTTTAATTACTACTTGGGGACATTTAAACTCGGAATCCTTGTGGGCGTAAGGGCAGCCTCCCATCAGTCCTACACCCCAGCATAAGGAGCCCTCTGGAGCCAGTGCTGGACTCAGGGATTAGCAGAAGTGATGTATAGAGACCTTACAGCACAGACCAGGTCTGGGAGGAGGCGACTGTGGACTGGGGTGTTTGAAATGGTTTGGTGATCCATCACTCTGGACTGAGCATTTTGAGTGGCAGTTAGGTATGTGGTATGCTAATCTCTGAGAGCCAGATGGAGTGGATTTAATGTCAGAAGGCATTTTCCAAGGATCAAAGCAGTTTATAGAAATAATTTATTTTTACCTTTAAGTGAAAAGAAATATGATAAATGTTAAAATGGCCCTTAATTCATGAGCTTCGTGTCCCTGGGGTATGATTAGCACCAGATAACTGGGTCTCCCTGCTGTGCCCTGTTGCTTAGTTACACTACACAAGTACACTGTGCTTTCATTTTCTGTCTTATGTGAGCAGAAGCAGCATGATAGAAAAGTTCAAAAAAGTGAAGGACTCTGAGAGTACTCTCAGCTGTATTCCAAAGAGCTTGGACTCCAGTGATGCCACATGCACCAGGCTTGCTGTGAACGGAAAGACGCTTATTCTGATCGTGGGTGTAAATCAGCAGAGGCTCCATTAGCTGCAACTGCTGGAATAAAGCAGTGCAAACAGTCTCATGCCCAAAAGATTGATCCTTCAGGGGAAGTAATTTATTTTCATTAAGAGAGATTAGCGTCACAGTGGTATGATAAACTTAAAAGGCCCTGGAAGAGCTATTGTTGCTCTTAAGTAAATATTGATTCCTAAAAAAAAATTAGCAGATTGCATATTTATCTCCTAAAACAGAACTGACTTGAAGAACTGGATAATTGGGGAGCACACTGTGTCTTTCCTTTTACCTGCTCTGTTAATGAGAGTTTGCTTGTATTGTGTAAAAGAGGAGTTGGCCCATGCTGGGTCTCGTGAGAGGCGCTGGGTCTGCTGGAGCTCTGAACTCTAGGGAACCTCTGCACAGGAAAATGTGAGGGCCTGGGATGGGAGAGAGGGGTGAGTGGGCGTCCTGGGTACCTGTAAGTTGCATGCTAAGGCTTCTGTTCACTCGGGAGGTCTGCTGACTATATGAAGAAGTAGTACATGTCTTTCACATCTCTTTCTTACAGTCAAAATACTTATCTCTTTCTTGTATTCGTCCTGCTAATGGATTCTTAAATACGGACACATAAAGGTATCATAAGAATGAAGAAAAAACATAGTTTTGTCTGAAAAAATTATCTGACAATTCAAATGGATTTTGTAGAAATTCTGGAACACCTGACTCTAAATACATGGCTGTGTGATGAGAGCAGTGTTCTTGGAAGACCACTAATACTTTTTTGCCCCCAGTGGCTAAAGGCCTGTAACACCACCTTCTTATTAATCCTTGTATTTCATGGCTAGGTCTTCAATTAAACAAAATTAGAGGAGGACAGGGAAGATAATAAATACACTAGTGAATTCCCTCAGACTGAGATGTACAGATTCCTCTCTTGTATTATTTTGGTTAGTTGTTGACTTTTTTTTTTTTTTGGAGGGCATGGGGAAAAGATGTCTCAGCATTTATATCAGTACTTTTTCATGGTGACTTTAAAAGTGTGTGTGAAAACTTCATTTCCCACGGAGAAGATGAGGGAATACCTGGCATATTAAGGCAGAGAACTGGCAAAAGTGGGGGACACTGAATTGATAGTATCATGGCTAGAAGGTTTGGGATGGTGAATAAAAAGATGATGTTTTCTAGGAAAAAGCTCTCCTTGAATGCTCTCATACCTCATTAGTTTTTAAGGGCTGTGTCAGTTGTTTCCTTCAGGGTTGTGAATACCCCTGATGCTGCAGCTATTGCATGAACTGGGTGGGAATCTCTTCTCCCACAAAGCCCAGGTTGAGCAAATTCAGGGAACCTTGAGGTGGACAATTGTTATAATTTTCCTTCACCTGGTCTTTGGTAGATTGTAGCTCCAAAGTGGAAATCCCGAAGCAGCAGGTTTGCAACTTTTGTCACTTTCATTTTCCAGTATTTCTATGTGAAAATAGATATACTCCTACCTCAAATGTGTTCTGCTTGTTCTCATCAACATTTTACATAGCGATCCCTGATTTTAACATTCCTCATTTAGACAAGTAGCTAGCCTTCCTCTATGAATAGATAGATGTATAATTTACCGACAAAACAATTCCTTTTCCTGGATGCTTATTAATACAAAAGCAGATTTCCTTTTATCCTAGGGAGCCAGTCGTTCTTCCCCTGTTACCTATAATAGTTAAGGTATTGCATATTTAGCTAGAAAATAGGACAGGAGGTCTCATTTTCACTTAAAATATCTCCGAGGCACTTATCAGCAGGCTCCTTGGTTGAGAGCTTTTGCCTGGTTTTCAGCTGACAAGCCAATAAACATGCAGATATGTGGGAACACAGTGGGCTGACTTGGTTCAAGTGGAATTTACATATTCATCACATTAGCTAAGGACAAAGGAGTCTTCCTTTTTAGATATTTTTTTTTCCTCTTATTTTGAAGTGAACACATCCAGACGGTAAAGTAATGACCAACCATGTAAAATCAAGTGAAGGGAGAGAAAGAAAATACATGCCAGTACATATTTTTAAAACTTTTTTTCCCCCTGAAGTAGAAATCTATTTTCTTTTTTGCTACTTTATTATGTTTAGCACAGTGAATTCCTGCTTAATGTGGTAGAAAGTATGGGTGCTGGAACATTCATTGTATCATTAAAAAGCATAAAAAAATAAACAACTCATAATAAATAAAAACACGTATCTAGGGGCTAAAGACAACTCTTTTTGAACTGGATGTGTTCAGTGAGGCCTCTGTGCCTCCCCACCTCCCCAGAGAGAGCCTGGGGATGTGCTCAGGGCACACGCAGCGGCTGCAGCCCAGCGTGCGAGAGCTGCCCTGGGGAGAGGGTGAGCACTCAGGGCTGAAGGCCACATGCTCTGCTCCTGCTTAGAGGAGCAGCAGAGCCTGTGGAAGGGGGTTCCACCAGCTCAGTGCTCCCTCCCTGAAGGCTTGCGACAGCCCAGAGCTCTTTCCTCCACACACATCTCCGAGTCCCTACAGAAAATGTCAAAAGAAAAAGAGAGAATTAGGCTAACTTCTTGCCGCAACTGTAATTACTACCCAAGAGAGATGGCAAGGCATCATTTTGAAGCTAAAAATCCCCTGGGATAGAACACATGCTATTCAGCAAGCAAGGTTTGCCCTCCTGAGGAAAAGCCCTTCAGTGGGAAAACCTGCTGGGTCAGAAATGCCCGCACAGTGTGAGAGTGCTTACTGCAGGAGGGATCGCTCCTGTCTCGTATCTTCTCCTGAGTAACATCAATGCAAATCGAGACAGTTTTAAATCAATACAGATGATAATTAAACATTCTGTTTTTAAAAATGAAAAATTGATTTTCAGCAGGAGGATATTTCAATAAGGTCAGTAGGGGGATGGCAATGAGTAAATCGGCTTTTGTTCACAGTTTACAAAATCTCTATCAAAACATCTTAGATTTGTAAGCATTTGTAAACCTAGTTTCCCCCCAAGGGAAAAGTGGTATTCAGGATGTTCCCCTGGAGAGAGGGACTGGCTCGACTGCTTGTGTCGATGTGCATTGATTGACTTCCGAGGAGCTCTGCTGATTTACACCTGCCAAAAGTCTGGCTCAGGAGATCCTCTAACCATCACGTTATCTGCTTCCTGCCTCTGAGACCACTGGGTTCAGATGGGGTAAATTGATGTCCTCTCCACCCTGCACAGATAGCAAAGGCACCACAGGGTCTTCGTTAAGGGAAAAGCTGTCCCCGCTAGTCCTTGGCTAAAACCTGCCCTCTGCTCCATTGGCCTTTGGCTAAAGGATACCACCCACACCATTTTGTCTGCCGCTTACCCCTTCAGTAGCGATCAGTGGATATAGGCTGCCCAACCCTGAAACCCAGACACGAGTAATGTATGTGGCTTACTGCCTGTGAGACTGCTCTCACAGTTTCTCAACCTTCTGACACATCTGAGGATGAGAAGTGCCACAACCATAGATCTGATTTGATGAGGTGGGGAAGTATGAAGAGCTGTGCATGACTCCCAAGTTCCTGCATGATTTTAAGGGTTGCAGTAAAGAGCAATCTCTTACTGATTCTGGGCAGTGTCTGGATGGAGAGTCTAGTTGGGAAGATGTCTGACGGCTGTCCTCTCAGGGTGGCTCCTAAGCCCTGTTTTCTTCTGAGGGGATGAGATCTATCAGGATGTGTCTGTTTCCTGTGATAGACCATCAGCACAGCCCGAGGTTCAGAGGGAGACTCTCTGAGCTAGTTCTATTGGTAATAGGATGCTGAGAGCTATATCTTACCCCTTTTGCTATCCTGCTGCTTGAGATTAGTGGAGCGTATGGCAAATCTGGAACTACATTCTGGTAACTCATGAAGCAATGAAAACTTAGTTCACTTGCGCAGACCTAACAGCCACAGGATAAGCAAGGTGTATGTTCATCAAACTAAATTTACAAATCGGTGAGGATAAGGTGAAATGACCCAGGTCAAGATTTTTGTTAGTAAGCCTAAAGTCTTCCTTTCCCAGCTTCCCCCATTTCTAATTTTATCACAAAGCTCATTAGGTTTATGTTTTCCTAAAAACTGTCTCTCTGCCGTCACGGTCTAAGGGAATTTCAGATCTCATGCATTTCCTCTCACCTAATTAGACAGAAGCAGTTAGAGAAAGAGAGATTCTTTTTTCACCCTGGAAGGTTTAAGAAACTGAGGATCAGTAATAAGAAAGTTGTAGGTTTCTGTTTCAGAGAAAGCTATAGTTTTTGGAGAAATCTGAGTGGACCTGATTGATTTGGGAATGCTGAGGATTAGCAGTGTCATATTCATACTATGTCTTGTACCTATTTTGCAAGTGGAGATGGGAATGGTAGAGATGTCAGCATACTGCATTAAAATCTTTCTCTAGAAGGTTTGACAGGAGAAAACTCTAAATGAAACCCTTCTAAAACCACCGTGATTGTAACATGGGAAAAGCAGATAAAGGAGGAAAGGTTGTGCCCTCATAGCTTTTCTAACTGGCTTGGATCTGCTGACAGTAGATGAGTATAAATAAACCTGGGAAGAGGGAAGCAGAGTAGGAATTGCCTCTGAAGGAGGAGCTTGGCAGAAATCCCAGCCAGAGACTATTTGAACTGATTGACTGTGCAGCTGAAACCTGAATTAACACTAATAATGAACACTAAATGAGAGAGCTGTTCCCAGGTACAGCACTGACTACCCTGCATTTTAAACCTACAGTGCACTTCTGCAAAGATTTCAGTCTTTGTTGGTCTCCTGATAATTTCTTCCTCATCTAACATACCCTGAAAAATGTTTAACCTTCCCTCCCAAACGCACACACGCACTTGAAAATGGAAAAGGGCCTCTTGAAGTTCTTTCTCCCAAACTAGATGTGTTCAGCTTTCTGAAGCACTTGGTGGTCACTTGAGAACTTAAGCTCTTACACATGGAAGTGGATTTTCAGTTCTGCCAACTGTCAGTGTGTTGGAGGTGTTTGCACCCTCTCATCTCTGGGCACATCCTCCCCAAGTTGGGGAATATTCATACAAGGTGACCTCTTTGCGGCACGGGCTCATTTGATTTCAGCAGTTGCTCACATGCAACAAAACTAAGTGCAGCTCCTGGGGAATTCTGTTGACTTCAGTAGATTTACACTGGTGTAAATCAGGAGCCAAGTGACAGAAGAAGCCCATATGTTCTCCTGGAGTGCTGATTACGGGGGAAAGGAGCTGGATCAGAAGAAAATGATTGCACCCAGATTGTTTTCAATGTGTTAATGCCTAGCTTAAGGCAGCAAATAAAAACAGAATCAGAGGTGATTTATATTTATGCTGAAATCTAAACAGGTCTGGCCCTAGGCATTTGCATTTTGCATCTAACACTGTGGCTGACTTCAGACCTCTTGAACTGTAAGGAATTGCCAAAACAGTGAAGTGAAAGCTGACTTGTGCGAGACAAACTCTTGTATACAGCATGAAGGGTGTATATGTATGGGAAGAACTGGGGGACAGAGGAGGAACGTTATATTTGCATGGAAAGTACTGCTGTTCATGGAAAATACTACCTTTTTTTTGCTAGCTCTGGCCTCAGTTCCCTCATGAGCAATAGATACTCCAAAGTTTAGCTTACATTACTGAGAAGCCTTTGGGTGGGTCCGGTGATGAGTCTGAGCACCACAGTTGTTACATCAGAAAGCTGGGTCTCAGTTCACCCAACTTTGGGTATATCAATGTCCTTCAGGATCATGAAGCTTAGAAATGCTATGTAGCTGGACCCCCTGAGTGGGGAAAGATGGCTGAAGCCCTTTCCATATAGGCAGCAATGCCATAGCAAAATCAGCTTATTAAATGGATATATGCTTTGTACACAGTATAGCCCTCTTACATTCAAGTTCACATGGGGAAAAAAAAAGTGAAGTCTATTCTGTTCTTCCTCACCCACTCAGAGATGTGCTGTGGGTGTTTCAGTGACACACTGAGTTCATAGCACCGTTCCACAGCTGCTTGTTAATGCATGCTGCGGTAGAAACCTCATTCATGGATGACACTGATCTTATCACAGATATTGATTCATCAGCCTAAGCTAGGAGCATTAGTAATGATTCTTTCCTACACAGTTCTTTGATGGCTCTGATGTCTGATACTGCTGGAATAAGCTGGTGTTGGATGATGTAGCATGGGTGGTCTCAATGGAAGCTGCTTTTTTTCCCCAACTGAGGTTTCTCTGTGGGTGCATGAAGACTTGATGTGTGGGTTTGGCGTAGGTATTCTTCATCAAAGAGATTCTTAATTTCTTTTTCCAGCAGTTTCCACTGAAATCTAAGTGTCTCTTTATTATGAAACAGCAGATGAAAATGGGGGGAGAAGAAAGATACTACTGATATTTGGTGTTTTCAACTTGATTGACTCTTCAAAGTGAAATCTATCATTAATAAATTCCATTTTATAAAATTAGCTCTGGAAACTGGGGTTTGAGGTATGTTGGAACAAACAGCACTGGGGAAGGGAAAAATAGCTGGTGGAAAGTTTTCTGGGTTTGTGAAAACACACATTAGTGTGTTTTCATTCTGTTCAGAAATGTGAGGGGAAGCAAGAGCTGGAGTTCCTGGTGAACTGGGAAATTCGTAGTAGCTATGAGGCATTTTAGATGCACAAGCTTTGTGATCTCCAGATTCCCAAGGATTGGTTGGAAAACTGAATGCCATTTCAGGGAAGGGTGACAGTTCCCTTCCCTGTACAAGGGGAAATCTTGTACAAGTCAAACCTGCCTGAGCAGGGGCCATTCTCTAGTCCTCAGGAATCCTGTCTCCCAGGTCTCTATATAATCTGAGAATTTTCCTCTGTCAACAGACTGCTGGTTGTTGACAGGCTTTTTGCAGGACTGAGTTCTTGATGCATTTCTGTTCATTCAAGTACATCTTTCAACTTTAGTGTATTGTCATCTTTGTGACCAGGTGAGCAACGTCCTGTGGCAACAGTCTGCTGTTTTCAGTATTAAAAATAAAAAATTAGCCATGCAGCAGTTCCTGTCAGAAAACTAGAGGATGCAGACTCAGAGAGAGAGATGTAAGATGCAAGGTGTTGTAAGGGACAGCACCATCTGCTTTGTTGACAGTCACTTGTGCAGAAAGGACAAGGCACTGATTAATTTGTCAAGGGCTCATCTTAAAAGCTGTGAAAAGAAGGGAGATAGGTGTATTCACAATGTACAAGGTGATCAGCTTTTAGAATGGAGATCCAGACATCTCATTTGTAGAAGCGGACAAAGGCATTAAGTGACACGGCTTTGCTGCAGGACAACGATCAAAGCTGTAAGTTGTTGCTGAACAGCAGAACATACTTAGTTATTTATGGTGCACAATAAGATATGAAAAAGGAAGTGCAGGCTGGCTGATAACCCTTGGATTGGTTTTGGTTTTGTTTTAATTTTTTTTTTTCTTTGACTGAAACCTATGAGGAAAAAAGTGCTGGGATAATCTCCTCTAATTGGCGGTGTGGCTGCCAGGCTCACAGCACAAAGGACTAAAAGAGCAGGAAGGATGAGCGACTGCCAGGGAGATGCGATGGAGGGATAAGCCATACCAGGGGTCAATGGGAGAGCTCTCGCAGCTGCAGTCCGCTCTGGGCTTTTTCCTCAGGCTTTGTGTTTTCCTAAAGCCGTGCTATACAACATAGGCAAGTAATGTAATTAAGTGAATGGAATCGGTCTAGAGGCATTTTGGGACTGTCAGCCAGGCTAAATGACAAAGACAGAAAGTGCTTTTTTCAAAGGAAAGCTGCTGAAATAGACAGTGTCCTTATTTGCAGAGGAGGAGAATTGTCTTCTGACAACTGGTGCCAGTATTTTAAATCAGGAGAAGTATGACCAGATACGGATAAGAAAGATTCCAAAATTTAGGGAAACTTTTTGGAGGGAAGAGAGTTTCAAGCAGATTGTTAATGATCTCATTACTTTTACCAATAGTCTAGAAATCGCCTCTAAAAGAAACATGAGAGATAATGACTGGTGTTACCTATCGGGCAATTCAAAATCGCCCATTTATGCTATTAGTTATCTATGGATCAATAACAAGTAACAGTTGAAGATCCACAGTTCCTCACAACGGCTCAGTTCTGGACAGTTCAGGTCTTACTACTGATGGACAGTTTATGGCAAGGGTCTGTTGCTGAAATAAGTCTCATCTGGCAAGTCATATTTGGGTCCTCTGGAGAAGCTTCTAAATGGAGGCAAAGAAGGATGGAGGAATGCTCTCCCATCCTCAACACTGTGTATCTCACAACAAAGAGAGTAATACCACAAGTGTTATTCCATCCTCTTACAGACATGCATATGCAAAAAGAGGAAAGAACAAGTGTGCATATAACTCTGTTTTTAAGAACTCCAGATTGAGGCCATCGCTGCAGACATTTTTCAGGACATTTAAAGTTCATATAGAGTGAAGGCAAGAACAGTTTGAGGACTTGCTGACTAAAGGCTTCTTTCCAAATCATACAGTACTCTCAAGACAGGGTGCTTTGAACTGAAAGTGCACCCATCTCAGATCTAATCCAGCTCAATAGTAGTAAGCACGAGGAAGATGAAGAAAGGAAAAAAGTATTTGAGAATCTGCTGCTCTGGAATACTCACACATGCATTGCCAATCTAAGTCGGCAGCATGGATAGCGAGCAGAGACATTAATCACAGAACAGGCTTAAATTCAAGGAAACTTCCAGTTTTGCTGCCAATTGTAAGGGCACTGGATGCTTAATGAAATGGAGAGTTCCATTTTGGACTTGTTGCAAGCAACCCAACAGAGCAATACAGTCTGCTCTTCCACAGACAGGCAAAGACGGACTGGGGCACAGATCTCTTTCACTTCCTCCCAAAGTCTTTACTAATCTCTTGGTTGCAATAAAGGTTTGTCTCAGTCATAAATTTCCACTCAGACTTCTTCTGAAATACTGCCCAGCAGTGGGATTGACATCAGATCTGTGCAGACAAACCACTGCCAAAGTATAATTGCAGGATTGGGGATTTACGTTAATCAGAAGTCTGTTCCCAAATCCGCAGAAATAGTGGAAAGACTCCCAGTGATTTCAGTGGCTTTGGATTAGGACTTCATTCATGCTATGCAGCTAACATGTGTAAGAGATTTCTAGCTGCCCAGCTTGGCAGGTTGTGAGATGTTAGTGTCCATTTCCTTCAAGACTATAGCTGGATGAATATCTCTTGAAAAAACATAATTTCATAATTACTTTGAGTCCTACTTATAAAAAAAAAAAAATCTTATGATAAACTACTTTTTTTTCCTGCTGATTTTCACCTACGCAGTCATTTATAGCTCTGCAAAGCCATTGTGAAAATCACTTTCTAGTGCCATATATATTCATTGTTTCCTCTGAACAGGTGAGGGTACATGGCAGAGGATCTGGAAGACTTGGAGCCACCAGTGAATCTCAGAGAAACACAGAATAGCCTTCTCACTTCAAACCTTATCCTGGCCTGGGTGCTCCATGGACAGGCTTCAACGGCCTTGAGACCAGTTTCTGTCTGGTTAATCACTGCAGAAAGTCCTTTTCTGTCAGAGTATGTTTTTTATTCTGAATTACAGTTGCTGGTTTGTATTCAGTTCCTCTCTGTTCTTAAGCATCAGCAAATAGCCTGAAGGGAGCTAATTTCATGAGCATCACTTCTGAAAAGACTTTTTTTTCTCTCTCTTACCTACTTTTCCATTATTACCTTCCCCCTCCCCTTTACTGCTGACTTGAGAAGGTCCTCTCTTCAGATTGTATAAGCACAAGTGAGATTGGTTTCTTCAGCTCCACTTTCCTTTCCCTCTTCATATTCCCCACAGCTTGTGCTTTTCCTCCCACTGTCACGATTCTCTTTGAAAAAGAAAACATGATTAAAAAATATGATCTGTGATGGGGGGCAAAGGAGGAAGATGTAAAGAGCATCCTGAATTTTGTAGAGAGGACGGGGAACCTGTGTGCTGGGACAGCTAGTTGAAATGTACGCTGGTCACCTGGGAAGCACAGTAGTGAGGAACAGGAGATATAAGTATTCCTGTAATTGCTTAGCTCTAGGTAGAGCCTACATTTTGAGTGGAGGAAAAAAAAGTTGGTTTTGGGGACGTGAAGGACAAGGAGCCCTGTTCCAAAGCCATGACAACAGAGAGATACACTGCTGCCTTGCCAGGGGTCTGGCAGGCACCAGTGCTCCCCAGGGCTCTCACCAGCTCTGTACAATAGTACCTCTTCCTCTGAAGAAGTAAGTCGGAAAATTCCATGTGTCTTCCTAGACCCTAGAGGGTCATAGAAAAGTGCCCTCTGTCCTTAACATAGTGCCCTGAGCATGCTCAGCAGCTGTTGAAGGTGAAGAATGACAGTAAGCTACATAGCAGAAGGAAAAGTGACATTGCTGGGGAATATTATTTAAAATAATCTGTGGATAGTGGAATTCATTCTAAGTTCAATTCTCTATCCAGGTTGCTTGGTTTTGGTTGGTTTTTCGGTTTGGGTTTTTTTTGTTTGGGTTTTTTTTGTGGTTGTTTTTCTTATATTTTTCTTTCTCATGCTCAATGAAATTCTGTCTGGTAAAATGCCTCATGAGACATCCCAGACAACTCACCCTGTGTTTTACGTGCTATTAAAATATATGGATCCAGCCTGTGCAGCTGCTTGCTGTCAGGTCCATTACATCCTGAGCATCTATGCCCTCAAGTGATTTTTGCTGAGGCCTCTTCTCATTCGTTGTTGGAGATGACAGATACTGGAGAGAGAGCAGCTGATCCTCGTGGAGGTGGGGTGCCTGATTGATTGTCTGTAGAGGACAGGTAGGCACTGAGCCGGTCTGCAGTGAAGTCATGCCTAGGAAGATACAACAGGCTTTTTTCCCCTCTCTGGTCCATTTTATTAATATTCCTGGATAACGTATGCTTTGGTTTGCCTTTGTATGAGATAATACATTGACAATAGTTGGGGAATTTTTTTTATTTTTTTATTTTTTGCTTTGTTTCTTCTGCTCCTAGAAATTAGAGAAGAAAATGACATATTGGGTTGCACACTCTTTGTTCTTCAGACAAAGCCAGTTTGAACTCTATGAAAAAGCTTGGTGTGTTTTCCTGCATCCAGTGTTAGATTATCTAGAAGTGCCACCACAATTACTCCTTGGCCCTTTCTGTGGGCTCAAACAGGGAAGAGAGGGTAGACTTTTGGAGCACACTTTTTCTAAATACATCGGTATCACTCCACGGCTTCAGGGAATGACTGCTGCATTGATTGCAGATGGCTGGTCGATGCAGGACTGAAGTCAGGGAGTGAGCGTGAGTGTGCCCGTGGCTGCTTGTTGCTGCTTGGCCTCCTACCTCCCAGCACACGGGGCACCCCTGCAGTCCAGGGGACACTAACCAGGCAGCGTCACTGGGAGGTGGCCAACACAATGTACCTCTCACAGGAACATCAGGGGCTGTCACAGAGTTCTGGGCTTGTGCCTAGGTTTAACACACCAGGCTTTCCCCAGCAGGGAAAGAAGTTAGCATGGGGACAACAGCTAGTACCTTGCTCTGAGTCGATGGTATCTCTTACCTTAGGCATGCAGTGGGAGACAGTAAGGCTGTTTGTGGTTGCACCATTATCCTCACCATTATGCTTGAGGAGCGTACAGGGCAGCGGGATGAGCAATGACCCCGTGGTGAGAACAGCAAGGGGAAGGAGGGGGACTGGGTCTGGACCAGCCCTGCAAGGGCTTTGCCTTTCACATCCTCTCTAGGCGAAGCTGATGATTTGGGCTTGTGTGGAGCAGCACGTGGTGTAACTTGACTTTTAGTGCTGGTATTAAAATAAAACCATGTGGCAGCATTTCTAAATGACAGGTGTGTGTACTTCTATGAAAACATTGCCTTATTTCCCCAGCCCTTGGCTAAGTGGAGCCTGTCAGGTGAAGAGTCAAAAAGAAAGGCAAGAGAGGAACTGCTGTCACGAAGCTAACATTTACAAAGCATGTCTGAATTTGTACACAGTTCATCAGGGGCAGCTGATGATTTAAGATCATTGTTCAATTTAAAATGACAGAGAATTTGCTCAAAGTTTAATAACAGTCTGGCACCTACAGATGAGGGTGGACAAATGTGAGTGCAGGTTCTGACACTAAGGAAAAAATACAGTCTTTAGCTCAGCTGAGCACTAAGGCCCAGTATTTCCTGGTCTCCCATTTCATTACATCATTAAGGTTATTAGGTGCTGTGCAAACAACTGCCTTGTCACAGAAGGGGACTCTGACTGCTGCCTTTGTGATAACAATCTGAGTTACATGGGACAACCTGGAGTAACTCAGCATTGCATCCCCAGCAGAGACTCGAGCTGCCAACAGTTGTGTTTGTAAGCTTACAAGTGCCCTCCTTGCAAAAGAACCGTATGTCAAAGAATGAGCAAATAACAGTCAGAATGGATCATTGGGAATCCATCCTTCCTTTAGGAAAGGCCTCCTGAACTAGCAGAGTGACTCTGACCTTCGCTTTGGCCCTGGCAGAGGGGGGCTGCCAAGTTGAAAGCATTTCAGATGTGAAAGTAAATGCACGGCACCTGGGCTGGAAGGGCTGTTCCGGCACAATGTGGAGTCAGGTGCGATTTAGAGCCTCTAAACCAGAAACCGAGAAGTTCTCTTTTTTAACTTGGTGCTGCCATGCAGCTCCCCAGGTGGCTTCGGCGTGGAAGCGTGTTAGATCACATCCAGTTCTGCCTCTGCGCCTTCTCTGCAGCAAATCTATGAGCCCAGCTAATTATTCTGGTAGATGGGGAGGGGTTTTTTTGTGTTGTGGGGTTTTTTTGCTTACGTTTGGTTTTGTTTTTTTTCCTTAGGTTGTCTGATGTCCTGCATTTTTCTGCATAGTTCTTCATGTCTAAATGTGTTTCAGTAAATCCATTAGTCCTGGTTCTGTTTTGGCAGCTTCAAGCAGTCTGCCTTTCTTACTCCTCAAAATAATAATAGGGTTTGAAAAGAAAGTTCATATTGTTTACTTTCCTTTATAGCTATCCATTGCATTTACCTTGTAGTCCAATAATGTGTCTTTTGCTTACATTTAAGTTAGTGGCAGCTCTTAGCTTGAATGCTCAGGCCACCTCTAATGCGGTAACAAATTGCTGATTATCAAAGGAGTAGTAGCACTTATTTAGACTCCCACACGCACTGAATCTAGATTAAGGCATGTGAGAAAGAAAATGAAGGTGAGAGCAATGGTTGGCTCCTTAATCGGTATGCTATTATACAACAGAGCACAACCCATCTAGTGCCCATTACTGAAAAAAAAATAAAAATAAGGGACATAATTGAATATTTAATACGATAAATGTGATGAAGTGGACATGTGGAAAAAAGCTAATGTTATAGCCTGTCACCTTATAAAACAACAAAATGACTGAAGAGTGTGTTTTGCTTAATGGTTATAGGAAGGGATGAAAAGTTGCCTTCACGGAGACTTCTGTCTGTCTATAATCTGTAACTCTGTCCAACTGTAAAATTACTCCAGTGACACTTATTTCCTTTACCACACTAGCTCAAATGAACCAGTCTATAGAGTACTTTGGGATATTGTTTTTTCTCAATTTTTCCTCCCAAATGAATAATGATGTTGCCTTTTTAGTTCTTCTCAAGGTCAAGTTTTAGCTCAAGTTTTTCCTTGAGGATGTCTTAAACTGAAATTCATGTTTAAGAAGTGATTCTGCTTTTCAATCTCCAAGTTAATCTCTTATAATGACCATCCTAAAGCAGCAATTCTGTTCCTTGTATTCTATTCTGAGTCTTAGAATTTTTCTTAAACTTTATTCTTGGAGTCAAGAAATCATGTAAGGCTCTCTTATAAAAACACATGTGTTAAGTCTTATACAGAACATCTGAAGAACATAACTGCACTGTATATAGGTACTAGAAAAAAAAAAAGAAATGCAAAATAAACCTTGTGGTCTGGCTGTTGATGTGGGGATAAGGAAAAAGGATAATTTATGTTCTTTGAATGATTGGGTTAAGAGTGAGTTTTAGGGTTTTATTTGGAATTAGTTTTGGAGACACTCCTTTTTGCTTCTAGCTTGCCCCAGAACAGTACTGATTCTTACTTTTTTTTTTTTTTTTTTTTCATTTTCCCCTGTCTGAAAGAGCAGAACGAGGCACTTCTCTCTATTTATAATCTCCTAAACTGAGATACATAGCCTGGTGTTCTTGGTGGGTTGCATAAAAGACTCATGTATGAACCAATAAAGAAATGCTCCCAGATTGTTTAGGCACTGGGATAAGGCTTAGGCAGAGGAGAACTGGCCCAAATCCATTTTAAGTTAGGTACAGGTCTGAGTTATGCTGCATCTCTCCCTCCCTTTCCCTGCCTGCAGCTCTAGTCCATTGAAGCTGTTGTCTAGGATACAGGCAGACTTAGTCTATTCAGCTCATATTGTAAATGCAGAAAGGAAGGGTGGTCTTGGGGCTAAAGTGTGACTGTAATGCAGACTTGTGTAGCATTATCAAGTCCCTTACTGTTATCAGAGCTGCCCTTATCTTACAGGTGGGAAGGTGCACGTACTTAGGAGGCACCCTGAAAATACAGTGCTAGAGACCACAGTAGGTGAGAGAGAGAGATGACATCCTGCAACTACATCCTTCTTTGTGTTGTGTATCAGTGTCACAGGACTGAGAGTGGGGATAAAATCTTCCAATTAATTTGCTTATTTCACTCAAGTCTAAAACTTGCTCTTCAGGCTTCCTTTCCTGCCCTCCTGGATAGTTTTAGGAACAAGAGAAGCTACAAACAGTCTCCACGCACAGTCCTGGGCCACAGGACACAAGGATCTAGGTCTGTAGCCATTCATCATGAATGGGGGAGAATTAGAAAAGCCATGTGGTCCCATGTGCTGTGTTATCATTGAGCAGCATTGACAATAATGACACAGCCAGCATGCTAGGAATACAAAGGTCCATGTTTTCCTGCTCAGGGGCTTCTTGAGTTTCTCTGGTAGGTCATGATGGCAAGGAAACTGGACCCCACCACTTCCTGCTTGCTTCTGTCAAGGACCATCATGGAGGTTCTGCTAAGACAGCTTCCATCAAGACACGCTTCACCTAAGAAAAAGAAATCTCCTATATCACAGAACCTAAAAAAATTACCTAAAGGTAATACAGCATGTGAATTATTTCCTATAACAGCAGAGATAGAAACATGAGAGATTTTCAAAAAGTTTGTGTGTTCAGGCTAGATACGTAGGGGCTTATGCGAGTCAGGCTTTCCCTCCCTTTGATGCAGTCATTTGCCACAGAATGCAAAATAAATTTCAGAGCAAAGCAATTAACCAGTGCCTTTGGAAAGCGGTGCTCTGCCTGTCAAGAGTGGGCATACAGGAAAGATCTGTTAAGACTTTCTCTGAGCTACAGGGCTTTAATCAACATCCTGCACAGGGGAAACTGCGGGAAAAATCTGTCTGTATTATTTTGCTCCATTGCTCTAAAGAGTAGCAGGGAAAAAAAAAAAAAAAAAGAACAAACAACAAATTCCCAATAATCACAGCTCATAAATTCTTCATCATGTGAATGGCCCTTAGGTAGATACATCCACCGGGGGAGGTATGTGACAGCTTCTAGGCACAAACTGCTGCCCTTTATGCGGGCTACAAATTGCTGTGTACACTATCTAACACTTGGCTGATGGGCTGGGCTGGTTAAGAGGAAAGAGCTCTTGACTGAAAACAGGACATTTTTCTCCTTCAGAGCAGATCTATTTTCTCATCACCTTGTTTCATAGTAATTCAGTGATACACAGTTTGCCACGCCAGCATCATTTCCCCTAGCTGTTTAATAACCATACTCTGAAGCGGGGCTGCACAGTATCTCATTATTCTGCTCCAAAGGTAGGAGAGGAGGAGTAGATGTGAAGAAAAACATCTGTTTCTGAGCATGTCATAAGTAAGGTTATACTGCCAACTGCAGTCAGTATCCCTGCAGCAGCTGTAGGAGAAGAATGAAATGAGAGGAAAGGAAAAATCAAGATGGGAAAACATTATTGACTTTTTCTGCAGCAACGAGTTTAACCTGAGTTTAATATCATTTGAATTTAAAATACTCAGGAGCTGCTGCTTGCTAATCCATTTGCAGTGTTCTTATCTGTTATATTTGGAGTGTGTCCAAAATTGGAAAGAGTTAATGCTGGAGAAGTCTCTGCCGACTTTCCCCTGTGCCTCAGAAAGGAGACCTGTTGATGCACAGGTCCATGAAGGAAGTTGGACTGTTTTGAAATGTTATGAAGGCAGCATCCAAGGCAAGCATTGCTCCTGTGCTGAGGCTGAAATGTCCTTCTGAGCGGTGCAGGTACCTAAAGCTTAGGGAAGAAAACTGAGGAAAAAAACATCTTGTAAAGACACGTGACCTGTGGCACAGCTTTACTAGTTACTCCAATATCTGGCAAGTTTGGGTTTTGTTCTTCGCAGTGCTGTTGGCTCTGTCTGTCATGACATGTCATCCAGGTCCAGGTGTGCAGAAGTAGCAGTTCAGAGAGGTCTCAGAGCACGGCTGATGGGCTAGCACTGCTGATGTTCCCCTGACAGGGACCAACAAATCCCAAGGCAGAGAAAATCAGTAGGTGCTACTGAAATGTTTGGGGTTTACTTTTTTTTGTCTCTTGTTTCTCAGTTTTCTTAGGGGTATAGTTCTGGCCTTAACCTGCTTGCTGTGAAAATCCAGGAAAGTGTTTGGATCTGACACCAAATCTTTCCAGCTTCTCTACATATCACATTTAATTTAAAATAAATTTCTAATGGGAATATTTGACATAGCATTTTTCAGTTGGCAGAGTATCACCCACCACATGATGTGTCTTGCTTTCTGGAGGCTAGTACCACAGGAGAGCCTAAAAATTACTTTTTTGTAATGGCACTGCCTTCTCTTCACTCAGTTTGCATTGATTTTTCCATCATTTTCAGCAATGAGTTAGAGGACATTTCACTCCTGCCACTCCAGCATCTGAAAAGGTAAAGCAGTTTGCTTGTGGTATCCCAATGGTTATTTCGATGTGGCTAGAGTTAGTAGAAAAAAAGTATTTCAGAGGTACTCTAAAGATGACTTTGTTTTTCACCTGACTCTTTAAAAACATAAATACACCAATGCCCTTCAGCCATGGAGCTGTACAGCACAGAAGCAGAGCAACAAGGACAGGATGTACTC
Source organism: Gallinago undulata (assembly GCA_026546715.1). Taxonomy (NCBI): domain Eukaryota; kingdom Metazoa; phylum Chordata; class Aves; order Charadriiformes; family Scolopacidae; genus Gallinago; species Gallinago undulata. The sequence goes on along the minus strand of JAOTQQ010000002.1, from coordinate 10,739,539 downwards.
ATCCAAAAAACACAAGCCTGAGGGAAAAGCTGGTATCTCTCTGCCTATGCTTATGTGACTTGAGGAAAGCTCGCGTCATGAGGTGCAATATGATTTGGCTGCTAACTCTTTGTTTGGTTTTTTTTAAGCGCCACCAAATAGTCAGGGTGAGGATGAGCAGAAGAGAAGGTGGTAATGGGTGGTTTAACCAGGCAATGAGTACAAAATCAGGGAACCTATGGCTGTATGTGCTTCTCGTGAGAGAAGGAACCCTGCATTTTGGGATCCCCGGTTCAGCCCCCTGCCAAAAGTAGCAGTGACCCTGGGTCTGCTTATCCCTTGCTCCGCTTATTTCTGCGCATCTTGCACAAAGGAAGAGATTTTTCTAGGTGCCATTTTCCTTTCTCCTAGAGGCGACCTGTCAGGAGCCCAAGGATCTGGCTGGGGCTGGCCGTTACTGGCGGGGCTAAGCAAGAGTGTGGAGAGGACGTGTTGCTCCTACACCAAAGCCTGCTGTCCCTTCACAGCTCGTCTTCCTCAGTTCATTTACTTTCTTTGAACAGCAATAGCATGAGAGTTACTTTCTTTTGCTAAGACAGGAAGGTGGCTGTGTAGTTGCTCAGTATAGCTGAGGGATTCAAGAGTAATAAGGGTAAGGAAGCTCTTCATAAAATGATATTCAGCAGGTCCAGAACATTAGTGCTTTCATAACACCTGTTAGAATATTTAAGATGGAAAGTCATGCATCGAGTGAGATAAGCCTCTTTAAAAACGCCTCTTTTTGTTTTTTAAAGCTTTCTGAAGACTCCTGAGATACCAGCCCAGAAGTCTGCCCCTTTAATAAATTAGAGATTAAATTTAGTTTAATATTGTCAGTTTCAGAGAAGATGCTCCTGGCAGGTGCTGTTTATTGAAAGAAAAGCTTGATGGGTTTTGCTAATAGTGGTGTATCCTAGAAAATATTTATGCTCTGGGAATATGCTGAGTTGTGATCTTTTGGTTTGGGTTTTTATTGATGGAGTCTAGTAGCTTGTTACAGCAAATTTATTCTTTCTTTTGAGTTATATATATTAAACCTTTTCTCTGTCATTAGTTTGCCTGTCTTCGATATGAGAATTAGCATTACACAGGGTATTATGGGGCGAAAAGATGAATTGTTACTCTTTAGAAAGGTAATTAACCTCCAAAGGCAGTTGCCAGAGAGCTGCCATTACAACATCAGCTGTACTCTGTCTCAGTTTTAGTCTTCTGTTGCCCTCCTCCAGCTCGGAGGGGGGGTGTTTATCATTGCAGAGAAAGCAGGAAGGTCGATTCCTTCAGCACACCACCTGCAAAAATCAGGGTTTCAAATCTCTGGCTCTCAGCACAGTGACACTCTCTGTGCTTTCTCTCCCCCCGTCAGGGCTGTGACCTTGGCAGTGCACCTCAGCGGGTGTTGGCAACCTCCAGCCACGGCGACTAATTGTGCTCGCTCAGTGCAGGGGGGGGCTGCTCATTAATTCAAGCTTGTGTGAAGGAAACGGCAGACCCTTAGGACAGGGTCCTTAGATGGACAAGACCTGTTGGTCTGTGTTGGGGAAAGACAGCTTTACAGAAGGCACATTGAGTTTGAAGGAGAGAGAAGGGGGAAAGAGCATCTCTCGCTGGCAGTTCAGGTTTGAATCCTGGTATGAGTGTACTGTAGCGTTGATAAAGAAATATTTAGCCCGTCTACGGGCAGTTGTTTGCTAGTAAACAAGAAACATTGTTCCAAACAGAGATGATTAACAGTGACAGAAAAATTTAGGAACTGGGTAGAAAGCTTTATTCCGCCTTGATCACGACTACCCATTATGTCAGTGGGTTCCGATTTTTCAGACTAATGGTAGGTGTACTCTCGTACAAGCATGCAACTGTGCACTGATCTCACCCTCGAGGGACTGTGGATTTATCTCTAATGCTGTCAGATTTATTTACGAAAGACAGAGTGCATTTACAAATGCTCCATTGTGCTCTGTTGTTTGGAACAGAGCGAAACCTGGTCCCAATGAATACGGCAAAATGGGAGGGAGGTTTTCAAGGCTTTACCCTCCCAAATCAAGTAGCTGTTAATTGAAACCATTGAGTTTCTACTGGCACACATGGAAAAAGGAAAACGCAGTGAGGAATTCATACAGAATGCCCTGTAAAGAGCGTCCGTTTTGTTGCAGTGCTGGCAGAGTGCTCAACTCTGTGTGCTAATGATAGCAATAACAATCATTGTGGGTTTTTGCTATTGTTGTTGTAATGCATGTTTGCGTATTATGACAGTTTGGGTCTCTGTTATCCTTCAGTGACCAAACTGTAGTTTAGCTTTTCTATCAAAAAAAAAAAAAAGCTAGAAAGATGGTGGAGATGATCGAGAGACATCTCAAATAGGAAAGACCTTGCCATGCCTCCTGGATGTCTAACTGGCAATTAATAAATGCCTGTGATTTATTCCTGGATGCTTCTGTATCCTAGATACTTCCTTGTGTCATTGCCTAGCTAGGTTTGTACATGCAATCTCTAACTCTGGAAAGAATACTCCTGCTAGGTCTGGGCAGATTATTAAAAAGTTTGAGGGCTATCCTCCCTCCTCTTAAGTGTCTGTTGCAGCCCATGTATCCAGATGTGGTGCCACAGCTGTATATCCCTTTGCCTTCCCCATCCGTGACCTGGTTGGATCTTTGTGCGTATGGGCATGCAAATCTCAGTTTGCAGAAAAAGCAAGACATTTTTTACAAAATTTTCTGCTTTTATGAGGTACGTTATCCTCAGCAGACAGTGAGCTCTCTTTAAAACTGTGCACTTCAGTAAGATATCCAAATGCCACACTGAGAGAATTAGATTAACGGTAGTACACAGACACTAGGAATGCACCTAAACAGCACTTGAAGCTTTCACGTACAGGCAATTGCTGTTGCATGAAAGCAATTGTTTCTCAAACTACAAATAACTTACTCTGTTACTGCTTTTTATTTTACTGTTTATGCTGCATTAAAACATAAAATGATGCATCTCTTGAAGTGCAACATTCATTTGGATCACTGGGTTGTGGCTCCCATGGTCAATGGGAGTCCCTGCCCTGATCTTGGCAGGCTCTGGACAGGTGTAGGCAGGGAAGAATGGCTTTGCCTCCAGAACGCTGAGCAAGCTGCACCCCTCTTCTGTTATCAAGAGCTAAACTCATGCCATTATTCTCCTCAGGTACTTGTTCCACTCCGGGTAGGAAGTAGATTTCATCTATACATCCTTACATCCCTATGCATTCCTTGCCTGGTAGTAATGCTTTATAAACAACCTTCCTTTGCCAGAACAGTGGTTTCCTAGAGTTTTGACTTTGGGAGTTCTCACAGGGGAAGTGTTTCATCTCAACAAACAGTATTGTATCTCCTCGCAAATGACTCCTAGTAAAAGAATTGTGGAAACTGTGTGGGTTTGTTTCTCTTTGCTACCTCTGCTGCTTGAAGTATTCTCAGGAAGGTCAACTGACCTTTATCGAGCCCTGGCCACCGGCAAGATGATATCCATAATGAATGTATTTCAAGCAGCCAGTGCTCCAGCATGAGTGTTTTGACATCTGACCCCATCATTACAAATGGTGTAAAACAGAGAAGGTACTTGACTTCTCTTCATACAGGACAGCAGCTTCCAACTGGTGTACCAGATAGTGTGTAAAATACCATATGCATGCACTCTGGCTTGGTAAGAACCAGAAGAATAATGAATCCAATCCTTCGTTTAGTTGAACACAACAGGTCTTGCTGGTTGTTTTGTTTTTTCACTGTACATATGTATACTGTATTGCTGTCTGGACAGACGCAAAGGTTACTAATCTCCTGGTATTGTCTAGGTTTGTTATAGTCTCTCACTTGCCTCTAAAGGAGAAGGACCTTGATTAAATCATAAACGTATGGAATAGTACAAGTACAGGCTTCAGGCATGTAACCCATACTTCTTTACCTCCTGTGACGCTGGACACACTGCCACGTGTTCCACATTGGCCAGAGTTTTTAATAGCACTCACCTTGGGATTCCTCCATATCACAAGGGAAGTTTTTTCCCAGTTAAGTTCCGATGACGTATCTAAGGTACTGTGAAATTAATGCACCCTGTGATGAGAACTGACTGAAAGGTGGCAACATGCCAGTCTGGGCCTTGAGTGAATACAGTGAGGCTTAGGGTAAATGAAGTGCTTCATCACTACACTTGCTTGCTTTTTTTTTTCTTTATTACTTCTTTTTCCAGTCTGAAGAAAATGGCCCATGTTAAGCCAAGTATAATACAAACATGCATGTTACTGAAGTAACCCTTTGTCCACCTTAGCTGGGGCTTCTGCTACATGAGCTTTTGGGTCAGCCTGGCACACAGTGTGCCACAGGCAATCATCGATGGGAAATCCCAGTTCTTCACTGTGGTTGAAGGAACAAAAATGGGGAGATCCCCTCTGGAGGGGAAAGGCTCACACATCAGCCCAATGCCTTATAGTTTTTAAGTTTGCACAATATATTAAGTATGACATTTTACTCCCTTAGTAATGTGTGGATTTCTGCTTATTATGAGAAGTGATTATTTCACTCTCAAGGTTTTATGGGGAGAAAAACCTGAAGTTTTGGACTAGGTTTCTGGTTTAGTGTCATATAACATCTTTTTAAAGAATTACCTCTTTCTCTTTGAACACTGAAACTTGGATCTTATGATGTATCATTTATATAGGGAGAGACCAGCAATACCCACTTAAGTATCCCTATTTTCCCATTTGTACAGTACATCCAAATGTACTTTTGTTTCATGCTGTATTCGTAACTGACCTAAAATGAACTTGAGCTTTTGCTGTTGCACATTCTTACTGAGTTTTACGGCAGAAAGATTCATCTGCATCAATTGTTTGGGGGTAAGGCTCTCCGACTTCCCTTCCTTGCTCCCTAGTTGAGCCAGTGATTCGCAATCTCCCTGTGGCACTGGGTGTCACACGTGCTGGCTGCTCTTGGAGATCTTCAGGGGCAAATTCAAATCACTCTGTGGGATTTTCACTTTCTTCGAAAACTGAAACAGTATTGCTTTCTTTGTGCAGGAGGTGTTGTCAAGTAATATATTTTTTTATGAGATTAGGTCTGTAACTACAATCCCAGGTTTCACTGTTGCACAGATGTGACACTGTTGCACAGATGTGACACTGCCAAGTGCTCTGCCCAGAAGATCGGGACCAAGTCAGCCCATAAGCAGAAGTGGTCCCTGGGAAAAGGGAAACAGCAGTGCACCTGAGCCCAAGACCCTGAAGAAGTGAGTTTCTTCTCTTTTCTTCACCCAGGGGTACTCCTCAGAGTTTACGGAAGCCTTTGTCCTGCAAATAAACCAAGGTTAAATGCTTTAGACAAGAGACGTGAATTAATAACTGAGGTTAAAACTTACTATAAGACCAGCACTTCTTTGGCTAGAGGCTTATTTTCAAATAAAGAGATTACTAACATCACAAGTGACTTTTTATATGCTTTCTGCAAGGCAGCCATTTTGTCAAACCCAGGAAGGAGGATAAAGACAGACAAATTGTGCAGTAACAGCTGTAAATTATCAAAGAAATGGGGAATGTAGAATTCCACAAAGAAAAAGTCACAGTAAATATATCTGGAAAGGACCTACAGCAGTCACCTGGTAGTGTCCCTGCCCTGATAATTATACGTGTATGTTATATAGCTTAGTTGCTAAGAGACTTCCATTTCAAAATCCTGCTCAAAATCTGTGTACTTCAGGATGGTTTGGATCCAAACCAAAGGTGCCAAGTGTTATTTATGTTTTGATAGGCCAAGTTAAGGTCTAAAACTCAAACACTGCAGATTTCAAAGACATGTTCATATCCGGGCCATTTGTTTCCTGTCTGCTTTAAGCCATTTGATTTCTGTTTGATGTGAGCAGGCTTGACCCGTGTCTCTGAGCCAGTCGCCAGCCATGCTGTTGTGTTAGCAGAACACCAAATTTAAAACGATACATCCAACTGAGTTTCCACACAGCTTCTAGTGAGCTGGAAGAGCTTGCATGCATTCACCTGAAAAGGACTAGTTGAACATACTCTGATCTCCTCTGGAATGACAGTCATCTTTGAGTATCAGAGAGATCTCCCTCTCAATTAAAGCCAAAGCCGCTGCCTGTCCTGCTGTGCCACATCCTGGGGGCAGAGTTTTCAGGTCTAGGGAACTTAATCCTCTGTGAGACATTCTTCTCCCTCTCAGCAGCATTGCTGGGATTTTGGTGTGGTATGGCATGGTGGGGGTGAATTTGTTCTGAGAGACCTGATAATTTTTCCTTTTGTATAAGGAGTCAGATGGCTCCTTGTCTGAGGGCACATAACCCTTCTGGTAGTGGTCTTTGGCTGACGTTTGATCGTTATGTACAGGTGGACTTACTGTTCTGTATAATTTTTAGGAAAGCTAGGCTGCCAGGCACTCCCTTCGATTAATGGAGCATATACAAGAAAAGTAACAGTGATGTGATCATTTGAGATACTTTCTTGTACTCAGAAAATTATGTTTATTCCTTGATTCCTAATTCAGTGTTCATCCGGACTTAGAGATTTGAACCATGCTTGTAAAGTTATTACCAATTGCTAGTTTAGAGAAGCCTACTTTTTCTTCTGTACCTCAGAGCTAGATAAATGCAAAATCAGAAGTTACTTGAACTCATTTGAGATTAAATAAAAGAAAGAAAGGAGAGGAACTTGAGGAGATGGAAATACTTCAGGGTGTTATCAGATATTTCCTAAGCACTTACATTCCAAGGTGATACATACCTAAAAATGCCAAAGACAGATGTATCTGACACTATCTCACCTTCTAAATGCTTGGTAAAATTACAAGAAAACTGAAACAATAGAGAAAAGGGTTTTTTCTTCTTTTTATATCTTCACCTGTGACAGTTACCCTTAAGATAGCCTGTCACAGCTTTTGATAAAAGGTCCATCTTCAGTTTTAAATGGGAGCTATCTATGCTGAAACATACATTCAAAAGCACTTTCTATAAACAGTCTCAGGAGCCTTTAGCTCCCTGCTAATATAACAACAACAACCAAAAAAAATCAGGTCCTGAGTCGAGCTGTCCTTGTTGAAGGAGGCAGGTAGGAAGCCTGGCAGCGGCTGCATTTCAGCACGAGTGGCTCTGAGCCCGGCTCCACGCTGCTTTGGCCCCTGGCAAGTCACTTCCATTTGTCCCGCGTGGGCACAGATTGTTTCATTTACACACACGGGGGAGTTGACAGCCGTTCTGCACGGGCTAAAAGGGTCCAAGCTGGTGAGGAGTCGGGCACTGATTAGTCTCCTCTCCTTGAAAATCTGGGACAACTCTGTGGAAGTAAATGAAGCCCCACTCTGCCCTCACAAGCAATTTTAGTGATATGTCAAATAAATTTATGTGGCTCAGGAGAAAAAGAAGCACAGAACTTAAGCCAACTCTTCACCAAGTATGGGATGGTATAATGCCTTGCACTCCCAGGGAACTGTGGAGGATCTGTCCCCAAGTCCCCGGGAAGCAGACAGTCGTGTGTTCCCTGACCTTCTGCAGCAGCAGCTTCAGGTTTTGGATGAGAGAAAAGCCTGTAATGAGCCCAATACTGTCTTCCCCCCCTCCCCCCAACCCCTCCTTTTTGCACACAGTGTTGTCAAGAATACTTGCTTGCAGAAAATACGTTTTGTTCAGTGGTGAACCACACCACACCCCACACACACACACACAAAATTCTGCTGGAGGACAGTGTTTTTCTCTACCACACGTGTACAGTGTCCAGTAGAGACTGATTTTTTAAAAAAAAAATAAAAATTTAAGTGCCACCCAGGGTGAATTTATAAAATCATTCAACAAGGAGGGACTGAAAAACTCTGCATCGTGCTGGCTGCTTTTCTGCACTGAAGGATCTCCCCAGGTCTGCAGCACAGCAGAGAGGCAGTGATGGACAGAGGCGTGTGTGTGAGCATGGGGAAGGAGGACCTCTGTGTGGGGGTGCAGGCGGCACGGTACAAAGAGAAACAGTGAGTAGTAAAGACCTCTCCTTTGAGACAGAAAGGCTTTAAAGCATTTTTCTGAAAGGGTATGCCTAGTATGTACTTGGGGGGGGGAACCACAAAAAAAACCCAAACCCTTACAATGATAAAGCCTGCTGCAATGGTGAACTCAATACTGCCACCCAGAGTATCTTTCTGCATAATATATGATGCTCTGCGTGGATCTGGAGACTAGGAAGATTAAAGCAGATGAGCCTTCTGCATGTAAAGCAGCCACAGACAGCATGATGGATCATTACTGAATACATTTCTGGCCATGCATAATTGTGTTCTGATCTTCCTTGTTGAAGTACTATCACCATCTCTCTGCAAGACTATATTACTTAACTCATAAGAGCCAAAAATCTTCTTTGCTTTTGCAGTATTTTGTCCATAGCTATCTCTGGGGTCACTTGCATTAGAAGTGTGCTACTGCCAGCTATACTAAAACGTTAAAATGATATCAAAACATCCTACAGCAGACTAGCAATGTGAATCAGATAATTGACTGCATGTAGGGTCTGAAAAATAGGTATCTGTTCAGATGTTTGGGAGGCATGTGGCTTGTTTCTTTTTAACCCTTTGTGGTTATTTCTGCAGTCTGATGCAATGGTGAATGCTAGTGCAAAAAAAAAAGAGAGGTCTGTCGTGTATTTTCCCATCATTTCTATTTGACATTTTATCAGAAAAATATTGGAAATGTATTGTGCAGTGTATTTACTGAACAAGGATTAAATATTCCTTAACATACAGTGTGTGGCTACGCAATACAAAGATTTTGTGAATGATACAGAAAAAGGAAAAAATAAAAATCTCTTGCTTAAAAATGAAAAGCAAAATCAAAAGGGCTGTGTGATATGGTGCAATGACAACAGCTCAGGGAGTTTCAGCCGCCCTAAGATTACAACTGCTGAGGCACGGGCAGGCGATCTTGGTCTGCGCAGCTGAGCTGCAGATCTCCTGGAGACAAGCTTTTTGGTGACATGGTTTGTACCGCTGCCCCCTGCATTGGGTAGAAGAGATTTGCTGCAGGCTTATCAGCGTGGATTGTTTCCTGCCTTTCTATCTGTGGGGTGTCAGCTACATTGTATACTCCATAATTTATCCCCTGCGTTAAACAAGCCTTTTATTGCATGTGCTACCTAGGAACACTTAGATGCCTTTCACTTTTTAATAAATACAATTGAGAAATATAGAAACTTCCAGAAAACATCCCTTCTTCCTTCTCCTCACTCCCCCCAGCTCAGTAAAGAAAAACTGGAAATCTGAGGAAAGATTTCAATCAAACTTTTATGTTCGGATTTTTTTTTCCTCAGAAATAAATAGCAAAAGAGACTTTGAGGCAAGGTTTAAAATGATGATATTACTGCTTCACTCAAATCCCAGAAGCAATTCAACAGTCTTTATTTCAACAATTATCATATTGGCAATTCCTCTTTATATATATATATGTATAGATATACCCACAAACACAGTCTTCAATTGATATTCAGCATTACTTTTGTTCCTTAATATTGCACTGTGCTAATTAAGTTGTAATGAACAAATATACAAATATCATATTTACTTTCCAAGCTTTTTCTTCTAGAAATGTGAGAGTATTTTATCTACATTATGACATCAATTCTCTATTACATACCATTACTGAGCCCTTTGGATATAACCATCAAGAATATTGATGCTTTCTATTTTCAACATTTTAATTTCTATCCTTAAAAAGAGATGTCAAAAGGCAAAAAGTGTACTTTAATGCCTTATTATGCAGCTCAGCTCCATCTCTAATACTATTTGTCATTTATTCAAAACTAAAGAATTCATGCCATAAATATACCTCATGATATTTTTTAATGTGATAAATAAATGATGCAAATAATAAATTTTTCACTCTCGAAAATGTAAATATGGTTTAGTTTGGATCAGCACATAGCTAGCATAGGTATATAATTTTTTTCCATGCTTCCGTTTTTAGTCCTTCAAGATGTCTGGAATCGTCTCATTCCAATTTGCACAGGACTCAATACAAAATGACATGTTAATAGAAAGCAACTGGTTGCCTTCGGGCAGAAAAAGATTAGCTTTTCCTGACCTCAAAATATTTGCTTGTCATATAAGTCAGAGAGAAGAGAACCATTTGGCTTAGCTCTTGTTTCAGGTCCCATTTCTCTGAGCTGTTCAGCAAGGCACACGAAGTTCCTCTCTGTCCCCTGGCTGATTGCAATGCGTCCAAAGTTTCATGGCATAAATTGCTGCCGTGCTGAGGAGTGACCTGGCTGCATGGCTCTGGCTTTGCTCATCTTGAAAGTGGGCCCCTGAAGAATAACTGTAGGTCACGGGACTTTGGTCCACAAACACAAAAACAATGGTTTTCCACCATTGCAGTTTAGGTTTTACCTTTGTCAGACCACCATGTGTGAGGAGAGGCCACCTCAGGCCCTGCACTGCAGCTGCACGTTTCTAGCAAACAGTAAGTTGGTACCTCCTTGCTGAGGAGAGTCAGCCAAGTAAGCCCAACTGGTCCAAAGGAAACCTGCCAGCACAACAGAATTAGTTGTATCTGTAAAATCATGAACTTATGATGGTTGTTCCTTCTGAACTCAATTCTCATCCTTAACAGGATTCTGAGATGCAGTTGCTCGCTCAGCGGTCCCATGTTCCACTCGCAGCCCAAACTGCAAGGGCTATCACCAGAAACAGCTCCGTGGTCCATAGCCTAAAGCCTACCTGTACCCCAGTCCTGTTAAAAATATGTAACTTCTCTGTAATTGCAATTGTCTGACTTTGGGTGACTAGTAATGAAGAGCGGGTTCTCTTTCAGAAGTTGTGTGGTCTGCTCCTGCAGCTGAATGAAGCTGGGGAGGGGTGGCAGCAAAATGTATCGGAGTTCACATCAGACCCCCAAAGATGTGGGGAGGCCCTGAAGTGCACCAGGAGATCGGAAAGACTAGATTAAGGATTAAGAGCTGCGACAGCGATGTCTGTGTGTTGAGAGGTCAGGAGAAGCATAAGGAGAGACCACGCATTTCCATCTGAGAGGTTCAGGATAGGTGGGTGATACCATGGTGCTCTCTCTGTACCTCTTTCCATCCCCTGCTAAGTGTGCATTCCCCCACACTGCACTAGAACAGCACGAACATCAGTTGGAAGCAGGAGCTTCTGATACAGGGAAAAAATGGAAATGCAAACGTGTGCCATTTAGAAATGCCTGCGCTTCCTCCAACCACATAGTCTTTTTCCTCTTTCTGATGGCAGAATCCTACTTATGCCTCCCTGAGCTGTTTAACTTTCTAAAAGCAGTCCTGAATATGTATCCTGATGGACTACATGCAGAGTATTCTAAAAAGCCACAACTTACTGGTCTGTCACTGCAATATTGTGCTTAGGCAGGCTGTTCCATTTCTTAGAGATGCAGGAGGTGTCTAGTGGTAGCAACCAAAAGCTGCTCTTTGATGTCCTTAAATTTCAAAGGTCAACACAATAGCTGAAAATTGCACAGGACATCTGTGAGAGACTGCAGTGAGTCCTATCCAGAGCTCTTCATGCAGGAATGGAGGAAGAAACATGCAGGACTCTAAATCCTCTGCAACCCTCAGTTTGAATTCAGAGGTTTGATCTCAGAGCATTCTCTGTGCCAGCATGTGTTTTCTGAAGTTTTCCATTAGCAACATCTAGAGCTCAATCGAGAATTCTGTTTTTTACACTGGAGGAATTTCTGGAAAAAATACTGGTTTAATACTGGAGAATGGCAATAGAGCTACGTTAGAGTTTTTAACTAAGGGTTATGGATTGCCCAAATAGTTATTTCACTCAGAAATGATTGTGCCTACAAGAGGAAGCAGTCTGCCACGGGTTTTAGATGACTGACTTCTGTGTTTAATAGAAGCCAAGGATAGAACTCTTCTTGTTGCAGAAGCGTTCACCTGTAATTATTATAGATAAGTCATAAGGAAGTATTTCCAGCAGCACATAAATCTCAGTCAGATGGGAATAAATTGTAGTTACCTAAAAGCCAGACTTGATTTCCAGTTTCAGTGAAACTGGAAAATTTTCAACTAAACTTCTCAGTTTAGAGATTTTTATGCCCCTAAAATGTTTCCCTCTGGGGCTTGTGGGGTTTTCGTTGTTTTTCTTTTTCCTCTTTTCTTCCAGCCACCTCTAGGTATAGTCCATTTTCTCTCTATATATATATATATTGTTTTTTTTTTTTTAAGACAATGCACTTTGGAATTAGTTCATGCAAGTCATCCCTGAGCACAAGCAAAAAGCCTTGAAAGTGATGAAATAGGTTTGTGTCATCTGTGAATGCATTGATATTCATCCCTATTATCCTTCACATTTTCAATTCAAGCAGCACGTAATTTATCAGCTCTGTTGTCAAATGCTGCATGTAATTGTGTTTAGCAGAAAGCTTGGTGGGAGGGAGGGGAGAAGAAGGGAAGAAGAGATAACCGTTCACTTCTTCCCAGGAGAAGTGCGGAGCAGCACTTGCTTTGAATTTGGTGGCTGTCTACTCTTTTCAAGTACTCCCACGGCACCACGTTGTAAGAGTGGAACAGCATATCAAATGTAAGAATGTAGTTCAGCGGGGGCAACACAGGTAGATGTCTTAGTGGAACAATGCAGAGCATGAGACTGGAAACTTTTTGAGGGTTTGCCAAGCTGAACAGTTGCGTGGCAACTCTTCCTGCTCATTGCCATCACTCTGGAAGTGAAGTCACTTGGATTTAGGATGTCAGTGCACTGTAGTAGTCCCCTTCCAGTATCAACATTATTCTACTTCTGAAATAGTTTAGTTCTTTTAGCCTCCTTCAAGAGATCGTGGATGTGACATGGTTAACAGATGGCACCACCTAGGTAGGGGAAGTCAGCTGCAAATGATGCTGGCAAAAAGCTACTGACATGCTTTAGCTTCTGTACGACTACATGGATTTGTCTGTGTTCTCTGGCCATTCTGCCTTCAACAGCCATGGAGTCGCAGCAGAAGACCTGACAATCAGATTCCTTAATGTGTACTTAGTACAGCTGCTAATTAACTCACACAGTTACTACGGCTTTGAAGTAGACAGAAGTACGGCTTTGAAGGTAAGAAAATGCAAAGGAGACGACCTATGGCTGGATAAGAGGCTCCATTTTATTCCCCAAGCTAAGGCTATTGCAGTCTGTGTGACAGCTGGTTCTTCTGTGGCTTCTCCCCTTCTGATTGTGACCTGTGGTGAGTCCTACTGACAGAACAGTCCTTTGGAAAGTTTTCTTGATTATGTCTTTGTCAAAGACACCCAGGTGGATTCTCAGTCAGCTCCTTTGCATATCTTAGGCTTGAAAAATGGCATTAAAAACATCTAGAACTTTCCGCTAGCTGTTACCTTGGACTCTGGAGGAGCTGCAATGCAGGAAGCATGTTGTGAAGTTACAGATACCTGGGTGGATTCTACTGCATCTTATAAACCCAGTCAGGAGATAGCACTCCTGTACCTCGTTTTTGCCTGTTTAATTAGAACAGTACTGAAGCACACTGCTGTTGGAAGGAACAGGCTTAGTGCCTGCACTGCGGGGCACCCTAAGTGTAATAGGGAAAGAAATCCTATTCATCTTACTCTTGGGACCAGGAATTGCAATAAAACCGTGTGTGTTCTCCCAAGGTGCTTAGCTCATGGGAAAAATGAACATCATGACCTGGAACGTTGGTACTTTACGAGCTTTCATGTTAAGCCTAGTCTGTCAGAGATATGTGTTTAAAGGGGAGAATTTTCTTTAGCTTGGTTTGATTTCCCAGTGGAAAGAATGCTGGCTCTTTTGTACGGAGAAGTGCTGTGGTATCACTCCATTTGCCTTTTTCCCTGTTGAATCTGGGCTGTGAACCTTAATTGGCATTGCCTACTTGAATAGGACCTAAACAAGGCAGCTATCAACTTGGTCATAGGTATAGGAAGACTGGACAAGGGAGCCTTATCAGGGGAAACACAGCAATAAGCACTAACTCCTACCAACTGCGTGGCTTTTCCGTGTCCTCTCTCAACCAGCCTGGTAGGGAAAAGCTTTTCCGGCTGTGATGAAACCATGCCCCATGCACGGACTGACTGCCAAGGAAAAGTCTTGTGCTGCAGCTCCATACTTGAGAAAGAAAAAAGGGAAACAGGACGTGCTCTGCTCAGGAGCATCAAACGTTTGGAGCTGGTAACAGCGAGGAGTGCCTGTCTTAGGAAGAACGGGGGATGTGAGGGATTTGAGCAAAATGGGTTGCCAGTCTAGTAGTTTGATGTGAGCCCTTGCTGTGCCAGAATAGCAGCTTGTCCCCTGATAATAGATTAGCAGAAATTTCTGTGCCTCTCTAGCATATTAACAGCAGTTTGCCTCTGTTTTGTTACATAAATAGATTAAGCTTTAGCTGTGCTCCTATCAGACAGATTTTCTTCGCTTTTTTTTTAAATAATCATCAGAAATTCTCGTCAGTTTTGTCCTACAAGCAAAGCTTTGAAAAAAAAACCCCAAGAACTGACTGAACGCTTGCTTTTCTTTCAGCATCTGTAGCTGTTTAATATTTTGCTTGTCTGTCTCTTCAGGTGCACAGGGGAGGCAGAGCTGCTCTCTCCAGTCTGTATCAAGACAAGCAGAACTTGAGCAACTGGGGAGAGAGGACAAACTGCCACAGCAACGCCAAAATTTCTGGCTCACGTTCTTGAGCTCTGCTGTTTGTGTGTCAAAAATTGAAAGGGTAACTGGGTGAATAAACCTCAGGCCATAAAATTCATAACCGTTTGGGTTTCAGCCAGCTCTTCACTGGGGATTGTGTGCGTCCAGTTTTAATTCTTCCTTCCATTTGACGCAGGAATCGTGTAATTCATGTAGTCCTGGAAACGTGCAACCAGGCAGCTCTTTTTATTATTGCTATTTTATTTATTAATTTAAGTGCTCTACTGACCTGTTACACTCCTTACAGGATCAGAATTCTACAAATATTTAAAGCAAACTGATATGTGTAGGAGCTTGCTGGATATTTTTGGAGGCTTCATACTTACTACCTAAAAGCTGAACGGACTTACCATTCATTCAAACAAAAAATCCTGATACTGCCTGTTTCAACATGAACACCAGCATGTGAGGTCAAACACATGATCTCAGCAACAGAGCTTTCTTTAAGCAATTCTGCAAATAGTGACTGTTTCTTTCATGGATAAATTGCTTTTTTTGGTTAAGTTTCTGTTTAAGAAAGCCAGATTGCTACAGTGCTCCTACAGTATTTGCCTCACAAGCTGAATCCTAGATTGGATTTACTATCTGCCATTACTTTTAGCCTCATGCTTACCTCTTGGCAAAATCTTCAGGCATAGCCACTAATGGATCCAAGAGATATTTCAAGCCTGAGCCAGGAACTTATTTATCTCACTTCTGTGGATCCACAGAGCGGAAAGACGGAGAGGAAAGCTGTTGTACAGGGCACTGGCAGCAGTCTTGCTGGTACGCGCTGAGAATTGTACTGAAATCATATATACCTCACTACTTACACACCTGAATCCAGTGCAAGAACTTACTCTTCAATTTGCTCAAAATACGGCTGTCCTTCTGTAGTGAAAACCTCTATTAGGACGAAAATGAATCTTCCTTGGGCAGTGCTGAAAGGAGTTATCTGAGCTTGGATTTTTTTTCCATTCCCTCTCCCCACCCCCCAACTTCCATACCCGAATTGAGGTCATGGTGCTGCCATAGGTTTTTGAGTGTGTGTGTGATGTTGCAGAAATATCTTAATATTCATGACCCACCAGTAGCATGGCATTAATGTAAGTTTTGCTCTCCCACATTTTGCTTACAGTGTGAACACGTAGAAAACCATAATTAATTCTTCAGGGCCAGCATCCTAGATTTAGCCTTGCAGAAGCTGCTGTGATACATGGTGATAAAGCATGAGAATGATATCTGGCTGTGGTCATCTTAAGTACAAAAGCATTATCAGCTCTTGAAGTCTGACCTACAAGTTATTTCCGTATAAGGTGGAAAATGCTGTCTACTTTTATTTCTCTTGGTGTGGAAAGGAGTAATAATAAGAACAAAGGATTGAGGGTAGCAGGTGAAGTTTCTTGAAATATTTTTTGTGTTAATCAGGTGACTTCTGTTCGGTAATCAGATGTTGCTCTATTGGAGGTTTTTTTTAATTATGAAAGGGTTTGGGTTTGTTTTGTTGGGTTTTTTTAAATTGCTTCCAGCCTACATTCCCCCAGCAGTGGGTCAGAATTTGCTGTAGTGCACCCCGATAGCCTTAGTGATGCGTCCTTTAAATAAGTTCTGTGGATAAACAGAGACTTTGAAAAAGATGACAATGAAAAATCAGCCCAGTTTTCCCTAGGGAAGTGTTTCTAATATCCTTGGTGTAGAAGCTGTGTTACTTAGTTTTTGTCCTGTATTATTTTTGTGCTCTCTTATTTTGTCCTTCTGAAAAAGACACGAAGACCTCTGCAGGCACAATATCAGCACCTGAACCACAAAGGAGCCTAAAATGCATCCCCCATGTGCTAGGACAGCAGAGTAAAATACTGCAGCATTCTGTGAAAGTCCATTTTGTACCACCGGATTACAAGAAAGTGTCACATATAAAATTTACTCCTATTTTCTGACCTAGAAAGACAGATAAATATTGTAAGATTCCCATAAAAAAGAAAACTAGCACAAGACTTATTCTTTAAAAGAAACAAATGCTATGAATTCCATTCTCTCTATTCCTTCTTCTTGCCCAGCTCTCTACCAGTCATTTTTAAATTTTAAATTTGCATTTCTGCCAAATTGGCACACCATATAGAAACAAAGCTTTTCAATAATATATGTGCTGTGCCTGCTCTGAAAGTATATTTTGGCACGGGCTTTTCTAACTCAAACTGGTATCCACTTTCAGAGATTACTTTTTTTATTACTATTTAATTTCAATGCAACCTGAGAGAATCTGCCGTCCAAGGTCCCAGAGAGCAGTGTTACACGGGCAACTGCTTCCTGCAAGAATTTAGAGCCCATTGAGGGGCCAAAGAAGCAACAGTGGATATTCAAATCCTGCCTGCAAATAGCAAAGCTTCTCTTGTTACTGTATTCCCAGTGAGGGTCAGGGCTGTTGCTCCTCAGGGACTTTTCCTGGGGATTCATTAACTCATTACATCCCAGACGCAGCTCAGCACTTATCTCTACTGATGCCAAGTACCACTAAGGGCGAGTTTTGACATTGAGGGCTGTTAGGAGTTAGATTGAGAACATTTCATTCCATGTGGAGGGTTTTTTTTTTTAAGAGACAACAGATTCCTACATACTTCTGCCAAGCCAAAAACAGTGTGGGCCAAAACTGTTGGTAGCTGACAACTCTGTAACTGAAGCATCCTCACTTCACATTTACAAGGGGTGCTTTTGCAGATGTAGGTCCTGGGGAGGAGGTTCTTAATATTTTCTCTGATCTACTGGAACACAGAAGATGGACATGACAGTTTTCTTGGGTTTAAGTAATCAGAAACCGTTATGCACTTACTAGATATAACTAGAATGAATACAAAATGTCCCTGAACTTAGTCCCCCCTTAAAAGCTTACCATACACAACATGCTTTAGGATATTCAACTACTGGATCACATATGCTAACAACAATACCCTGCAACCTTGTTAGTCATGCCAAAGCAGCGCTTTCAGTATTGGTTATGGGTATAAAGCTGTAAGAACACATTTTAGAAAGTTATTTTAGAAATGGTTTGTGTCACAACCATAAAATTAAGTTCTTCAGTATATTGACACTTGTGCCCATGTAATTCTGTGAATAATTTTATAGAAAGCCATGTGACAGGGTGATTACTTTTTAAGAATTTGATACTGAGACCCAATAGACTAGAGAAAGTCTGTTCTCCATTTCTCGTGGTTTTATCTAAGAAAGCAAACTAAAGTTGAGAATTGCTGATGCATGAGGTGCTGGCAGTTTAAATGTATATTTTTCTTCTATTTTGGAGAAATACAAGTGAAAGAGAAATAACAAAAAGGTGGGAGTTGTCTTTTTAGTAAAACTTACTTCAGAATGTGCATTCTTATTTTGAGAATTTTTTTTCCATTTTACGGACTGCCTTTTCTAATACTTGACATTAATTGTGTATTAACACAAACTGATGATACGCCAAATGACAAGTTTTTATTTATGAAGCATTATGGATAGATGTTAGTAAACCACTTCCCATTTTCTAGATCAATTTTTTTCTTTGTGCAGTGGCAAAGCAGTTTGGTATTTTCTAAGATAGAATTGCTAAAATTTTTCAGCATTTTTACATAAAGCGATGCAAGCTGCATCACAAAATAGTTTTCCATAGAAAATTTAGGAAAAGTGGTGGAAAGCAGTGCAGTGTTTCAACTTCAGACTAAAAAAGAGCATTTTTATCATTAGGAAAATATCAGTAAAAATGCATGTTTGCCATCAGTTTTCAGTATCAACAATGACGGTGGGTCAGTTTTTTGATTGTATGTTTCTTGATGTCCTTATTCTATCAAATTGTCCCATTTGAATATTTAGCTCTGCTCCTTGGATTTCCTTCCTCTATTCAGCTCATGTATCTGTTTCAACTTCCTAATGTTGACACATAATGAGGAATTCTTTATAGATAATAGGATCTTTTTCAGTTTTGTAGCCACTGTAAGCCTGTTATATTGCATACATTTGTTGATAAACTACCACAATGTGATTTATTTCAATGCACCTAAAGCCATCATCACAAAAGGAATTTGCTTACAAAACTCTGTTGGTCTGTATGGCAGAATTGTTCCTCTTGGGTACTTGTTTTTATAAGTTTGAAGAACAAACCCAAAGCTAACAAAGTAGCTGTAGTGGTCCCTCCATACGTGACTATCCTTGGAAAATATCAGTGTTTCGCTTTCTCACTGATGTGTTTTAGTTTCTCCACAGTTGTTTTCTGTCGTTGCACACCTGCCTTAAGACTCCTCTGTTTCTCCATTTTCTCACCAAATTTTTGGATAGTACTCACAATATGCTTAGTGCAGTTTGAGCTGCAAGAGTGTGTCCCCAGTGTGTGGGCAAATAAATGGGATAAGCTCAATGTACATGTGAAAGTTGTTGCGTGGAGAAACTGAGCATGGCTGGAACTCATACAAAGCGTACGTGGAAGAACGTGATGAGTGTATGGGAAAACAAAGGCAGCAAAAATTAATTTTGACATCTTGCTTATTTTTCCTAAGCACATTGACATCTATCTTTACAATAATGTTGGACCCACTTATGATGGATTCTGTTGTTAACTATCCTGTCATACAGTGAGAGTCCTGCTTATCACAGCAGTCGCACTACGGAAGTTCCTTGGCATACGAAGCTGTCCCCTTGCTGCATGGAGCCAGCCACGTGTCACACAGCTGCCACCCCATAGCTTGCCACCTATCTTGAATCAGCCTGAAGGCTACCTGCCTAAAGGGGCATACAGAAAGTCCTTAAGTACCCAGCTTTTCTTTCTAGCAAGGAGGTTTTGTTGCTTATAGGTAGCACCTCGGAATGAGTGTTTTGGAGCCTTTTTTCAAGAGGCAAAGCTCTTCCTTTCTCTTCTAACACGTCTCAGGTTTGCGGCAAGATCAGTATTTCACCAGGCGTGCGTACGCAGTGCACATCCAATCTTTGTCTGTCTGTGTTGACGCTGTTAACATTATTTATACATTACCAGACATGGGCTGGAAGCAGCAAGATAAAAGCTGTGTTTTATGAGTGCTCCCAGAAGCACTACCCTCAGCTGCATAATTACCTGTGGCATCTGCTGGGGGATGTGCGTTATGAAACGGTGTGAGCTATTAATTTGCATACACCTATTACTCTGTTTTTCTCCTTTTGTCAACTGGCCATGGCATGCTGGATAGTCTCTTCCTCATCTAGAGGAGGATGTTAACCCTGCTTTCTTCTGAGTCAGGGCACCTGTTAAGTAGTATCTGTTGTGAAAGGACAGGAAGCACATGGAGGGTCCCATGGGTGATAACTCCGTGTGGCTATGTGTGCATGAGGATGCATATGCATGAGAGAGAGCCTGTGCAGCAACACTTGGTATGTCTCTGGATGTGCATGGGAGAGGGAGCAACAGGTTGGTTGCATGCTGCAGGCCTCCTGTTGGCCTCCTGAAGTACTAGGAAGAATTGTACCTATTCAATCAAGCATATAACTCTAATTAATATTGAGGAAGGGCATCCTGCCTAATTAGGGTTTCCCTGCTGACCCTGCAGGATGTTATTTATGCTCCTCATCAAATCTGCATTCATTTACTCTACAAAATATCAGTCATGTATGACTTTTTTTTTTTTTTCCCCTGATGCTTCAGCTGCCTTCACTTCCTTCCCCAGTACTGCCTTTTCTTGACTCTCTCCGTAAATGTGATGCCAGCCAACAGTTATTCCTTCCAGCCTTTTAAAGAAAACATTAGTCCAAGCTGGACACAGTAGGAATGTATATCCTTATTTTTGCAGCGGACAGGAGAACAAGATTCAGATTAGAGAGGATTCAGATTTCTGTCAGTGAGGATGCTGAGACAGACTTTTCTGGGTGAGTAGGCTCACCAGGATTGAGGGCTTTAAGAACAGTTTAGAATCATTTTCATCAAAAATGCTATAAGGTCTAGTTGAGCCTGTTTGGGGGCAGGAACTTAAACCTGGTGATCTTTCAAGATCCTTTGCATCATCAGTATTCTTCCATTCTTGCACTATAAATACTGCAGGTTCACCTTGCTGCCTGCCACTGTCTCCAGTTAGGACTTTTGTGGGAGTTGTAAATATAAAAGGAATTAATGTAGCTGGTGACCTTTTTAGTGACACCTGTTGGTACCTCCAGGCAGCAGATAAGGAGCAGCTGTACCTTGGCTTGAGGAACCTACCTCTGCTTCTCTGAGATCCCTTCAGTGATCAGGGTCCTCCATGTCTGAGCTTTTCGTGACTCCCATTAAGGAGCTGTTTCACTAGTGTCTCTGCAATGGGAGTCTCAGGAAGCAGAGGGAGGGCACACAGCACTCGTACCACCTCATCTGCCCTCCAGGTAAAGGACTGAGGCCCCTAATGTTCCTCCCATGCCCCTTAAATAATTAAGAATTTCAAGTGTGCTAAGTTGTGTTAATTACAAACTTGTCTTCCTGCTGCAGGATTCTCTTCAGGACAGGTAGTAATTTCAGGCTCTAGCACTTTGGGCTGCTGGCTGTACATGCTGCATGCAGATCGCTGCTCAAGAGCAGGTGAATGTTATCATACAATACGAAAGTGTGATACACTCCCTATGTCAGATTGCAACTCAGATAATTAAATTCTTTCCACCTACATTCCCATTCCCATTTCAACTGAGAGAGGTATCTTTCAATTACTATTCTAAAGATTTATGTAGGGTTAAAGGGGAACTATTAAATGTTTCTGGCAGTCCATTCCTCAGCCGGCTGCAGCTGAGCAGTAAGAGCCATCTTTATCACCTCGTTTGAATGGCAAAGTGCTTTGAGATCGTTGGGAGATGAAAAGCATTTCATACCAAATCACACCCTCAAAGTGTTTCATTAACTCTTCTACAATAATGTCTGCTCTTAATCTTAGTGAAAGAACTTGGAGATCTCCATTATACACTATAGACCTGAAGCAAGAGAAGATGCAGTAGTAAAAGGTGAGCCTGGACCATCAAGCCCATCACCTGATCAAAACTTGTACAATGCCTGTGCCTCTCCAGGTTCACATTTTTGCTTCTGTTTGTTTCTGGATAATGTTTAATTGGTTTGGAGGTTTTTCCTGAATTTCTTCCAACCCATTTCTGAAGTCACTGCTGTTACGAATAAGCAGAAAACACTTTGGGGATGTACTTTTTTCTCTATTTCACCTTTTTCTTTTTTCTTTTTTTTTATGAGCCCAAGTATCTAAAAGGAGTTGCAGTCAAAATTAAACCACACATCCAAAGGAATTACAAGAGAGGAAATTCATAGTATTCTAGTATTTTAAAAGGCCTTCAAAAGGGTGGTGTCTCATTTTTAAAGCCCTGCCCTATGAAGAACTAAAGCATGTAGCTAAGGGAAGTGTATAAGCAGATTTGATTTGGTGGAGAGCTGCTAGTGGGATGCCAGCAGCTTTGCCCCTGCAGACTGCATCAGTTGCTGCCACGAGGGACAGAGCAGTGGCTGCAGGGACAGGCTGGTGACCTGCCTGTGCCTCTGTGCCACTGGCTGGGCTGGGCTTTGGTGTCTGCTTAAAACTCTGCTCAGTGCTTCAGTGTTTCTCTGGCTGGTGAGTCTCAGGGTAAGTGCTGGAGAGTTTCTAGCGTTGAATCGATAGTTGCTATTGCTGCTTTCTGCCAAGACTTTAACCTTTTTTTAAGCAGTTGTGCACAACGTTAATAAGTCTCTGCAAATAGAAGTCTGTATTAAATTGGTACTGGGGTTAGTGTCCTGGAGTTTGTTCAGGCACTAAACACAGCTGAAGGGAAACTGAGTTTTATTCTAAAATGTTAAGTACCCAGAGTTTCCTCTCTTCTTCAGCAGGTGTCACAGCAAGTCATACCTCCTAAATGACCCTGTTAGTTTGAGTTAGAGGCATTTAGTGTTATGACTCAGCCATTACAAGCTGTATCTTGATAATTCCTGTCTCATCTTCCCTTCCATTCTGAGGCCAGATGATGGCTGCAGTGATGGGGCTGAGTGAAATGCTGAAAGCAGCTCCCTCGGCGTGCCATGAGCTCTACAGGAGCTAGACTTTTATCTGCCGGGATTGTGAGCTAAACATGTACGTGTTCAATGTAGTGTACACACACTTCACGTATATAAAATTGCTACGTTCAGTATCCCAGTCTTTATGGTATTTGTGAGAATAGGCTCCAGTTACTGAGCAAGGTGCCTAATATCACATTTTCCTTTGAGCAGTCTTCATACAAAATGTTTGTTATTTAATAAGCACTTATACCTTAAGTCTTGAACAACATTTCAAGCCTTTCTTGTCATGTCATCTGATTACAGCTTTGTTTACTTCACAGCCAGAATATGCAAATACCCACAACATGTCTTTACAATGAAATGAGAAATTACCAGAATTTTATTGCTGCTTTTCTCCTCTGCTCCCTTGTAGACAAAATCCACCCTCAAATCGCTTCTCTCATCTGCTTGGTATCAGCTGGGCTGACAAAGTAAAACTATTGAAATCAGAAATAATTATGAAAGCTTAAGGGAAATCTGAAATGTGCATGTTCTCTGAAAGAAAGACAAAGCACGTTTTCCAGATCACTGACACAAGTGAGCATATTCCACATAGGTTTTGTTAAAGGATATATTTAAGAAAAAGAACCCTTTATCTTGTCAATTTGATGGAAGAAATCAGAAGGATTCAAGTTAGAAAGTGGGGCACAAGACAGGGATGTGGATTATCAAATGCAGAACAATTTAAAAGACTTTGCAGGATGGAAAAACAAAATGTGACAGGCCTGATGCTCTGATGCCCTCTGAAGGTACTCATGGTTGTGTGGGAAGTGCCACAACAGAGTAACTGACAGGGCAGGCTCTGTCCCGCAAAGTGGACTGGGGTAAACATCTCCAAGGGTAGAGCAGAGGGAGGCATGGTTCCTCCAGCTTTGGGGTGGAGGTGAAAAGGTCTGCTCTGCTTCCATTGAGCTGTGAGACTTGTCTCCACGCATGCGGGGGTCTTTCTGATGGGAAGTTGCTAGCTGTTGGCTTCTCCCACCTTCCTTAGGAAGACAGGGGGAAGAATCCTGAGTGCAGAGATACTGGCATCTGCATTGTGCTGGCAGGGACTGGAGCTGCTGAAGACAGAGATGGCATGTTGGCCATCAGCCGTGGCAATTCTTGGCTTACCTGTTTGGGACCCATCTAGCAGGTGGTTTTCCTCAGTAATTGGCATATACAGCACACCTTGGAAAGAAGGTATCAGGCAGTAAGAGGGGGCTGAGAGCTAGGGTAACCTTCAGATGCCTGATTTCTGTCTGCTGAGGGGACCCCCTGAATGAGGTAGAGGTGTAGGGTCAGCTCTGGCTCCTCGGGCTGAGTAACAGCTCTGTCCCATGCCTTTTGTGAATGTCTGCATGGAGAGGGCAGCAGTCTTGCAGTGGCACACTAACTAACAGCTTTGAGTGTGTGCTGAGTGTGTCCGTGTAGCTGAGTGGATGATGTGCAAGTGTTGCCTTCATCTCTTCCAAGGACACGGGAGACTTTTGAGTTTGTAGAAACAAGGGATCATAAAACCATCAGTGTAAAACAGGACAGTTTAATTTTCTGAAACGCAACTAGGTAGGTGGAGAGATTAAATTATGGTCCGTTTAGTCTCTCACCATCTAAACCCCAGTATTTTAAAATATCCCTAGGTGACATAAAAGTGAGTCTAGACTTTCAGTAAAATATTGGTACAATTTTTCATTTCATGCTGTTTCAAGATTTCCACATGTTCGGTTGGTGGGTTTTTTTGTAGCGCATGCAGACTGAAGTAGAGGTTGGATTTGTTAACTAAGACTTATTCCAAGTGAAGATGATTTGGCAGTGGCATGTGTTTGAGCTTACTTGCTTTTCAAATATTTTTTTTTTTACTTTGCACTTCCTCTGGGGTTAAGCTGCCAAATAGCACAGTCCAGGATCTTTCACTGGTTCTGGAAAGACAGTAAAAAGTTTCCCCTGAAGACTGTTAGAGGTTAGATCTCTTCCCTCGGATTTTGATTTGCTGGATTCCACTTGTACAGGAGACAGGAGCTTTACAACACTTGGCAGACAACAGTATTTCCATTAACAGCTCAAAATAAGCAGTTATCTGATAACACTGATAAATGACTGCCTTCTGGGAAGGAAGTGTGTATTATTTAAGAGGCATTACCTGAACTGAATTATAAGGTGGGCAAGAAGAGGCCTCCATTCGTGTGAGTAGAACAGAAGGGTATGCTGCATCTCAAGTTCACTGTATGGGATTTATACTGCAAAGGACTCACCTTCACTATCGTGTGAAGTGATCATTACAATAATCACAGGAATATTCCCATGCTTCTCGCTAATTGTTGTAAGAGGTATGCATGGGGAGGGAAAAAGGATATGCATTAGCAATGTTTTTATCACATGTTTATTATTTTGTATATTCAGAACAAATTTTCAGAAGCTCAATAAAGAAGGCTGTTGCAAGAGAAATTGCAAATGGAAATGCATTTTGGTAATTTCTCGATGCAATCGGCAGTCCTAAATTAAGTTTTGCTTTGCTGTGATGTTAGCATAGGGTCCCATCTGAGTCCAAATACAGGTTTGGAACTTCCCAAAGTTCAGAAAGAGTTAGATCTGAAATTTGCTTTTCATCACTCCTCACTATTTGCGTTGGAGCTATAGTGCCAGGAGACCATGGCTAATAGAGAGGCAGGATGGGCCGTTGGTGTGACTCCATGTAGCAGTTGCTAGTTCTGAGCATAACGAGCACTGACCTTTAAAATTAACCCTGAATTTTGTCCTTTCTTGCTGATAGCTGATAGTGACCCAAACCAGAATTCTAGACTCTGGTGATATTCAGACATACATCTCATGTGATGAGACAGGCTATGTAATCAGGTTTAGGCTGCTCTTATATTTGCAACACATTCTAGATACATATTTTTGATGGGATCACCACTTGGCAACCAGTGAACCAGAGCTATCTGACACTCTATATGAGAATGGGATTCAGAGCTTTTTTATTATTTATATGTTTACAAGAGTATTTATTCTTCTTTAATAAAATAAAAGGTTCTATATTGCTTCTGCTTTCATGTGTACAGACAGACATTGAGACCCAGCAGGTTAGTAAAACAGTCTCGGGCAAGGTGGAGTTATTTCATTTCACGGTAGCACATTATGTGGTTCTCTGTCTCTGAGGTCGCTGGGGATGATGTATAAAAATGGGGTCTGTCAGAATGTCAGGCACTTTTTCTCCCACTCTAATGCCTCATTTGTACTGTGGGATTTTTCTGGCTTTGCTAAAGAATTAGTCACCCAGCTGAGAAAGTTCATTTAAAAGCTCAGACCTTCCTAACAGAGTATTCAGCCTCTCAGATGCACACAATCCTGCTTATCTGTCATTAAATATCTTGGAGCATTATCAGCCAGAGTAGGATGAAGGTCTTTGTGGTCTGGACAAAATCCAGATCTGATAGCCAAAATTCCTCAAGGAATTCAAACAGTTAACAGGCTTTCTTTTTGTGTTTTTCCCTACAGAGTGTTTTGTTATCAGCAGAGACAAACATAATTCTTGTGTAGCATTAGTCCCTGGTTCCGAGAGGGCTTATGCATATGATTAGATTTCAGTGGAGCAGCTTGTGTATAAATTCAAGCAAGAATTTGTTACAGGACTGAAACTATTGTGAATAAGATGCATAGTACCCCTGGGATCTTTTGATGAAAGGTGTTGTTATCTGTATCATTCATATCAGATACATTGCTTTTACATGAATGCTGTGGTTGTAGTCAATTCATTTTCTAATGTTTGGGAAAAGAAGATACAAACCCTGGATGGCCTGAAAAGAGGATCACCGTATCACAGACACTGCATGTAGATTCTTCCCTAGCACGGCTGGCTGACAGGCATTTCATGGAGTTAAAGGTCACACGTTCCTCTGCCTGTCAGGTTACAGTTTGCACATAGCTTTGACGTTTGTATTCACACACACACCACTTAAAAGTTCTTCCTGCTGACTGTTGCAGAGCTCAGAATTAGCTGGCTGGCTAAAATCACACGACCTGATTTTTCTTTTGTGCTGCCCACCACTGCTGGCTGTTATTACGTTCCGACAGAATTGTCCAAATCTTGATAACCAGCGACTGATTTGTGGCCAGAGCGGGAACGCTGTGAAGTGGATAGGCTTGAACAAGGTAGTCGAAATAAAAAAGCATCTACTGCTTTCCTTGGGAGGTAGTGCAAAAATAACAATTTGTTTTCTGTCTGTGTATTACAGAGATGGCAGGGAGAGCTGCTTGCAGCTTTTTTTCTCACTGGAACATTCAAACCCTTCTGAGAGCCCAAGATTGAGTCCAGTCCTGGGAAAACTAATTTGCCTCAACCTGTGATCCCTGTCATATTCTGTGGGGTGAACATCACAATCAGTAAGCTCATCAAGATGGGCTTAAGCTTCTTAACGTTCCTTGAAAAGCATCCCAGTGTCCCAGAGTTCTTTCTTTTATGATAGTTGTATTAGAAATGTGCCATTTCTTCAGAAAAGGCTGAAGTCCTGAGCCTGCTCAGGATTGCCTATTTTGCATTTGCTTTCAGATGAATCAGGACTTCACTCAGATTGGTCTACACATGGTCTCCTTGTACTCAAGTACCCACCACTTGAATGATGTTTTCTTTCTGGAGCGTGTGCTGCATTTAGTATAATTTATCTGGTTTCCTCCTCATTTGTATGCAGATACCACCCAATTGACTTCATACTTAGTAGCTTTATACGGGGCTAAAGAGAAGCTGCATTTAGCATGAGCAAGAAAGAGCAGTGCCTGGTGTCACCAATTTCTAGGTGACTTAGCTAGAGACTGGGGTCGGATGCATCTTCCAGAGGTAGTGGCCTATGCTCCTGCATAGCCAAGGGATGAAAGTACCTATTTCTATGGCATAACCCATCTGTGCTTGTTCAGTTTCTACCTTAGGAGGAGACAAATTTAGAAATGTTTACTTCTCTCCTTGACAGAAAAGGAAGTCTAGGCAAAGAGTTCAGATAAAGATAGGTAGATGTGTAATTTGGACAGACAAATCCCAACTCGTATGCTGAGCGGGAATAAAGCTCCTTCTATCAATCAGCATCAGCTTTGGAAATGCTCCTGAATTTTTCTCCTCTTATGTTCAGTATCGTGATATGTTCAGTATCACGATATCTCAATATTGGGCGGCAGTGGCAAGCAGGGTAAGCAGTGCAAAATCCCATAACCCTGCAAACTTGAACGATGTTATGGACAGAACATCTACGTATTTTTATTAAAAGTAGTTATTACTATACGTGTTAATGACCTAGTTTTTCTTAATTTACCCTCTAGTATAACTGTGTATATATAACTGAAACAGGAAGCACTAGGAACTTTATCTGTAGTTTTAGTATGGGCTATATTAGAGCTTGGTGCTGCGAACTGAGAGCCCTTGTCGTGCATCACAATGAAAGCCAATGAAATATCTTTTGGATCTCAGTTAGGGGAAAAAAATGTTTCTTTGTAGTGTAATGAGCTCTGTCTGTCTGGGATAGTTTTGACTGCAACAATAAGATTTTTAAAAGCATTCTGAAGTAAAAAACAACTTATTACCCTCACGCACCATATTTTAAGGGTCAAAAGTGAACTCTGAGAGCAGCAGAAGTCTGCCTTTGTGCTGCACTGCAACTGCTACATGTCCTCATTAGAAGGAACAGGGATCCACCCAAAGTAGGATGTCGACTTAACAACTTTCCTCTTTCCCACATACCCTTCTTTGATCAGAGAAGGGGTTTTGTGGTTTGGGGTTTTTTTTTATTGTCAAAGTCCCTCAGGATCACAGTTTATGAGAAACTTCATGCAAGTTTAAAGCCTATTTGACTTTTTCCTGCTGATGATACTTATACAATGCAGGTTTCTTCAATTATTTAATCTCTACTTTCTACCAGCAATGACTGGCTTCATTTTTTCTTCAGCTATTTGGTTTTGTTGCTGCACTAGAACCCAGGTATTGCAGGGTTTGGGGTGGGTTTTTTTTTCCTGAGGGTCACACTAAGAACAGCTCAGCAATCTGAAAAAAATAACATACTTGCCAGCTCACCTTCCCCCTCAGACATTGAATTAATAGAAGCAAATCTATAAAGACATTTAATTCTGGCACCTAATGGCATGCCGGGACCAGATAGACACTATGTGCCTGGTAAAGCAATGGCCACAACAAGGTGAAGGGTATGGGTCTCCAGAAATGAAGGTTCTTTCAGTGTTCTTGTTATAGAACATCACAAAGTAATAATAGCCACCAGTAAAGAAACAGGCTCATTTTTATGAGGAAAATGAAAACTGAGTTCATTGCACAGTCACATGACTCCCATTGAGGACTTAATAAAGACTCCCTTTAGTGTTGGATCTTGCTATAAATAAGCAGATGGTAGCGATTTTGGATCCAAATTGTTGTTTTTACATGCAAAATGTCTTTGGATAGCAGGAGGAAAGGTTGAATAGCTTCAAATTAAACAATAAAGGCATGCTGTATTTAAAAAAGAAAAAAAAAAAGATGGAGGCAAGAGCAACAATACTATCAGTATGAAAAACCTCGAAGCCTGAAGTTCTGGCAATATTTTAAGGCCAAGTGAGATAAACACACAGTTAAGATTACTCAAATACAGAAAATTGGTGGAGTCTTGCTGATTTATAGCAACAAGAGTTTTGCTCCTATGATTTTATTTTTCAATTTAAGACTTCAAGTACATGATATTTTAAAAAGGGTATAGTAAGGTCTAGCTATAAGCTTATTTTGGATGGCTCTGGTTACACAGCTTGCACCTGAAGTTTTGTATTTTTAATGTTTACTTTTCAGTCAAGCTGATGAAGACCTGCCTACCTTGATTTACACCCTCGGAAGGAGTTGTGCCATAACATCTCTAGTGCTTTGTGTTGTAACAGGATCTCTTTTCCCACCCCCCTGCTCCCTTGTAGCACCTAAAAGCACATACCATTGGAAAAACTCGGGACAATGATATTCAACTGCTCGACTTCAGTCCTGAGCAGCAGCGCCTACGCAATGAAAAATCATGTCAGATTCAAGTCTTTTGCTTCTCTGAATTAATAGTATCTAGCGTAGATGTCTCCTGGATGCTTTTACTTCCCAATACTTTGTTTTCTCAAATCATTCAATATACAGTATTTGAGGGAAGTGTAGGCATTAACACATGGAGCATTTGCCCTGAAGCTCTAGCTGGTCTTCTTGCCACAAGCATAAACCCTGCAGCTGCACCATGACCACTGTCAGTGCCTTTCCCAAGCCTTTTCAAGAAAGACTTGGACTTTCCCCTCTCCATGTGACGCCCAAAGCAGACTGGTTCTCCTAGATCCAGAACACTCTGATCCAGAGCCTTTCCTAGGCAACTGCCAGGCTTTCTTACAGACTCTTCAGTCCACACAATTGTTATAAGTAAATGCTCTTGGCAGGAGCTGCCGCAGCGATGCACAGCACTGTCTGGCCCCTGCTGCTCTTAGGTCACTCGGGTAAAGGACAGCAGCTCCTCTGCTGTAGGCAAGGTCTCCTTGCTGGTGTTCATGGGAGCTGCAGATCTGGCTCTCCGTACTCGTGGCAGAGGTTGCATTACACCACTTGTTATGAGGAGCTCTTCCAGGACTCCCACTGTACCAGCCCGACCTACCTGTTATATTCTAATAGCAGAATTAATACATACAATTAAGACCATCCGGAAAGGTGACTGCAAATGAAATCTAGAAATGTGCTGGCCTTAGCTTCATTTCTAGCCTCATGTACAGCCTGTTTGCATTTGTCTGTTGGAGGGGTAGCTCTGTGTGCATTGGGTGAATATGGAGAGCTGAGCAAGAGTGAGCTGACCCTCTCAGAGTGGTGAGACAGGGGGAAGGCAGCTGCTTGACTGGGACAGGGTAACTCTGCCCCTACAACCCTCTGCAGACCGTGGATAAATACCACTTGCTGTTGTAGAGGAAGGCTGCTCATGGCAGCTTATGTTCTTGGACAGAAGATAAAATTACTTGGCTGCTGAAAAAGTCCTACCAGCATGAGCCTTGTGTCCTCTTGAGAAGTGACAGTGTTCCCTATAGCTCCTGTTTTCATTTGGGTAGTTAAATTCCAAATGAAAGTAAACTAGTGGAGGGGAGCAGAAAAGCTGGAATTTGTCCACGTAAATATTGGCATGTAATAATTGCAAATGAGCTTGAGTTTCCTTCTCTGGGAACAGTTCACAAATTTCACGTGCAGGCTTTGTCTTACAGCTTAAATGCAGCTGTCTCAGGGGAAACATGGAAGTTATTAAATAGTGCCCAGCAATGACACTAAACAACTTAGGGCAGGAAGAGCAGTACCATATTAAATGAAAACTGCACAAAGCAAAATTTAGGGAGACAGAATGTAATTACCCAACTTGGACTATGGCCAAGGCACTGATGCCAACACGTATATTATTAAAAAAAAAGGAAAAAAATGTCACAAGAGCCATCAAAATCACAGAGATGAGATGATGGGACCTTGCTTTCAGCCTCTCTTCTTGAAAGATGGCACCTCATGTAGTGCAGTGCCCATTAGCACTATGCCAGGGTATTGATTCAGTACCTACTAAGCAGGAAGAAGGCCACCTGCTGAAGAATATGCATAATTAAAGCTAAAAAATGAGCTGATTTTATTGTGAAATATAGAGTTCTCATAGCACTGTTTTCCCAGGAATACAGCCTTGAAGAAAAAAATAGTTTGCACTTCACCTCCAAGGAATTTTGCAAAGGTCAACCACTAAAGCCAGCTGAATGCATTATTTAGTGACTTGACCATTTTATTACTGAATATTTCATTGAGTTTATTTTTACAATCAACTATTTCTGTTCACGCTAAGCAAAAGTATCACTAAATCCCCATTTTTACTGTGGTAGACAGTGAGATGAAGGCAGCCAAAAGAAGCAGATATAACCAGTTGTCCTTGATTTTTAGCAGCTTCTAATTCCTTTGGGTTCCTTTGGTAACTCTCATCCTTGAGAGAGTTTCTCAGTATTGCTCTAGAAGACTGTAATAGAAATCAGGAACCTTGTTGCTGCCCAAATGAAATTTAGTAGCTTTCCGTAGAATTACTCCATATTACACCATGAGGTCCTAAAGATACACCACCAAGTACCTACCAAGGTTTCTTGGGAACCGGGAAAGAAAGAGAGTTGAAGAGGCTCTCCTGTGCAAACCAGAGACACAGAACCTGGAAACAACCCCTGTGTTTTTAATGGTTATGATTTTAGCCACAGAACAAGATTCTACCTGGATGCAGTCTTCTACCCTTTACAGAATGGGTGTCTTCCTAAAGGAAAATCCTAAGATTTCACCTCAATTAGAAATTCTGTAGTTGATGTAGAAATCATGTGAGACTTTAGGGCTTGTGTTGTGCACAAGTTCCTTCTGGGCTAAAATTCAGTAAACCTGCATGAGATGGTTAACCAAACGTGGTTTTGACCTTTGCCAGTCTATGGTGGTGTTTTGCTGAAAGCGTCAGTCAAGAGGTTTAGGAAAACAGGTATGTATTTATTTTTATACAACAGATACAGAAAGTATAGATAGCTTATGTAAAGGATGCATTTTGGCATTTACTTCATGTTCAAAAACTATGGGCACTACATACTTCAATATTTTGCATGTTTATTTTTTACTAGGATGTCTCAACCTTTCTGGGTACATGCTAAATGATTTGTAAGATCCAAATTGTAGAGCAGAGCTTGCTTTTTACAAACACATGCTATTAAGCACTTGTAAAATTATCTAGTTAAGTCTGCTTTTCTATATAATATGCTGTTCAGAGCCTGTGCATTCACCAATATGATTTTACAGGTATCTGTTATAATTTGGAACATTTTAGATTAAAAAATTATATAGCAGTGTTGTGGAGGTTGCATTTGCTCTGAAATTATGGCTGAGACTTTCTTTCCATTATAAACCAAACAAACATAGCCCCCTTTATATTAACAAAAAAAGCTCATTCCATTTCAAGTTATGTGTAAGTGGTCTCTGACTAGCTAAAACTTTTTGGCCAAATTTTAATGATTTCTGGCAAACTGCTTTTCAAGAGATAGGGCTCAAAAATATTTGCTTTTAAATACTCTTCCAATGTTTTTTCCTCGTATCTTAATCTAAAATGAAGTTCTAAAATATTCTCTGGGGCTGACTTAAAAGAGACTTATTTTGGAACAACTCTGAAGGAAGATGAGGCCATCAAATGTCTTTGAGAACTCTGTGCTGTCATTGCCGAAGAAAGGCTGGCATTCCTGCCTGTCCTTTGAGGAACGCTAAGAAAGATGTAAAGGGCTACAGCTGAAAATACACAGAAAACATTTTACAGGCTCTGGTCCTGAGGGTGTGCATCTGACGGGCCACACTATTAAATACTCTCTCGTTGCTTCTCACCACCAAGGTAAAACTTTTACCTCCAGTGGACTTGAAGAAGGGTAAAAAGCCATAAGCCTCAGGACAGGAAGTTAAGAGTCTCTGTCTTCCCCAGCCCTTATCTTATATGCAGAAGTCTACAGTGAGTTGAAAGAACTTCAGAATATAACAAATACAGCCAGCATATACCTACACTGCCTGATAAGAAAATTCTGCAATTAAAAGCTTTTTTTTGCACACACAGATTTGCATGGGTCCTGCATAAGCAGACACCATTAAGAACTCTTCTTTGAACAATCAGTGCAGGTTTTCAATATTTATGATTTATCAGGGATGAAAGGTTTTTCTCTCTGCAAGACAATAATTTCTCAACTTTTAGCAACTCTCATTTTGATCAGTGCTGAGTCCTTAACTGTGGTGTCTCCATGAAAAGAAACAAACTTTTAATCGATCTTACTCTACATACAGTCTTCCTTTATTAATGAGTAGAAAATGCAAGAATGCCTTTCTCTTAATCATATAGTAATTTCACTAATTCCAACCTTCTTAGTGATCATACCACAAACCACAAAAAGATGTACTTTAAATTTCTTTTTAGACAAACAGCATACTGCATGTAGTCTTAAGATCCCATATGCCACCAATTATGCAAGCATCATTAAAAAATGAGTGAATACATCTACATTTGTAACTCTCCTTGGCCAATATAATGCAATTATAGCATACGTATAAAAAGAAAAATAATGATCTGAGGCTGTAGCATCACCGTCAGTACTGGAGATGTGCATGTGCAAAGGCAGTCAAGATCCATCTTGCGTATTTTCATTGTTCCATTTGGAGCTTGGATGTGCAGGAGTAGTTTTCTGATAGCCAAAGACAAAACAAAAGCATTGGTTCATAGCTCTGAGCTAGGGTAACTTATCTGGCTCATCACTTGCAGTGGGGACCCATCCCACTCCTCCACAGTGCCTCTACTCTGGAGCTATTCTGCCATGCCCATGGAGGACGTGATAAGCCTCACAGCTGTTACCTTTTTTGTCCTGTATTAGCACTGGAAGGGTTGCAAGTCCCAAATGATCCTTGGTTTAGCCCAAAGGTGTTGTACAGCAGCATCTATCAAAGACATCCAGAGGGGACTGAGCTTTGACCCATTGCCATCCACTCATGCTGGTATGTGGGGAGACCACAACACGGTTCTTGAGCTACTGAAGCAACACTTTTATACAGCATCTATATAAGATAGAATGGTGACAAAAAATTATCTAAAATTGGTATATTGGGATTGCTGTAGAGGACATTTCACTTTTAAGATTTATTTTTTTTTTAAGATCTACTGTTTTCTGTTGATGGTCCTTTGGAAGAGATCAGACAGATCACCTCCCAGCTTCTTGATGAAACATGCCAAAGTCCAACCCACCAGAAAGGGTGTTACAGTACCATCTCTTTACTATTTACTTGTCCTCACCAGTCTCATCACCACCCCAGGATTACCAAGGTTACTTCCTACTCAAAAATTAACCCCGATTAAAATTCTTGCTCCCATGACAAGGAAAGCACAAAGCACCAGCTTTTATTTGAGACTTGGAATTTTGCTATTACGATTTAGTACATCACATTTTCAGATGCTGTGGTGATGAGAAAAAAAACAACGGAGGCCAGATACTAGGTAGTATCCAGACCAGTGTTTTATCTGATTTTTTTCAGTCTGTCATAAAAGGGATATAGCAAGATAACAATACTGACTTCAGTTCAACCCACCCTAACCAGGTGGAGAATTAGAGCCAGTAGCCTCCTTGTGGAGGTTCTGCTGGCTGCAGTAAGTACACCAACAGTCACCACAAGAAGTCCCTCCCAGTCTACTTTCTGATACTTTGTTTCTTTTTATAACCAGCAAAAATGTACAGGGCTTTGGTCCTCTTATTTTCCCAAAAATGAATGATTTGAAAGAAAACATCAATTTACTGCTTACTCTTTAACTGGATGTTATTCCCAAGTCCTGTGTAATCATTAAGTGAGTTTTAATTTAACAAGCATGCTGCTCTTAGCGCATTTTCACTTATGTAGTAGTAAATTAACTATAACAGATTATGATTATAACTGTTCTTCAACATTTAGCAATAAGTGAGACTTTCCATAAATATCTTCAAGACTAAACCATGATATTTTCATGGCACTTGCTCACAACTCATTCTCCTTTATGATCACAGGTGAAACAATATCCGTTTTAAAGAAAAGACAATTATTTTTCAGGCTGAAATTTCATTCAAAATTCCAGTTCATTTGCTTTCTGGTTACTGGCAAGAAAGCTGCACCACCTGAGGTATGTCTCACCTGGCCACCTCTGGTAGATGAGCAAAGCTTTGATAACGGGGATGGGAACACTTCAGTGGCCTAAGTGAATTTGCTGGATCAATGAGGCATTGCTGCATTTTCAAAGTGATTTCCTTCAGTGTCTCATAGTCTCACGCATTTATATCACAGATTTTGCTGTGGTAGCAATCAGCAGCTGGTTTCTGAGTGACTACAATGCTAAGGGCCAAATCCCAGAAATACAGTAACCAAACCCAGAGCCTCATATTTAGAGGGGCTGTTACCTTTTTTGTCTGCTGCCTGCTGAGTTCTCACGTTAACCCAGGCCTCTATGTTTGTATTTAAAGGCGAGAAGCTCCTTCTGAAAGACTGTCCTTACATGACACTTCTCTGTCTGCTGTCTACATAGATAGGGAATGACCATGATTAATTAGAATAGCTACTGAAGTAATTTCTTGAGAACAATGATGATACTTAACTTGAATATTGTTTTCTCCAGGGCTTTACCCTGATCATTTAAGATTGTGCACTTCAAAGGGGAAAAAAAATGGATCTGGCACTTACATTTATGCTAGCCTGGCATTGGTTTGCTGCCAAAGAGGCATCTCATAGAGGCAACAGCTGAGGGATCTCAGCCATTGAACCTTGGTGCTAGACTTACAAGAAATCACTTCAATGATGACATGGAATATCTCTGTCCATTTTGTCCTTAAAGAAATGCCATCTCAAACTAAGTTAAATCAGAGCTTTCTTATATGGGCCATAACCCTTCAGAATCAAATTGATGCCATCAGCTTGTTTCACATTTAACAGCCTGAAGCAAAGTGTTACAGAATTAAAATTTTGGTTATGAAAAGCCTGGTCTGACCTCACCCTCTGATTTCCCAGAGCATATCACAGACCTCTTAATGCAGTTTACCCCTTCCTCAGAAGTTTTCTATAATGCTGGATTTGGGGGGGGTTTAAGGGCAAAAATAAACATGACATGAAAAATAACTGTTACTCTCCTGCCCTCAGCAAAAAGAATTTGTGCTTGCATTGTCATATAGTTAAATTTGCATTTGAAAACTGTTTAAGCATAATGGCCCCTTGTCAGCATTCTCACTCAAAAATGTTCTTCTGACTCCTTGGCATCTCTTTCTCTCCCTGTTGGTGGAGATTTTAGTCTCTAGCAGGAACCAGCAGAGAACAACCTAGCTAAAAGAGGCTAGTGCAATTTGAGTTGCATGGGGATGTTAAATTAATTATGCATAAAGTGTCTACTCCCTTTTTTCCAATAAGTCCATATGTTCTTTTAAATATACAGAATGATGGCATTAGATAGGTAATAATGCTTGATTCCTCTCAGTAGGCTTAACTGAACTGTGAGATAGAATTGCTCTTCTGGAAGCAAACTGCCTTTTTTAGCTTGGCAAAACGAAATATATTCACCCAGTCAGGCAACTGCAGGAGCAGGACAGAACAGGAATTTGATCAGTATTTTCAACAGTACTATTTTTTAACATGTAGAAACTTCTCTTTTCCTTTATACACATCGGCAAAATAACGTCTCAAATTTGGGAATTTTTTTGAGGGAGGGAGTTTTGGAAGTGGCCTACTGTCACTAGAAAATCCAATAAATATTGCTGTATTTAGAATATGGATTTTTGTCTGGGGGGTGATTTTTAGGTACAACAGTTCTACGGTGTCCATGCTTCTTCTTGAGGATTTATTTTTGTCAATCTATATTATTTAGATTTTTATTGTTTCAGTTCTTATGCTATTCTAAAAAAAGAAAAAATATTCATAGTGCACCTTATTTTTTCAAATTTAAACATATATTGTTTGTAAACAGTGTTCCTCAGAGTCTGTAGAGAAAGGTATATGTGAGTGAGTCCAATACAAGTTATTTTATTCCTGCATATCTATAACCTAATCTTGTTCTCAGTTCAGGTGACATCCCTGTTTATTGCCTTGCCCCAGTGTATGAAGCTGTGATCAGACTTCCAGTGTGGAAACCTCAAGTCAATGGGTATTGGTCATCAAAGGCTTGATCTGTGTATTATGTTTACGTAGCTGTGCTTAAAGTTAAAAAAGGGCAAGGTCTTTAAGAAAGGGTAATGCTTATGTTATGGGCAAACTTCCCTCAGTAGTGATGCTTGTTTTATAACATTTTGAGAATATGTGTTTCCCTCATGGTCTTTTCATTGATAGCCAGATGTCAGGGAGTGCTGGAAGCAGATAACCAAGAGTAATTACAAGTGTCCTGGTGATAGCCTGTGTTATGACTCTGATTGTAAAAATATTTGAAATTTTCATCAGATACATAACATTAAAAGCATGCTGGATAAATTATGAAAAAAAAAAAAGGAAAGGAAAGTGGCTGACTTGTTTAACACCTTAACTAAAAGGAGAAAAAAAAATGCATCAAAGAAGCCTAAGCAGCAAATCTGTTTGCTGTTTTTTCATCAAATATTGACTGGAACCTGAGGGGTTTTCATTATCCAGATGAAAATATTGGGCTCGTTTATCAGTGTGCAGAGGCCTACATTGAAATGATAGTCTTGTATTCAATCATCATGGAATGGTATACATCAGAGACACTGAAACCGGCGAGCTGATTGAAGCCTTACCTTTGGCTGTGAGAGAGGCTCCAGTAGCATGTGCTCAACTCTTCACACTGAGTTTCTGCAGCACTTCATTGAGAACAGGGCCTTTGACTGTAAACTCATTTTGCCAGGGTCTCTGATTCCTTGTCTGCTCCATGTGGCTGCTATCAGTTTACAAATACAGAAAAATTAAAATTGGTTTATGAACTGTTATTATTGTAACAGAGTTCTGCTATTAGCTAGGCCTAAATGTTTTCATATATTCCACACCCCTGTTGCCCTTTGAAATTTTTAACTGTTGTTTTCTTGTACATTAATAATTTCCTTGTGTAATTATCCCCAAGAGAATGAGCTGAAAGAATTATGAATTAATTTGCATCTTTTAATGTACTAATAAACTTACCAAGAAGAAAATTTCATTCCATCCAGGTGGAAACCAATCACTTTAAATCAAAGCTTTAGAATTTCAAAGAGGTTTTCTTTTCAGGAAGTTGCAGAAGTACAGTGCCCTGCATGTTAAAAGTAATTAGAAAGCACAAACAGCAATTTTAGAAAAAGCCCCAGGTCATTTTTTGCTGCACTATAGAGTTCACAGGCATTTAGGAAAATGAGTACTTGTTGTATTTAAACAAAATGAATAGCAATTTCTTGGAGGTTGAGAGGTCTCATGCTGTAAATGGAGATTTCACCCTTTCATTGAAAAATATTTTTAAGCTATTTTACCTTTTTTTTTTTTGTCTGATGTAAATAAATAATTCATGCTACAGACTCTAAAACATAGATCAAGAAAAAGAAATGTCCTCTTATGTACAATTTATTCAAACAGAATCTTCAGTGAACAAAATGTTCTATCTTATGTATTCGTTTACAACAGTACAATGTAAGGTGGTTGTTCACCAAAGCACTCATCTTCATGTATCTCTGAGCACTTGAGTAACCAACCCACTACTCCAGAGTAACTAAAGCACCGGTTCTGAGCACATGCTTGAAGTTAAATGCATTCAAGTGCTGTTCCAAGTAGTATTATAGTTACCCACAACCTTAAGTGATTTACTGAACTGGAGATTTGACATCCCAGTTTATACACCTCCATGTATTTTAACCTCGGTTAAATTTGGGAATAGAAATGAATGCTCTAGCCCTCCTTTTCCAAATGAGATGTAAAATACATAATTAATGGAAAATGTAAGACTTGATATCAAACTTCCAATTTCTGAATTTATTTTAGTAGCTGATAAAGTTTACCATTAACATTTCGCAGGGCAAAAAAAAATTATTTAAATGGCTATTAACTGTCTAGGCCAGAATGAATCCCACGATATGTTTTGAAAGAAAATGTTCTTTAGTATCAAAATCCCCATTTAACGTCTGAAAAAAGGAAGAATACTTCTTGTTAAGAAAATAAAGGGAGAGATTGAAACTGCCTTTAACCAAGAGTTGACTACGTTTCACAGCTGGTATGGGATAGGGAACAGAAGAGGGAAGGGACTGGTGAAGTTCAGGGAGAAAGCAAGGATAAACCACAGCAGGCTTGGAAGCAGACGGAAGAGTGCTGGAATTGTGACCAAGGGGAAGCCTGGGGAACATGGGCAGCAGCCAGAAAAGGGCTGGGTACTTGCAGTGACCAGGGAAAGCCCCAAAGTAAGAGGGGATGGTTGTGCCAGGCCCAACAAGGGAGCACTACTAAGGCGGCTGTAGCGAAGGTAGCTGTGCCTCCTCCCTGAGGAAACAGATGCGGATTAGAGACAGGAGTTCATCAGGAGCATTGGAGTGGCCATAGGGAATCCAACCTACAAAAAAATGTCGAATACAACCTGGGTGATGTTTCCTCTCAGATATTATAAAAGCAAAGTCATTTCTACAAAATAGGGCTTAAATATGAATGACAAAAAAAAATGGATGCAGGATTTTCTCAGTAGAAGATCTGGCCGTTTAGATTCTATTCCCCATCAGGGCTTTGAAAAGCAAAAGCTGCTGCATCACCACAGCTTGATACGACGTTCTGTTCTTTAGTGTGCCCAAGAAGGAAAGCATTGTATTGACTGAAAAAAACCCAACAGAACCTGTTCCTCCCATAAAGCTACTCCATGACGTGCATGTTTCCATAAATTCTACCTGAAAGACTTTTTCTTTAGTAAATTTGAAGTTTGCAGACTACTTGCAGAGCAAACTTCTGTGTGTACTGAATAGCATTGTTTTTCACGAAAAGTACCGGCGACAGGCAGAACACTTCTTCCAGTATGAAAATACACATTTAAAACAAAGCTGCTATTTTTGTTCTTTCAGATGTATTATTTTGTTTTCTAGGCTGCTTCAGAGGTTGCAAACAGATATATGGTCTGTTTTCTATTCTTAAATAATTTTTAAAATGTCTACAGACCCCCAAAATTCTAACAGCTGTAGAAATACTGAAGCTGTGCTTCATTTTTGGCACATCCCAGCATGTCCTTACTGCTCAGATTCCTGCATAGAAGAATTTATATCCAAATATTTAACTCTTTCATGGTAAAGTAATATTCTGTTTAACGGTATTTTTTTCTTGCCAGGCATTGAGAAAGATATTAGTAATGTCTCCCCAAATTCCCTCCACACTGTACTGTTTTATGACATCTAATCTAAAATAAGAACATGATGCTTAATGAATATGTGTTTGTCACAGGAATAGCAGGAACAGATTAAATGCAAAAGTCCTCTGTAATCTGCTGGGGGAGATATCTGAAGTGCTAGAGTCAGCACAGCCAGAAAACCTTCAAAATATTTTTCTTCAGCTCTAATTTGTAAAACTTCAATGGCAAAGCTTACCCTAAAGAGAAATTGTGCTAACCACAGATTTATTTATTTTCTGCCGATGAACGTAGCCATGTGAACAACAGACAGAGATGTCTTTTTCTGCAGGAGGGTGCCAGAGCTGCAGAGTTAAAAGCTTAAGCTTCAAAATTGACACTGACCCTATTTATTAACACGATAATGGGCTTGTTGTGGCTCATGCGGCTTTCCAGGACTGCACAGGACTAAACATAAGAGTTTTTTACTGTCCCATTTCAGGTAGCTGAAAAGGCAGAGTACACAGCTAAAAATAATGTCACATGGTACCTCCTGGAAGCTGACTGCATTGCTTGCGATCCTTACTTTCACGGCAAGACAACAAAATCCCTGAAGAAACCATCTATCTGTAAGAACAGACTGACTTTATCATTTGAAAATAGATGAAGTTTCTCATACAAGACAAGGAGGGGAGTTTGGATGAGTCTCTTTGGGAGTCAGACAGTCAGAGCAGCTTTCCCCTTTGGGCACAGCAGCTGGAGACCACCATCCCCTATGCCCTGGCAGAGCCCGTTAAGGGAGATTTCACTCCTGGGAACCAGCAAGGCTGGGAAGAAGGCAAAGGGCTGCTCCCTCACCCAGCATCTGTCCTGCTGCCTGCCCTGCCAACTTCACACATCCCTTCGGGATAGGCAAGTCCCTTCACAATGATGTTTTCTGATCTTGCAAAATTTCTAATTAAACATTAATCCTTTAATATCAAACTGTACTTTATCCTGCCTAGAACACTATTAGATTTTCAGCAAATGCAAAACATGTTGTAGGTGAAAACATTGCCTATTGAAATTAAAATTGTAGGAAATTTTTATGTCTGTATGAATTTTCCTGCTTATACTTTTGATTTGGGAGGAAATGTTCACCTATTTTCAAAAAACAGTATCTTTGCATTTTTTTCTTTTTTTGGTATTTTGGTTTCTTTGGAAATATCTTTTTTTACATACTGCCTAGAGAAAATGTTTACTTTTGTTTAATTGTTTTCCAAACACCTCTTATTGGTGCATATCAGGCTTGAAAAACCAAAAGTGCTTCAGATCCTTCAGAAATTATCAATATGTTAATACTTTACAGACTTATAGAAGAGCTGAAGTTGGCAGGGATCTCTGCAGATCATCTAGGCCAACCACCCCGCAGAAGTAGGTTGGCTGGGACAAGGTCCAACCAGCTTTTGAAAATCTCCAGAGATGGAGACTTCACAATGCTCTGAGTACTGTTCAATCACCTCTACATTAAAAAAAAAAAAAAAAGTAATAATTTAAAAAATTATTACGTTTAAATAAAATGTTTTGTATTTCAGTTTATGTCCATCGCCTCTTGTCCTGTCACTGGAAATCACTGAGAAGAGTCTGACTCCTCTGCTCCCTGCCATCAGGTATTTATACACACTGATAAGATACCCTAAGCCCTCTCTTCTCCGGGCTGAACAGTCCCACCTCTCTCAGCCTGGCCTTGTGTGAAAGATGCTCCAGTCACTTAATCCCCTCTGTGGCCCTTTGCTGGACTCTCTCCAGTATGCTCATATCTTTGTTGTACTGGGGAGCCCAACGCTGGGCACAGTACTCCAGGTTTGGAAGGAAAATCACTCAGTAGCAACTCTCTGCCTAACACAGCCCGTGATTCTGCTGGCCACCTTTGCCACCAGGGCACACTGGAGCTTCAGCTCGTGCCCACCAAGACCCCCAGGGCCTTTTCTGTCAATCTGCTTCCCAGCTGGGCAGCCCCAGCCCGTGCTGGTGGATGGTGCAGGGCTTTGCGCTCCCTTCGGTAGAATTGCATGACATTCCTCTTTGCCCAATTCTCCAGCTAGTCACCATTCCTCTGGATGGCAGCACAGCCATCTGGTGTATAGCACACCCCTCCCAGTTTTGTATCGCATGCAAACCCATCATCCAGGTCATTAATGAAAATGCTAAACAGCACCGGACCAGGATCCAGGTGTTGAACGCACGGTACATTTGAACACTTTCCCATGCAGGAACCAGGCATCAGAGTTAAAAAGCAAATTTCAGTGTGTTCATTTGGCTGTCATCTCGCCACCAAGCATCACTGCCATGCTGTCATCCGTGCTTTCCTCAGCACGAGCTCGAGCTAAGGCACAGCCAGCTGCTCTGACACTCTGCAGCGATAGCAGGTGGCACCACGACTGCAGCCACTGCCACCACCTTCCATCTGAGAGAAACAGTCGCATTACAGCGGCACCAACACACAGGGTCAAACACTCTTAGATGGATTGGGACTTGCTTACATAAAAGGCTAGTTTTCCCCACCCATGCCTCGATTTTGCTAGCAAGAGTGCTTCCGTGTGTTGACCATCTCTCTGGTAGAAAAGGAGTATCTGTTGGCAGGCAAGTTTCTGTGAAAAAGCCTCAGCAGCTGAATTTGCTGCAGTGTGGGTCCTGTGTGGGTTTGGGTAGCTTCTAGCAAAACTATTTAAGAAACAATTTGGGACAGAGCTGGATTGAGGATCTTATTTGAAAATCCCAGGAGAATTTTTTACATGATTACATGCTGTAGTAAAAGAGATAAGTTTGATTCCTTGCATAAATTATGGCTATTAATAACTTAATTATAATTTTAAATATTAATTATTATAATGAATCCTTTAGTACCTAACAATTATAGTGTTACAAACTCTGAAATAAACACTAGAAGCCTCTAAATAAACAACATATTTGTGTCCTGAAACCAGCTTTTTTCTTCCATTGTAGGAGACCTCAGGGCATTCAAAGCTCTGGATTTTCATTTTCTCCAAAGGAAAGCAAACAGGTGTCAGAGTAAGTATGAATCAGACCTCGAATCCCATTAGATTTGGCCCCTTCTGATGGATTTCCGCCCTTCTGTCATGCGTTCTCCTGTTTCGTTCTTCTCATTTAAATTCTTCTTCAAGATCCTATGTGTTGTTGCACTTTTAGACCTCTCCCACATCTCATCCCTCCTCTGACTTTCATTTTGTGAACCAGCAGTTCATTGCATTTCCTTTCTTATAGTTTAAACAAGGAGGCTCCAAGACATAGAAAGGCTAATCTCACAATCCTCAAAAGTGTACCTGTAACTCTCATTCCATTTCTGTACTTAATTCTATATTCCACACCTTTTTTTTTTTGGAACATTTGTCTTTGATCCTGCT
The DNA here is from genome assembly GCA_026546715.1 of Gallinago undulata. NCBI lineage: Eukaryota > Metazoa > Chordata > Aves > Charadriiformes > Scolopacidae > Gallinago > Gallinago undulata. The sequence goes on along the minus strand of JAOTQQ010000002.1, from coordinate 10,695,657 downwards.
CGAGGCTCTCACAGTCTGTTTCACTTGGATGTGAAGAACCATATCCATATGTAGCATTAAGGCTGAAAGAAACTACAGAGCTGTAGCTAGAGTGGGGCTGGAAAAGGGCTGCCAAAGCAAACACAAGGCTGACAAGAGTTCTCCTCTGAAGAATATTGTGTTTCTCAATAGTGCCTGGCTCATAGCTCGTACTAGGTTAGGATCAGCACTAGCATTGAGAGAACAAGAAAGCCTGATATGAAGCTGGGATGGGACTGGAAAAGGGCTGGCAAAGGAAGAAACAGGGCTTGTTGAATTCTTGTCCCAGTAGTATTAAGGCTCTCGACTGAGCCGTGTGACAAGCCTTTAGCTGAGCCTAGGCTTATGGGTAGGGCTGATGGAAAGGAAAAGCAGGAGCTCCATTTGGAGTTGAGCTGCCAAAGGAAATGAATCGCTGCAAAAAGAATATCCCCCTGAGGAATGGATAGTCCAGGGAAACACTGCTGTCTCTTTCCTAGGGCTCAGTTTAGGGTTAAGCTTGGAAAAAAGCTCAGAGGCCCACTTGGAGTGAGGCTGGAAAGAAGCTGCAAACAGAGAATGTTTAGCACCTGTGGAAGGACTTGAGTACTCTTACAAGGCTCTCCCCCAGGGCAAAACTAGATGGAAGCACCCATTTTTGTAATTTATGAACACAATACTGTATTTTGTGCTTATCTGGCATGCAGGGACCTACCCTAAAGCAGACAATATATACACATGGAAGAGAGGTATAGGAAAAGTTAACACAGGGAAATTGATCTCCTGGTTCAGACTAGATTGCTCTGCCATAAGGGGAAGGAAATGGAAAGGTCTTGAACTTTCTGACACAGAAAGGCAAGACTTAAAATTCAAATGCAGCAAGTGGCAAAGGTGTCAAAAAGGCCACAAGCAGAGCCAAGGCACAGAGACACCGTCCCCGGACACCATCGGCAGTCTGGCACACCTTCAGCTGCTGTTGGTGGACTGACACGATTGGAGCACTGTCGCCGTGGCCCTCGCAGCCCGCTTGGGTGCACTCACTGCCACACCTCTCCTCCCTGCCATTTTACACTCTGCCTCAGCAAACGAAGCGGCTGACAAAATGGAGGGGGGCATGAGGGTGAAGAAAGGAGAACAAGACGAATTGTTGCGCTCCTGGGAGGCGGAGTGAACTTGTCAGGCCTGGCTCGGGTATTTTCACACAGCTCGTGCCACCTGCCGGCAGCCTGCAGCAGCGGCCCGGCGGGCAGGCAGGCCCCACGGCCCAGATCCCCTGGCCGGCAGGGGCGATGCCCGCGCCCCTCTCCCTCCACAGGGACACACAGAGGGCGCTGCGGTTATAACCTCCAGGGGAGCTGGGGCTCCAGCAGAGGCCAGCCCGGCCGGCCTCGCCTCGCCCCGCGGGGGGTGGCTTGGCCTCCTCTCCCCTGCCGGAGGGGAGCGGGGAAGCCCCCCGTTGAAATGGCGGCGCGGGGTGACATGGTTGCTGGTCAGCGCTGCTCGCCCTGCGGGAAGGGCGGTGGCTTTCCTCCGCCTCCCGGCGGGAGCGGCAGCGGCACCGC
>JAOTQQ010000002.1:10675283-10686853 GCA_026546715.1 Gallinago undulata | reverse complement strand
ACTTCTGCCAAGAAGAAATCATGTTTATTTTAGCAATTGTTGTTAAACAATCTGCTGTGATGGTAATGGACCTAGATAGAGGTTTCATATAAGATTCTAGCAAAAAGTCTTATTTGTCTAACTAATTACTGTAGCAGAACTCTGTCCTGCTTTTCAGTCTTGAGTGCTTCTATGGCTATTATGTAGTTGATTAGTCCGTGCTAAGTATCTCTTAACAGCTCTATTTTGAATAGATCGCTATGTTGACTTTTGTTAGCCTTTCTTCCAAAGACCAGCACCCTGAAGTACTCTCCAGAGCTAGATAAAAATAGGTCATGGAACTTAAGGTTGCCAATTTATTGTGCTCCCTTCTAGATAGGCACACAATCAAGTGTGTTGGCATTTTGTCGTGTAAGTAGATTAGTTTGAGCCATGTCATCTGACTGGAAAAAAAAAAAATCATTTTGACAGGTGTTTTTTTTACCGGAACTGTTCCGAATCTTACAGGTGGTGTTTTGTTTTCTTTTGTCTAGGTGTCATGGGTGCAGTGGTGGCTCCCTTAGCCTTCTTGGGTGGCCCTTTGCTGATCAGAGCTGCCTGGTATACTGCTGGAATCGTCGGAGGGCTCTCAACTGTGGCCATGTGTGCTCCAAGTGAAAAATTTCTGAACATGGGAGGACCACTTGGAATAGGCTTAGGCTTTGTTCTTGCCTCTTCGATTGGTAAAATACTGTTTTCATACTGCCAGATAAAGTATGTCATAAACTTAAGTTGCTAAGATGTAGCTCGCGTTTAATTGCAGACTGGTCTGTCCAGTTCATATTTGCCTTAAATAGCCCTTGCAACACTAGAACAGCAGAAAATACTCTGTTAAATTTGTTCTTGAAAACAAATACAAAGTTACAGTTCTTGCAAGCATTACTCCAACAAGTTGACAATAGCGATGGCTTGTATTTGTAGTTATTGCCAGTGACTAGGGAAGACAGTAAAAATGATCTTAGTTCTTGAACTGCTTGTTCTTCTCCCTTGTGTTATTGTTGTAGTCATCCTAGGGACAGAAGTACTTTCACGTGGAGAAACGTGCATGATTCCCTAAGGTGTTCAAAATTACTGGATCAGGTTGTAAATATTACATCTTCAGCTCGTATATGGAAACCCTTGCTATCAAAAATGCACCACAAATTAAGTATGGAATACTCATTGAAAATGTGTGCTACAATAGCTGAAGCTTGACCCAACTCAGAATAGCAGATACATATAGTAGCTTTCTTTAACACTATTACGCCTTCCTTTCCAGGATCCATGTTTTTGCCTCCTACTTCTGCTTTTGGTGCTGGCTTGTATTCGGTAGCTGTTTATGGTGGATTGGTACTCTTTGGAATGTTCCTGCTCTACGATACGCAGCATGTTATCAAGCGTGCAGAAACTATTCCATATTACGGAGTAACAAAATATGATCCAATCAATGCGTAAGTATTTTTGTTAACGTATTAACACAGCTGATGTCAGTGTAAGAATTTGCTTCAAGCTGTATTGAAGTATGCTTTCAAAACAGCCAGACCTTTTGTTTACTGTTCAAAAATGTATTGCTCTTAAATGTGAAGAATCACAGGGTTTAAAAATACAATGCAAAAATAACTAGTGGAGTTAAAGCTGAGACCATCTGCCTGAAATGAGAGAAGCAGGATTGATTGTGTGGCGCCACATACTTCCAGCAGTACTTCCTAAAAAGTATTTTTTTCTAAAGCATTGCTGGGAGAATTTATTGCAGCTTTCTGAAAATACCTGTCAATATTAGCTGAGATAAAAAATGTTAACTCTTTCGTGGCCACGTAACATTCACAAGTCTTTGCCACTAAGTAAAAAAGCTTCAACAGTGTGATAGGGAAAGAAGGATTCATTGACTCTCAGTAAAGACCAACTCTAACATGTAACTTGTAAATCTTGTCTGTCTGATCTTAGGTGAATTGTTTACCTCCTTGATTCTGGTTTCTTATACTTAAAATAGAATAATATATTCTTCAAAATTCTTGCAGATAAACAGATAAAAGTACATAAGCATAAAAGCAGAGGGTTACTGTATGAGAACAGTATATTGTCTATTAAGATTTCTGTAAATAGTTCCTGCTGGCAAAGGTGGTAGAGTGAAAATGCAGGGGGATTTTGGTATTTCAAGCACTGAGGACAATCATAGTTGTTTTTCGTTACAGATGCTTTATGAAGGCTTTAAAAATTAAGTATAGTGCTGTGAAACATCAAATGATACTATTTCTGTTCAACATAATAACTTTGATTTCCTGTTTCCTAGGTGCATGGGTATCTACACAGATACACTGAACATCTTCATTCGGGTGGCCACCATGCTTGCCGGTGGTGGAGGTGGCAGGAGAAAGTAAACTGAAACTCCTCTTTGCAGCTGTCTGACAGCCTACCTAGTGCACATACTAAATAAAAATTCATGGTCACAAGCAGTTTTGCTGCAAATCGGAAGTGTGAAGCATTTCAGCATATTGTTTCAGTGCAATGTGATTCAGACTTAATAGTTTTTCTTCAAACACTTTCCAGCTCTGTGTTTAAAATAGTGTGAACTGCTTCTAATTGTACATTATTTTGGGAAAGTAAATTATTTTTAATATATGAGTATAATAGTCTGTCTGCTTTATAATGGGTTTGACAGCAGTTCAACTCTTCCTGTTTTTTTTGTTACTGCATAACGAAGTAATTTCTAAACTGGTATGCAGATAGGGTTGCAAGCTACTCTATGAAATACTGTTGAGATGCATCAGTTTTCAGTTAAGATTGCATAAATTATATTTAAGGAGAACTGAACAAATAAGGTATGAGATTAAATGCAATAATAAAACGACTGTTACCCTTGCAGAAGTTACAGGAAGGTTTAAGCAAGCATCAGAAATGCATTGAATTTGACGGGTGAGGTGACCAAAAAGCTCAAAGGAGACAAGGTGAGGAAACTATGCAGTCCCATGTGAACTTCAGTCTCTGGAGCACACTTGAGAACTCCTTGTTTTAATGTTGACTGGATATAATAACTAGGTTCTTTTGATACTAGATTTATCAGATTGTTCAGTAGCAATAGAAGTGTGTCTTTGTTCCAGTGACAATTTCAGTATTACAGATGAAGCCCCATCCTTTAGAAGAACTGCTAGTGCTCATGTCTTGCAAGCTTGTACAATTGGTATAGAGAGAGGGAATTGTGGGTGGCCCACTGTAAACCCAAGTATCAAAAATTTACCATACTGTTGTATGCTTTAGTCTGTTTCTCACTCCTTCTTCAAATTGGTATGTTTAACTTGGTCAAAAAGAAATGTTCCCCATCAGTGAAATTGATTTAACATTAAGAAACTTGTATTTGCCAAACTGAATTTCTGTATGTTGGAATAAAAGGTGAATTCTTGGGCACAAGAAAGTTTTGAGCTAGTAACAACTCAGACTTCCAATATCTGGTAAGTAAGGTGTGTTTCTGTATTGATTTATGGAACAATAAAATTCTAGCCTCACAAGTTGACTACTCTCACTTTCCCTGTGTTAATAAAATATTTTAGTACCTCTGCGCTGATAACTTGGTGAAGAGTACTATAAATATTTTTTGGCTACAATTTCCTGTGTAAGAGAGTGCATATTATTCTGTTTAAAAAAATAAAACACAAAGATGGTTTCCAGTTCCACTGGCTAGCATCTTTTGGGGGATGTTCCCCATCTTTTCGGGGATGCTGATCTACATTTGGTTCAAGTGGTTCTGTTAGTGTAACCTGTTGGTTGTTGACTGTAGCCAGTGTACTGGTTTTATGTCTGTCATATACTGTAGTATTTTTAGTCTCTTCAGTCATAGGGAAGAAACAGTGGGTTGTGAAGAAACTTGTTGCAACTCCTTTGTGCCCAAAGACTATACAGCACAGAACAGCTCCTGGCACTATTACAGTTGAAGGAAAATCTAGTAATTAAATGGAAGAATTCTGTGGATCATGTCGAGTGTAAGTAGCCTGTTCAGAGGGTTTTTCTTTTTAAGCAATTTTATATGCTTAATCAATTTCTACATACTGTTGCTGTAGCTGAACATAGCAGTGTGCTTGTCCTAAAATTCTGAAATCTACAGGAAGCTGTCTTACAAAAAAATGCTGTTACTTGTGCCTGTAATAAAAGGAAAACTCAAGCAAAACTCTTTGGCTAGATTCCGAGGACAAAATTGTAGAGGTTGACTATGAACAAGAGAGGGTTCCTGTATTGTTTGAAACAGTAAGGTGTAGAACACAACACCCTACTTTAAGGGAGGCATTTGCATGGGAAGTGAGAGCAGCAGGAAGGTCCAATAACCTTCTACGAAAAACCAGGCCAAATAGTGTCTGAAGAAGCATGAGCACATGGTTGTGCTCAGTCTTCTGAAAAGATGTGGCTTGACACCTGTGGATGAGATTGTATCAGTAGGAAAATACTCTGTTGGTGCTATCTGGTGTGGGTTTCCAAGAAGGGTAAAACAAGTTTTTTCACTTACATTTGAAGTCCTAAGTGAAGAATTAAGACTTATCTTAGGAGAACTCTACGTTGGGGAGGTACAAAAGTCTAAAATGTGGTAGCTTGACAGGACTGATAGCGGGTGTCCATTTTTTCCAGGGAGAGCATCTGCCTGAGAGCTTGTGCTGGCTAACTGTCAGGCTACTCCTGGAATGCAAACAGACAACTTGAAAATTTTCTAGAACTAAGAAATTACTTAGATTTGTCAGTAGAACTTACTAGAGTGATGTTACTGTAAGCAATTTATTTTTGGTTGGGTTTTTTCCCCCCTCAATTGAGAGCTCTAATTGTAAAACTTGATTCTTTTAAGTAGGTGTTAGGGTCCATTAAGTATGTCTTGCTCAGCAGCTTTGAGAGCAAATAAAGCTTTTGTCTCCTAAACACTGAATACTTCCAGAAGGAAATTAGGTGCTTTATATCCTAAATTTCAGATCTGATCAACACTAACTCTTAATGCCCTGTTTCGTATGCTTCTCTAAACTAGGAAAGGAAAATGATTGTGATTAGGAGGGTATAATCTCACAGAAATCCTAAGCCTGCTGAAAAGTAAAGCTGCTTTTTTTTTTCTTGAATAAGCAGTGTTTCTTAATTTATTTTGCTGACTTCATTTTGCCCTTTCTTTAGGGGTCTCTTGAGCACCCCATTTTTGACAGTTATAAAAGTCATAAGAGGTTCTTTTTTTTCTGTTGGTTCTTTTTGAGTCAGGTTGAAGAGAGTTATACATAATTGTATTCCCTTAGTGACTTTTAGTAAAGATACTTACTACAGAATTTTGCTGTGTGTTTTTTAAATTACTATTAAGTTCTAAGTAATCAGTCACCAAAGCAAGCAAGACCAGATATTTTCATGGCTTCCTGTTCCAAGTAAATAAACTTGTATTCAAGGAATACACAGTATTCATGGGTTTGGTTCAGACTTAAGAAGTTTAATATTGTTTAGTGAGAGAAAAGCTTAAGCAGCTGCTTAACTGACAACAAATACAGGAGAAATACATATTTGTGTGTAAGCATAGCAGGGAAGAAAAGGGAATCATAAGTTTCATTAGCCAGAAGCAGGACTGTATTAGAACTGAAAATGGGTAGAACCCAGGAACGCAGTTAAAGGGGAAAAATTTCAAAACTTGCCACAAGTTAAATAGGGGTTATGGTTAGTTCTCTTAAAGTATCCAGATCAGTTTTGGATCTCATGCAGTGATTACTGGGGGCAACGTTTTGGTAGACATTGTGAAGGAGGTTGGGCTGCGTGGTCAAGTTATGGCCTTTTTTAGGCTTGAGAAGTTAAAGTCTGTTTAGTAAGTGCACAGTAATGGCGCTTGAGAGTCTATTTTTTACCTGAAGCAAGTCTGTGAAAAACACTATTCACTTGGACTATAGTTGTATCCATGAATTACAAAGGAAGAAAGTCAGAGTGTGGTGGAAAAGATTTTCTGTTTTTTGTCTTGTTTGTTTTACAGACAGCAAAACTGAGACTCTACTTGGTGGCTGCAGTGGATTCAATCACATTGGCAGCTTATACCGATAAAGGTGGACAAAGATGTGTGCTGTGTTTCCAGCTTGGCTAGTCAGGTAGTCCAAGGCAGCAAGAATTGTTTCAAGAGGTACATGGTTGGTCTTTTGCCCATGTACCCTTTCACACAGGTGGATATGTGTTGGTGGCATCTAAGTGGGGCAGACATGGGTGTTGGGTGGGAATAGTCCTTTCCTTGACAGAGTATAAGTACAGTGGAGACAAAGAGCTCCACCAAAAAGAAAGCCTGGTGAAAGTGTAGTATCTCTAGGAGACATGGGGATTAAAAAGCTAAGAGCTCCCTCTTCAGGTTCCACTTGTGGTTCCGGGAATTAGCTAAATGTCATTGTAAATGTCACCTAAGATACAATGGGAGAAGTGGGAAGGCAGGAAATGTTCTTAAGCAAACCAGAAATGGAAGACTAGAAGTAACGAACTAGGGTCTTCTTCAGACTTGCCTTCAGAAGAAGGGAAAGTCTCTAACAAATTAGGTCAAAGAATGTACAAAATTGTAAGACAGAAGTGTGTCAGGGGAGTGGTTGGAGACAGGAGATGGAATGGAAACACTTAATACTATATAGCGTGCTAACCTGTGACTTCAGAGTCTGTTAGCTGGAAGTTTGAGGCGTTTATACAATAGTCTTCTTTAAGGTATTAATTCTACAAAAGGAGCAGCAAATGTATTATGCCTTTGCAGTTGAAAAAGGCTGTTGCTGGCTGTTAAGGTGAGCTAGGGTCTGGGAAGGAAATTGAGTGCAGAGGTAAGTACCTCTGAATCATCCAGGGGAATAAGGGATGCATCCTTAGATTCACATTACTAATACTTTATGTTCAAAAGTCACAAAGGTTGTCTCTCAAAATTGTGAGAAAAGTAGTTTGAGTTCTTATTGTTAAATTAAGGCATGCACTAGAATCTTTTTGCACTTGCCAAAAAGAAACTGGATAAACTCTAAAATTGCAGTCTTTGTAGACTCATTATTTCTGGAGGTGATATGCCCACATATTCTAAGATTTGTTAATATTTTGTTAAAAGTTCATGCCATTCTGAGAAGAATCTGTATTTTGTATGTGAGAATTTCTTCTAACCAGGTTGAAGCGGCTGCTTCAGGAGAATAAGACACTTGGAGCAAATGGTCTTGTTAAATTGAGAGATAAATGAAACGAACTTTTGAACTGTGAGAAGGCAGGGAGCATTAAGAACTTTCAGGATCCAAAGTTAATTCAACCTAGACTAGTTATGGTGATCCAGCCTTGGTCTCTGGAAGTAAGCGGTGGCCTCCATTTTCAAAGGGGAAAGGTATGTAGTGTAGAAGCTGCAGGCTGTGGTTGTATTTGCTTTATTTGAGGAGGTAATGGCAGAGTTTGGGATATAGTAACTAGCAAAGACCAGAATGAAGAGCAAGACAGATCATAATTTCTCTTAGGAGTTTATGGTGAGTTGATGATTGCTTGGGAGACTGTCCTGGAGCAGGTTTTAAAACATCTTTCACAGAGCTTTTTCAGCAAGTGTCCTGCCACTCCTTGGTTTGTGTCCTGCAGGTAACGTCTCTGCAGAGCTGGCAGCTGATGTGTCTGTGAGTCTCATGTGCAGTTTATGGTGTCTAAGCTCTGTGTGATTGCTCTTAGGTCTCTTCATAGGTCTCTATTACGATGGGGCTTGTAGCTGTATTTGTTTTGCTTGTTTTTAACTTTTCTCTTGCAGGCAATGTAGTGAAGATGGAATATCGGATGTGTCTACTTTCCCCCTGGTTTCTTAGGTGATTTCTGTGCTCTAGTCTTTCAAGGCCTTAGATGTGATGAGGGCCAGTTTCTCTGGTAGCTGTAGGCTTCTGAATAGAGAGTGCACTAAAACAAGGCAAGGCTTCAGTCCAAAAACATTTACATTGGATACAGTGCTAAGTGTGCCATGTGCAAAGGAAACATTTTCTTGTGGTAGTCCGGTCCTCTAGTTCAAGCAAGATGTGATTTAGGAAACTGTTTTTGACAGCTAATCTGCCAGAGCTCACACTCCATGACAGGGTGAGGAGAGGAGCTGTGTGACCTTCTCGTTATGGAAGCAGATCTTTTCCCACTGCGTGTCACTTCTTCACCAGAGTGAGGAAAAACACGGGCTCCTGAACAGAGAGAGTTACCCCTCTTGCCATTTACCATGCCTCTAAAAGATTTGTTCTTCTCTCACTCTCAGCTGCTATGGAGAAAGCACTTTTTCCTTCTTTCAGTGAGATGATAGAATACAAGACACTGTCGAGTCTTTTGTACGAAAATAACTAGACTGGTTGCCCAATATTGAGTTCCAGAAAGCTTAGTATGAGGAAACCAAGTGGGACAATGACAAATGTCTGGGCAGGCATCTCGCTTTTCTTTTTCCCGAATAGATAAGGTGTTTAATTCAGCTGGCAAGCCTCCAAAGCACAAAACATTGTGCAGCTGTCAGCCTCTAGGGCTTCTGGAAAGATTTTGTGATTGATCTGCATATTGGTCTCTCAAAAACACAGTTAAATCCTGTCTGTACTGATCTGACAAGAGGTGGTTTCAGGGATAGCAGAGGGAGTTTGTCTTTGGGTATAAATGCTACTAATCAGCCACTGTGACCTCTTCCTGAATCTTCTGTACGTTGTGGATATGGTGATCATTTAACACAACCAAAATAAGCGGGCAATATGAAGCCCAGAACGTGAACTAAGGTGTTTAGAGGCCAAGGCTCTCTGCGTTTCTGTAATGGTACGAGTTTCAACTTCTTCCTGCCAGCTTCTACAGAGAGACATTTGTCTGAGGAGAATGTTGCATCATTTAACTTACTGTCAGCTACTTGTGTCAGCTTGCATGAGCTAAAAATCCCATGATCCAGTTCACTGCGCACCATTTCAATGCAATGAACGCAGTCTGTCCCCCAAAGCATTTATTGTCACTTCAGTTGTATTTATGTGACTAAGAAGGAGTGGAAGGAAAAACACATACTTCATCTACAATGGTATAACTTTTAGCTTGTAATTTGATGGGATTAGGAGAACTCTGCTGAAGCTTTCATTGAGAGCCCAAGTTTGTCTGAATCCACCTCTGTAAGAGGCACAAATGATAGGAGAGTGAGCTTTTCGTATTTCAGCTCAGCCTGCATTTCTACCTGTTCCCTTGGGGCTCAAATATAATTTGCAAACATATCTGGAATATTGTTTCCTGATGTCTTGGGGGGGGGGAATCTGATAAGTTACTTTTGGTCTTAAAAGTTCTTAAGAAATCATGAACGGATGTATTACTTTAAGAAATGCAGTTGTTCTAGTTTGGTTTTGCAGTTTGGGTTTTGGGGTTTTTGGTTTTTTGTTTTTGTAGCATCATTTTTTTTACAAAAAATGGTGAGGATGTATTTTACTGCTTAGGAGAAAAAAGTGACCTTCAGCTAGGGATGAACCATCACTGCTGTCAGGAATAAGGTGAATTGGTAGGGATGGTAGATGTGTAACATCCTGTGTCTAGTCCATGTGGGGTGGTGCAGTAGTTTTAGGCTTGCACTGACTAAATGAAGACCTGTAACTTAAAATCCGTTACCTTGATACAAGTAAATTATCGTGCTTCTGCTGTCTCACTACTAAAGTGGTGGTGAGGTAATGTCTAGGAAGAAATCCAGTACTTCCATAGATACCTAGACCACCATACAATTTATTGAAATGTCTAACTAGTATTTTTAATGGGAACTGCATTTAATCTTGAATTTTTCAGTTAAAATATTTAATTCTGATTGTTTTGTGGGTTGCTTTTTTTCCCTGCCCCAGACAAATTCCTTTTTGGCCAACTCAGTTTCCAAGAAGGTGTTGATACCATGCTGTTTCTCTAAATAAACCATGGTAATTAAAAAACAGATTCTTTTTAGTGTTAGGATCACTAGCAAGAAGTGGGAATACATAATATATTCAAGATTGCTCATTCATACAGAAAAATCCCACCACTATCTTTCAGTTAAAGCTCAGCTTCTACGTAGAAGTTAGTAAAAAGAAATGCCTTACAGAATTGCTGAAGGCTTGTTCGGAAGCTTAATGATGATGTCTGCAAGAGCAGACCAAACAGGGTAAAAACCGACTGGAGAAATTAACGAAGATAGCATGTCTTTGTGAACCTATTCCCATTCATCATTGGCAAAGGAGAGGTTGTTAGATTTAAAAGTTGTCACTCTGAGACATGCTGGGTATGTGTGGATGAGACACGTGTGTTTCCAGAGCAGGTCAGTTGTGTTTAGAGACTGTTCTTGCCTGGTAAAATGGCGGTGGGTGAACGCTGGGTTAATGACTGCTCTCAGGGCCTTGTGCCCGCAGGTTCCTTGCCTTTGTAGCCGCTGCCCTTCCAGTGCCAGGTTATAGGTCTGAACAGCCATCCTCACTGAGGATGTTGCCACAGATTGATGTACTCTGGTTTCTCTGCTGTAAGAACCTGTTTCCATTTATTACAATGACTAAAGGTCACTGATCTGGTTGAATGTTGAAATAAAAATCCAGTTCTTACTTAAATACTATGTGGCAGGGTTATTTAAATGCTTTGCTTTTTTTTTTTTTTTCCCAAAATGAATCCATTTCAAAATTTGAAGTGAACCTACAGCAACCATTTTTAAATTGTAAGTTTGTTATAAACTGAAGATCATTTTTCAAAGAATAAATAAGCTGCCTTAAATTATTTTCAAATTTTGAAGAGTTAAAAAAAAATGTCCTACTCTTTTATGTCAGCAGAAATAGGGAGGAATCACCTTTATCTTTCGGAGAGCAATTCAAGTTGTATAAAGGCACTAGGTGTGCCAACTGTTAATGTTTTATAGTTGTACTATTATATAGCTTCCACGAAGTCCAGTGCATATTACCTCATAGCTTCCAGCAGTGTTAGAGGTGGGACAAGTTCAATGAAAATTGCAGACCTAATGACATTAAATATTTTCATAAGGTGAAATCTAAATTTCATCCTGTATTCTGCTGTGAAAATATGTACAGGAGTTAGCTCTGGCCTTGCTTATACCAGCTGACTGTGAAGCACACTTTCTTAGGAAAATAATAGATATATATGCTTGTTAAAAAAGTAAATTCTTAAAACTTACACAGCTGCTTATTAAGATCATGATTTGAAGTGGAATTACTTGAAACATCATAGAAATCCTTAGATATATCAGCTGTAATCAATATTTAGGATCAGATTTTAATTTAATTGCAGGATAATTGTATGCCTTGTATTTAATGTTCTTTGGCACACATAACAAAGTAAGGAATTCCTGTAAAAGGTGGGGAATTTGTAGCCATATTTTGTTTACGTATCCAGTCATGCCTGGACGTGCAGTAAATCCCACAGTGTTTTATGGTCATAATCAGGTATGCCAGTTGTCCTTTTTTATATACATAAAATTTACAGCACAGAAGCACTGGCTGTGGTGCTCAAAATAAAGGAAATGGAAAATTAACAGGCGTGAGAAAAGAGCTGAATGTGCTTTGAAGAACAGCAGTTACAGCACTAGGTAGCACCTGTTTGACAGCCAACTGAACGTGCGCCCGTTGGGAAAGAAGGCAACATAGTCAAGGCTATAAGGC
>JAOTQQ010000002.1:10625747-10666299 GCA_026546715.1 Gallinago undulata | reverse complement strand
TCCTTTCTTATTTAATTGGTAGGTGTAATATTGACTGAGAATTTCAGCTATAAATGATCCACAGAAACAATCGTGGGCTCCCAACCCATCCAGGAGGACTGAGGAACACAATGCTGAAAGCACAGAGGTGGCTCTTGTCACTCCTGGCCTGAGACAGACCATGTGTACTAGCTGGCTGAACCGAAGTACTGAGATTTCATGCCATGAGTATAGCTATTACTTTTCGATCTGAAGTACCTTCTACTATCTGACAAAACAGCAGGTATTTCAGGCATTTTTCATGCAACAGCCATGAAATCTCTCTGATAAAAAATGCTTCCAAAGAGAATGTTCCTTCGAAAGCAGGCTGCTGTTTCCCATGGGGAAAATGGAGTGATGTTGGTCTCGCAGAGCAATGGAAAGTACTAGGCTGGGGGGGAGAAAGAAGTACAAAGGAAGCGCTCCATTGAAACCTGTAAATTCACAGCAAAGATCTCTTACAGAGGGAATCTGAATGCTTTCCTCTGTTGCAGACCCGATAGTACCTGGTGATCTTTGCTTGTCCCCTATTAGACTCTGCCCTGGTTCTCTGAGCACTCCAACCAGCTTACTGTAACCATCTCTATTTTTAGGTCAGGGATTGCTGTTTAATTGCTTTCGTACAGGGCGCACCTGCCTGCTGCACACGGCTGCTTGTCCCTCTTACAAATCTGCTTCTATGAAAATGCTTGATCTGAATCAGTTTAGACTCTTACCAAGAGGCAGATTGTGAGCAGTTCTGGACTGGCTTTGCACACTGGTGGCTTGGGTTTGTGTTGTTGCTGTTGGGAGATTACTGACTCATGCTTCCATGTTGCTGCCTTTTCTAGCAGAATGTTACTTGCTCTATACCGTCTGCAGGCAAGGCACCCTGGCTGTTCTTTGGTGCTACTCTGTGCTGTTCCTTGTGCAAGGCTTGTGCCCAGGGGAAGTGGCAAAGGCGCTCAGAGGCTTGAGACAGTGTGGCTTAAGGAGGGGGGATAATTTAACCATTCTGGCTACTTCTTTTGAAGCAAAACCACTGATTTCCTAGAATGCTGTTCTTCTATCAGAAACAATTACTGCTCCAGGAAGCAAATGTTTCAAGCTAATGTCAGCGTGTGGCTTCTCTCTGGGAAAGATGCTGAGTGTGATGATATTAAGGAGAACATACTGTGTAATGTGTTGATTGTGGAACTCAAGGACTAGAGAAAGAGTAGTTCTGCCCCTGTGTCTATAAAGACCTTCATTTGACCGTGGAAACTTCCAGAAGCACCAATCAGATGTTCATTGATTGTGCAGCCTAAGTACAGGGAAAAAGAGATGCTGGGAATGGGTGACCTCCAGCGATCTCACGAAGAGAAAAAAAGCAAAATTGCCATCACATCACTTTTTATTTTCAGATCACTGAATCTAAGCCTGCCCATACAAACACTGCTCAGCTTCAGCTGTTAAAGTTTTGTGCTATTCTACATACCCCTAATTAAACATCCGTCTCCATTTTCTCTCCTTTGCATCTTTGTTTTACAGGTATAAATTCCAAAATGACTCCAATGGAAATAAGGAAATACTGCAAGCCTTGTGCTCAGCCAGTCCCTCCGATGGTTCCTGGACCCCTTCCACAGTTAAAATGAGTAGACCCAGAGCAGGGTGAAAAGCATCGCCAGCGCATCTCACAGAGCTTTACTTGGTTGAGGGCCCTCCTTTCACAGATAGGACATGAGTGTATATTACTTTTATTTTTTGTTTGGGAAAGGCTTCAGTCAGTACTGTTTATTCATTCACTTAGGCTCCTTCATTTTGTTAACATTAACCTGCCAGCTAAAGGGTCTGGCAAAACTGTGTGGCTGCCACCTAATTTTGTGTCAGTTGCATATTCCTCTGCACCCAACAGGGATTTAGCTCCTCAAATAAGAGAAACAGGAAAGGTGGCTGAATCACTTTGGTTTGCATTTTTGGATTGCCAAAAAAAAAAAAAGGTGTGGAAGGGCTGATGTTACTGTTTCTAGTTATCAGTATATATGCATATTTAACCTTTTCTATGAATGATTTATTTCATACTGACAGAAGGATTTTATTTGTAGCTAGCCACATGATGCTTCTCCCTGCAGCCTTTGCTCTCAGTGCTTGAAATCCTCTTGGAAGTTAATTTCTTAGGAAGTGAGAAAGAGCTTACCATTCAGAAAGGGCTGAGAAACTACATAAGCAGGTTGGTAAAATAGTGGTAAAGGACTGGATTCAAGTACAGTGTTAAGCTCTTCAATATCTCATCTAGAACTTTAAATCTGGCTTTAAAAGCAAAGGGGTCTGTTCTTTAACTTTCTAGAAGATTGTCATCAGGTGGTTATTGAAAAGGTGTTAAGGCTAATCAGATTAAACCTCTTTCTCCTGAAGCCAGGAGACAGCTGTTCTTTTAAGATACCTGGGTTGTGTGATCACCTCAATAAACAAAACTTCCTGGAGAACAAAATAAATGCTAAGAATAATACCAAAGGGCTGAATAACAGAGAAACTGAAGCACCCTCTGCTGACATCATTAGCGGCAATTGGGGTCTTCACTCATGTATCTCCTATCCTTTCCTACCTGGCCCTGCATATGCTGCTGTTTCTCTACCTGGGGTGAGTCCTTAAACCAGAAAAATCTGGATGTTCAGAAATTTGTTTTTTTACTACTAGCAAATATGAGGAGGAGTAGAAAATTTTTTCTGCTGTTGGGCAAGCTGCAGATTGCCAATAGTAATTTTTCCCTTAGTGTTCAAGTACTGCTTCTCTTAATATAACTTCCAGTAAGATAGAAGTAGACTACTTCAGAATTTGGGTGAGTTGAAAGGGGACAGTCAGAGGCCTGTTATAACCCAATAGGCAAATGCAGTTCCCAAGGATTGAGTTTATGGGCACTTTCATGTGGCCGTGTTCTCTTATTGGCAACATTTCTATCATACTGAGCAGTTGAACCAATTCCTGGGTCTTCTGTGTGCTTGTTATTACTGTATTTTCTTATGCTTTTGAGATGAGATAGATCTGACTCAGCTTCCCATTTTTGAAGAGCTGACCATGCATAGCATTTTTATATCAAGTTTAAAGTTGCTGCCAATCCTTCTCTCAAGATCTGAGTCAGGAGGTTGGTGAAGGAGCTGTGTTTGATTGTTCTGCTGCTGATCACTAGGCAAATATATTTTATTTCTCTTTTGGCTTTTGTAGCTCACAGAAGGAATCTGTAGAATACAAATGACAAGTAAATATAAAAAGCATTTTTGGTATTAAATGTGTTTGCAGCAGAGTTTTACTCTGTTGAATATGGCCATGAGTGTATAAAGCATTGATAACAGGTATGAAGATTCAGTTCTCTAATGTGATCTTAAGCCCATTTATTTTGTAGCTGAAAAATCCTCTATGATTTTTCTCTTTGCTTTACACCATCCAACCAGTGTGCTCCACAGTCTCCCATCTTCCTGCAGGCAAAACGTGCTCCCTGATAGCAAAATATAAGCCCCAAAGACCACTAACATGATTATAGAAATATTCTGGGTATCTGGAGGGATGCACGGACATCATCCAGTGCTCCTGAGTATTTTTACTCAGTTTCCTAGACAGGCCTCAGGACTATTCAAATTAAAAATGTTACTTGTATGAGTAACTTGACCAAACAAACTTAAAGTGGGAATACTCAAATTATTTCACCATGGATTGTAACTGCTGCCCAAACATGCTTTTTTGCCTCGTCAAGAGGTATGGGGATGTCATGTGTCAGCCCCTGAAGGTGATTCCTCAACAGAGTTTGACTTCTATGTACCAGGTCACATTCCCTTGTGGTAGAACAGAGCTACCATATGATCATGGCTTCATTTACAGGCGTCTGTTCTTCCTTTTGTTTTCTTTTCACTTCCATGTATATTTGTTTGGCATTACCTGAGGGGAAACATTTGCTCAGTGGCTTTTCAAAGTACACAAGCTGCATGCTTATATAAAGTAGTAAATTTAGCTTGTCCAAGCTGACAAATGCATTTGTTTTGTATCTTGTGTTTTTGTGTGCATTCATCTGTCAAGCATGAAAATTGCACAGCCTTGAAGTTCCAATAAAGATGTTTCTGAAGTATCTCTGTGCCTGCCAGAACAGATGTTGCATCCTGGTCTGACCTTGTCCAGCTCAGTGAGCCAGGTGGTCCCTTGCTTTGTTTAGAGCTTAATGCCACCAGCCAACACGAAATCACAGAAACATAGGGGTTGGAAGGGATCTTTGAGATCATCTAGTCTAACCCCTGGTGCTATGACTATGAATTATCAGGAGCACAGGAGAAATTATTCCTGCTGACAGGGTTTTCTGGGGCAGAGGCAGGTTTTGGTGTCTCTTCATTCAAAGTGGATATTAGAAGAAATAAAATTGTGTATTCTTTACTCAAAAAGTGACTCCAGAAGGTATAATGAGAACTCTTGCTCTTTGACCTTTCACCCTCTAGACTGTGTGGCCCACAACTGATGCAAAGGCCCACATATAGTTGAAGAGTTAAGGATTTTAGCTCTGGAGAAGATGTTCATCCAAATTATGGACTACAATGGCAATTTCTTGTGATTTGCCAAGGAACACTAAATTCCTGCATGGACAACGTCGTCTCAAATGATAAATTCAGGTGGAACATAAAAGCAGAGGGATGAACACTTCCTGTTGTAGATTTTTATATTCTTATAAGGTAACTCTTGCCAAAACTGAGTGACTTCAGTGTTCATTGGATCAAGTCTGGAGATCTGTTGCCTGATTCTCTTATGGCTGACAATACCGCTTTCTACTGCCTCCTGAATAGTTTTAGCAAAGTATTCTCAAAGGGTGAACACAGATCAGCTTCATATCTAGCTTTTACTGAAGTTTGTTCTGAGATGAGTTTGTCCAAAGCTTAGCAATGACTCTTTTCTCTTGTAGGCTGAAGGTTAGGGGAAAACTCCCTTACACATCAGTCTTTTTTGCTTCAGATCAACCAGTTCTTATTAGATGTGAGCAATTGTCTCTATCGCAGCTAATTTTGCTGCAGGACTCATCAAGTATTTTTTCAAATGCTGGTGGGAAACAAAGGGAGCTCTCTAGTCCTGCATTAAGTGACATGAGCAAGGGTGTTGATTCCAACCCATGTATGTCTGTGGTCTCCAGTAACCCTTCAGTATTATAAGACTTATGGCAGCCATAACACACATTGTTTTTGAACACACAACTGTCTCATCATGCCTTGTCTTTTGATCTTGGAGCAGGGCTGTCAGCACAGAAGGAATTTCCCCCAAATTATTCCTGTTTTCAGTGTCTCAATGGGGGGAGTCTCTGCTAGAAAAATTGAGCGTCTGGATATGGATTTGTCCAAGTCATCATTCAACCCTTGTGCCGACATATGTTTATATGTTACAGATGCACTGATCGTGAATATCTTCAGGTGTGGGGGATTTAATTCCACATTTTCAGGCTGATCTTCCACAAGGGAGTGGCAAAGGCCAGAGATTTGCTGTGGGATAAGCACCTTAGATTCACAATGCCATCTGGTCATCCTCTGAAAGCATTATCAGAGAAATCAGGTCGCTAAGTGCCTATGAGAGATCCTAAAGTGAATGTGACTTGTCCATCTTCTGCAGCCTGACACAATCACAATAATCTCTGTAGTCCTAAGAAGCTGTCATATCAAGACCAGTTTCTGTCAGACTCAGGCTGCACCCGGGATGTTCAAGAGCCAGTTAGTCCCTGCTGGCAGTACAGGTGATACCTAAACCTGATATTTGAGGCATTCAAGCCCAAACATTCAAAAGCCCAGTGTATGCAAAAACGCTTGTTCAAAGGATGCTAGTTGTTAACTGCCTGCCAGTCACTTGTAGATTCTTAATTGTATTAATGTTCATTTGCATTTGTGACAAGTGTAGCGTGGTCAAAGCAACTAATATATCCTGGCTAATAGGATCTCCAAGTACAGAAGCTAAATGGCAGCAGGGTTTCCCTCACCTGACAGGCAAGATGGCACTTAGAACTTATGTTAGTGAAGAAGAGTGGTTTTCTGCTGGGTTCTGTGGTGGTGTTTGGTCATCAGCACTGATCCCAACCTCAGTGGGGAAGAAGACATATTCCTGAGGTGCCGTTCGGTTAGTCTGTAGGCAATACAGCTTGCCTCGTCGCTGTAGCATGTTCTTAAAATTGACTCCACAAACCGAAGTGCACTGGAAAATGCTGTCTTTGCTAGGTGGGTTCTCATGGCAAAACTTCCAGTTTGCATTGTTGTAGAGCCCTGTGTCACAATCAGTGCCAGCTGTGTGGCATGTTCACTGCACAATGCTAAAAACTATTTGCATCCCAGAATTTTCCCCAAGAGATTGTGAATGAGGTAATGCAGCAGTGTCTGCAGGTCCCTCTTTAAAGTGTTCTTTCCAACTTGCTGGCTTTCCAGTTGTTAACTTTTCCTTACTTGGGAAACAATAAACAATGGCAATTGCCACTGGGTTCTTATCTTGATGTTGTTTGAATGTACCAAGGTTGAAGAATTCAGCATTATCCTTTGACTTAGTTACATATATACCAATGTATACTGCTGCTTTATTCTGCAAATATCTTCAGGTGAGTGGTTGATGAAAAGAGAGATTAAAAAAAAAAAAATCTGAGCTGAAATTGTGTCTAGCAAAGCACTATGTGAATGGATGACCTTAACCTCATAAACTCCACCTTTGATGATCTTTGAAAGAAACTCCCCTAGGTTTCCACCAATTTAAGTCACAACTCAACAGTTGTGAAAACAGATCCTTAAGTGTGGGAAGTCAACCTGCTCTTTATAATTTTAATCTAAAATGTGCTTTGCACCTTTTCCTTTCTATTGAACAAAACTTTCTCTCTGCTTCCTTCCCTAACTTTCTTTCCATGCTTTCTTCTGTTCCTAGATGTGATTTTACAGTTTTTTGAAGCCAAGTTTTCCTCATCAGCTATTCTCACTGACTAGATAAGTCATCTTTTGTGTCTTGTCATGATGGTCTCCCACCCGTTCTTTGTCTATGTGGGAACTTATTTCACTGAAATTCTTCTGCTGTCTAAATTCCCTGAAGTTTTTCTGCTTGTGCTGTACTGTTTTAATTTGACTCCATGAATTTCTGTCCATGAGACTGACTGGAGTGCACATTGTTAAAAAGACATGATATAAAATGGTTCTGCATTGCATTTGTTGTTTCCAGACATTATTTTTATACCAAAGACAGTTGCGGTTACAGGATTTGAGCCTCTCTATTTCAAGGCACCATATAACCACCTTAAAGTCACAGTACAAGTAGGGACTTTTCTATCTCTTAATTTGTATTTCAGCCTTCATTGCAATAACTTTGGATCATGTCATCTCAGTTACCAGATGTGGTAGTCTGTTCCAGATATTTTATTCATTCCTCAAATTAACATCTGCTGTTGAGATTCTTGCTATGTAGTTCTATTGATTTATTTTACTGACCGATTGTTGTAATAAAAAAAATGAATTCAAATAAGAACAGTACTTTGAGATAAAGTACTTGAAGGTGTGGTAGGAGACAGTAAGAGCACAGAGCCTATAGTGCTAGTGGGCATGAATTTGGCTAAAGCCAACCTCTGGGCTCTAGCCAGGTTAAACTACTTGTTTTGAGAACCAACGTACATACAAGGTTATTGACAGTAGAAATGTCTCCAGGTAAAGGCTAGATAGTTGCTGAAAATTGTAATAGAGTCATAGTCCCACTTGTTTTTCAGGTAAGGTAAATTACCTCAAAGCTGAGTATTTAGGCCTTTTGTTATAGTTAGAAAATTTATTGAAATATACCTTGCTTTATTGAAATATACCTTTCCTTAATATAATAGGTTAAGGACAAGCACTGCTTTGGTGTGAAGCTGCCTGGATACTCGGATTTCCTCTTGTTACTGCAATCAAAGGCAAAGGCTGAGATACACCCTGGCCAGTTAGGTCTCCCAGATCCTAATAAGGTAAATACCTCAGCACTTAGTTCAGTTTGAGGGTTGCTGAGTTGTGGGATTCTCTTCTGATACAGGTTAAGGCACACGCTTGCATTGTCAAGAGAGGTCATAGCAAGACCCATCTGCAACCACGATGCTACACATTTACCCAAGTAAAATCCGAAGATTGTGCCAGCCCCTGTGGCTGAAGTGCTGCTGTGGTCTAGAGCTGATCTCCAGCAAAGGCTTTAGTTCACCTGCAGTCTTTGCATTCATGCCATTCCTCTACTGAAGAGCTGATTTTGGTTAGACATGGCAGTGGAAGGATTATGTTTAATTTTCGTACATCTCCTGGTTCAACAAGTCACGTTACTGCCTTGTAAGCAGGGCTTATATACAATGATGTTCTTGGCATGCACACCAGCCAGAAGATTTAGGGAACAACACAGACATTTCCTTGCTCTGCCTTGACAAGTTTTGTTATTTTTCTCAGCCACACCAAGTAAGCTATAAAATTTTGATTCATTCATTATTCACACCTCAACTCTGAGTTATATGTACAATTTTTACAGGCAAAACAATACACAACACTAGTTCTTCCGTAAATAACTTGGACTGTCTGTGTGCTGCTAAATGGCATCCTTCACACAGATCTGTGTGATGCTCCATGGCACCACGTCCATCAGAGATCATGCTGCTGAAGTGAATGTAGGCTATCTAAATATACCTGGATATTCTAGGGACTATTTGTTCTTCTCCTATCCCTGTCAAAGATAAAACAGGAGAGTGATATGTAGCTTCCAAAGAAGCAAGGTTACTGAATTGTAAATGGATTTTGCAGCGGTCTTTAAAAGCCTCTAAGCAAGTAAAATGGCTTAGCAGGAACTTTAATTACTTAGCAGCTGTGGCAAATGTTCTCTTTTCCCCAGTTACCTGTAGTGCCTTTATTGCAAACACTATAAAACGCTCTTTGGTGGACTACAACCAGGAAAAGCTGTATCTGAGATGAAGCACTGGGGGAGTTACTTCTTTCTCCCAGGAATTCCCCAAGCCTTCTCTGCTGCCACCCACAGCAAATGACAATAACTTATGATAAATCATGCAAGCAAGTGGTACGAGATTTTTGTTTCACAGGCTAGGATTTATTTTTTTTTTCTGAGGGGATGAAAGCACTATCCCTTTACGTATCTGGAAAATACCCACCACAGTTTGTTGGGAAGCACTTTGACATTTGTTTGAAAGTCACTGTGGAAATGCTAAAATTGCGAGATGTTTACTGTCTGCTCTCCCTCTGTTTTCCGCCCATTGTCATTTCTTAATTCTTTTGGAGACAAGGACATAATGGCTGTGTTTCTCTCATGACAGCGTTGTATGAAACTGTAGCACGGCATTAAAGGTGCTGTGGTATGCAAAATAACAGGGCTGTCTGACCACACAGAATGGTGTTATTCAGGTTTTGAGACCACTTTGTCGTAAGGAGCCCTGGGTTCTTCCTGTTCCAAAGCCATTACCTTGTTGTGTTTGTTCTGCTACCTGGGTAACTTGTATTGGTTCCTGATGCCATACAGTGAGTCATTTCTCATGGTTTGTGCCTAGCAGAGATGCTATCAGAAGTCTAGTAAAATGAGGCCCACAGAGAATGAAAATCGGTTTTATTTAGAGATATGTGTGGAGTTTGGCATTTAGAACACTTCCCTAGCAACAGAAGATTCTGATCTGACTCAGCTGTATGAGGAGTTAGGGACAGGAAAATCTGACATTGTTTTGTGCCTTATGAAGTATTGACCATATATAGTTCTGTGATTTGGTCTTAGTCTTTGCATGCTTAAACAATACGGTGAGTATTTCGTCCTCCAAGTTCTGTCTTGTACCTCACAAGAACGCTTCGCTAGTAGTAACTGGAACATGACCTCTGACTTCCTTCTAGCTTTTCATGGCAGTTGGAGTGAATACAGGTATATATTTTTTACTGCTGGTAGACTTCCAGTTTTTGTTCTTTTTCTTTTTAAGCTCTCGCTCAGATTTGGTCACGATTATAAAGTGCATTTTCACAGGCATGAGACTGTGTATGGATCTGATTGTGTACCTGCTCTCTTAGGAAGCCTTGCTCCATTCGGAGAATATGAAAAGTTTCTTGCCCTGTTTATTGCTTTGTATGTCAAGTGTACAAGGAGTACGAAAATAACCTCAAAGAAATTTAACAGGAGGATGTTACGTGTGAGTACATCTTACGTGTTCAGCAATAGGACTACTGCAAAACAATTGAGGGCAGAAGAATTATGATTATTCAGGGATGTATTTTCTTTAGTAATCTTTCATTGGCATCTGACAGTATGAAGCTTTCTTGGCTTATGAGACAGAGTACGGCGCTGATAAGAGAGCAATGGGTGCCTGGATGGTGTGGATGTGGAAAGGAAGCTGGCGTGACACTTCTGCAGCTCCTCAGCACTGTCCCAGACGTTTCTGCGTAGACGTGCTTGACCAAGTGCAAACCAGCTGTCATGGTGCTTCATCAGTGGGGCAATGGGGAATGTGCTTGCCAAGGGAAAAAAGTGCATCCCAAAGGATAGCAGAGACCAACTTTGTTCTGGCTCAAGTATGAGATGAGGCTGTGAGGTGCGAGGGCATGTGCAGAGTGAAACACGTGCGATACAAACAGGAGACTGCAGAGCTGGGAGAAGGCTCTCTGGTTTTCCTTCTTATTCCCAACAAAATTGCCCCCTTCTCTCTTTCCTCCTCTGCTCCATTGCAACAAAAAACATGCTTACTCCTCACAAATGGCTGGAGCAGGGGAATCTGCCAGTAAGAGTCTAACCAGCAGGATGGAAAACAGAGTTTTTCTCCCTAAGAAGGGTTCAAGGGGATCCATGTTTGTGTTCCCCCTGAAATTTTCAGTTTCTCTGTGGAATAATATTAAGCACAATATTTACATAAAAAAATTAAAATATTTCAAATCTGAATATGGCTCTACTGCAGTATGAACATTTTCCAAAGACAGAAGTTGAAAATGAAGGTCAAAATCTGATTTCCATATTGGAAAAAATGATGATGAATGGAAATTTTTTGCTCATACTAATAATTAAGATACTTTGTCAAATCCTAATATTACCATGTAAGTCTTAATTTATAAGCTCTCCAAGTTATTTATAGACACAAAGCAAAAGTACACACATAGCAAAATATAGACATGTAGCAAAAGTAGATCATTGCATACACTTTTAGATTCTATCTAAAATAGAATTTTAGATAAATTTGATAGAATCAAGAAGACTTAACTCTATCAAGTCTTAAAAATGACAAATAAGCCAAATGAAAAAAATTGCCTTCTGACACTGAGAAGTAACCAAGTACCAGAAAACCTAGCTCTTGAAAGGAAATTAGGCCTTCTGGTTACATGATTTTTGCCAACATTTTCTGCGTGAAGGAGGAAAATAATGTGCTATATCTCACTTGAAGAAACTGTAATTTGTGTGCAAGCTTTAATGATTTGTTTACCCAAACTTTGTCCTAGAATTTCAACAGCATCCAGCCATGTTAGGTGCTTCTGTTCTTGTTATCCAATATAGAACACTCCAAGGATTTTCAAATTGACATAATGCTTGTGGTCAAATGCTTGTAATCACCTCTCCAAATCTTGGTTTTCCTCTCCATGAATGAGGAATGTTTTTCTTCTCCTATTTTGTGGGGAGTATCTTCCTTAATCCGTTGAGTTACCAGTTTTCTTCATGATGTGTTTTATCAGAGTAGATGGAAGTAAGAAATTTTTTACAATGAGGTTGGTGAAACACAGGAGCAGATTGTCCAGAAATGTAGTAGATGCTCCAACCCTGGAAACATTCAAGGTCAGGCTGGACAGAAGCTCTGAGCAGCATGTTTAGTTGAAGATGTCCCTGCCCATTATTGCAGGGGGGTTGGCCTGGATGACCTTTAAAAGTCCCTGTCAACCCAGACCATTCCATAATTCTACCCAGGGTTTTACCATTCTCTTGTATGCTGCTGGGGTTTAGTGGAGCTGCTTAGAGGAGCTGCAATGTTAAAAAGTGTGTGTGGACAGCTGAGTCATAGCTGTGTTCTTCAAACTCCTGAAACCAAACAGTACAGTATTACTTTCAGCTTTCTATTACTGAGCAGAGAGAGGTTTATAAATGTGACCAAGATCATTAATGATCAAATCACTATCTTTTAATGTGAATTTAATGGTCTTGGGCTGATTATTTATAGACTGTCTGTGATAGAGATGAAAACTGAACTTAGACCCCTGTGAGTCAGAATGGTAACAATGAGAACATTCTCCTTGCAGATGTAAAAGTGTTAAAGTCAATTCAATTAGTAACAAGAGAATAACACAGTGAGAGAGAAAAAGAGGTGTTTATTGGCGTGCATTTGAATCTTTCAAGACTATAAAAAATTCAAAGTCATTTTAACAAATTTGCATATCCTGAGTGATGGGAGTGGGCTGTGGAGAGATGCATAAACTCTTATCTAGAAGGTGGCGTGTTTGTTCTGGCAACAGGGAGGATCAGAGTTTGGTGATCATGGCCACGAGCTCAAGCATATGTCTCTCATTAGATTTAACCACTAAAACCATGGGGTTGTTTCTCTTTTGCTGTTCCTACTGTACTGTGAATCTCTCTTATAGCTGGTAATTCAAAACATAGAGATAGTGACAGATGGTGAAGACATCTGAGGGACGTTAGGCTCTTCTCTCCTGCCCTCAGACTGGCTTGGGTTCCTGCAGATCCCCCAGCACTGCCCATAGTTTCTCTCAGCAGCCAGACAGAGATATGGTGCTGTGCTAGCAAAATGCAAAGCATAGCTCATGTAAAATTCCTCACCACCAAAACCAGTAATCTGAAATGGACTTCAGCAGTTGTTGCTGGATTTTCATGATCACTTGTACTCAGTAGTCATGGATGTCGTTGGAGAGTAGTGACGTGGCCCAGTATATATCATCTCCCAGTCCTCTGGGGGGAGATTTTGAGGGGAAAGAATTATGTGGTCTGGACATGTGGGAGTGTTGTATTTTCTTTCATTTCCTGGTGGGAACTGCACTTTTACCTTTGTCTCAGCTCTGCTTGTACTGGCTCAGCTCTGCTGAAACAAAGACCCAGGTCCCAGCCAGAGATGAAGCATCCAAACAGCTAGTGTGTTTGTTACTTTTACTTTACCGTAGCACATCCTGCTGCTGTTAAGATGTCTGGAGAACAGGTTGGACAGTTCTGTGGGACTTGCTAGTGAACTGACTCTTCAGTGTGCAAGGCACAGCCCAGCTGCGGTTACAGCTGTGTCAAACTCAGGGTTGTGTCTGTCTTACCTGTGGTGTATGTCACAGGCCCACCCTGCTCCCCTTCCTCTGCTTCCAAAGCTAAATAAGAACTTCCCTACCACATTTCAAAGATGTGAGTATGGGGAGAATTTTGAGAAAGGTCTTGAAAATGGCTGAGGCTTCACTTCTCTCCTTCCTGGCTATTGCATCCAGCAATTCTGAGCAAATGATGCTGCAGAATGCCTCCAGGCATCGATGGTGACTCCCACAGCCCCTCTTAGCCATGTGATTTAGAGAGAGAAGACCAGAGTGTAATTTGGACTTTTCTACACATGCTGAGGTTTTAAAAAAGTTTACATTTTATGTTGAATTTATTTGCAGACACAAATGCACACACAAAAAATGCTGAATATTCCTCTCCAAAGTAATGTTTAATGTCAGATGCACCCAGAACTGAAGGGTGACCATAGGAAAAAAAGTAGCTGGAGTTGTTATTACATGAATGTGAACTTAATTTCTTATGAATTCTGGCTCGAGCCTAGAACAGAAGGGTTTTTAACCCAGATGAAAGCAGGCATAAAATCTGAAGACTGTACATAGTTAATATAAAGCAAAGCAGCGCAGGGGAAGATAATGTCTGTTATTTCTTTAATGTTATTTTTCTCTCTGTTTTTAATTTGCAAATGCATGTAAGCACCCGAATACTGATTGAAATGCAACTCATGACAACCTCACATTTATATGCCAAGCAGGCAGTCCCCAGGTAGGCAGCTCTAATGTGATTGCCTTGAGGTGGAAGGGCCACCCACAATGTGGAAAGAGTAATTCATCTCTGTACCAGCTCAGTCTGCCTTCTCTGCTCAGGCTGCCGGAGGGGGTGGCAGCGAGTGCCAGCTGGGATGCCAGGGGCCGAACAGGGCCACTTGCTTGTTTCTGGCTGAGAATAGCCCTCCTCCCACCCCCCAGCAGGGGAAACCCTGAGCTTGTATTGGTGTTTCTGTGTAGTGTGAGGGGCTGTCGTCTTATGGCATCTTGGGTGCAGTTTTAGTGTTGGCATCTTCGTGTGGCATCTTAAATGCAGTTTTCGTGTCGGCTTCCCTTCCCAGCTCTAGTCTGGCCTACATTTTGGGTTGGGCTTTGGGTTCAGGCTCAAGAACAGCTGTCTTGGTGGGGCCCATATATTGGGTTTGTATGGCAAGGATTTGGCAGCAGGAGGGCTATGGGGGTGGGCTTCTGTGAGAAGCTGCTAGAAGCTTCCCCTGTGTCTGATAGAGCCAATGCCAGCAGACTCTGAGACGGACCTGCTGCTGGCCAAGGCTGAGCCCATCAGTGATGGTGGTAGTGCTCCTGGGATAACATACTTAAAATGTACAACAATAACTGCAGCAGGAGAGAGGAGTTGAGATTGTGAGAGAGAAACAACCCCGCAGACACCAAGGTCAGCAGAGAAAGAGGGAAGGAGGTGCTCCAGGCACTGGAGCAGATTCCCCTGCAGCCTGTGGTGAAGACCATGCTGAGGCAGGCTGTGGAGATTAATGGTGGAACAGATCTCCACCTGCAGCCCATGGAGGACCCCACACCAGAGCAGGTGGATGCCTGAAGGAGGCTGGAACCCCATGGGAAGCTTGGTGGCTGGAGCAGGCACCTGGCAGGCCCCATAGAGAGAGGAGCCCACGCTGGAGCAAGGGAAGAGTGTGAGGAGTCCCCCATTCCTTGTTCCCCTGCACGGCTCGGGGGCAAGAGGTAGAGAAATGGGGGGTGAAGTTGAGGTCAGGAAGAAGGGGGCAGGGGGGGGAAGGTGTTTTAAATGGGCTTTATTGCTAAGAAAAGTAAACCTGTTGGGGCCCAGGTTTTTCCAAAATTTTCGAAGGCTCAGAGAGATGAGAGGGCAGGAGCCAGCCGAGGCTTGTGTGTGGTTAGTTTTGTGCCCTGGAAGGTTCTGGTTTCAGTTTGGGGTATGGGTTTGTACTGGGAGAAGAAAAACCTGGGGGCATCCCAGGGAGCTTCAGAGCGTACAACCGGCAGCTGCAGCCATGCTGCACTGGTACACCCAACCTGCAATCTAAAGGGGTGAACTATGCATCCTTCAACATTTAAGCTTTTATTTGGGTTGTCTGACAAACTGTCATAGATATTGCTAATCAGTGACCTGAACCCAGAATTTTTGTATTGAAAATATTGGATGTTTCTAGATTTGTTTTCATACTGAATAGTAAACAAACAGAACGTCCGGGGAAACTAATTGGTTCAAATCAGATGGTATATTTAATTCTTCTTTTATATTTCTTGCTACTTGATACACAAAAATATATGAAATATAGACATAGAGAAGAGGAATTCTTCCATTCCTAAAACTGTTGGGACAGAATATATTGCTCTCCTGAAACCCCCTCTTGCCCCTTTTCTTCCCAAGGAGAAAATTCATCAAACTCAGCTTGGCTCCATGAGCTCTCCTAGCTTTGATCAGAGAATATTTTCTGATAGCAAGAAATACTCCGTCAGAGCGTGGCTGTGTTAGGTGTGTATCTGAGTGTGCATAGATATGTATTAGCTAGGTTTTCAAACTCTAAGGGGATTAAGAGCTCAAACTCATTGAAATTCAGGAGCAAGACGTTTTGCTTCCTTGGAGATACAGGCCCAAGAGATTTAGATCCCCAGGGGATGCAACCAGGGGAACAGGCAGCTATTAACTTTGACAAGAGCTCTCCATCACTGTTTCTAGGAAAATACTCTGCAGAAAAAGAAAAAAAAAAGTGTGGTGTTAGCTCTGGGTTGAGGAGGCAGGTGAGAGGACGTTTAAGTGCTCTTTCCGTTTCCTTTTGGGCACCATGCAGGTGCATTGCAGTGATTTTATCAGTGGTTTAGTATTACTTTTGACAGCGGTGGCATGGTTAAATCCGTAACGTGGATTGTATTTATATCTGTCTTCTACATGTGTATACCCTCCCACACAATTTCCAGTTTTGGATCCCCAAATCATGAATTTAAATGCACTGAAAATACATTTGTTTTCCTTAGTTGCCTGCTGCAGGTTCCCGTGAGCTTTACAGGCCGCTGCTGAAGTCACACAATGGTTCTGTGTGGAGCCTTTGCAAACGCTGCTCTGCAAGAACAGTCATACGGAGTCACGCCAAAAGCCTGGGAGGTGGTTAGAAAAATATCAAAATGACAAAAAGCTTTCCCCTGGTTTGACTTTTGAGCTTCTGGCAGGTGGTAATTTAGTGCCTTACTGAGCCAGAGGTTGCATCTGCATCATCACATTTGCTAGACACTGATGAACCTAATCTTCATTAGTTTGTTTAATCTGCTTTGGAGCCTTTTTAGGCTTTTGCTCTCTGTACCGTTCTCTGGCAGGTTCCATTATGGCTGGTGAGTTTTGATAATATCCTGTGCAAGAGTTTAACTTCTGCCCTTCTGGGAGCCTTACAGTTGATGTGTTCTGCAGGCAGAGGTGTCTTCCCAGAAGCAGCCCCGGTCCAGGGGAACCTGAAGGTGCAGAAACGCGCTGTCCACAGCATGGGAGCATCGCAGCACTGCGTCTGCAGCGAAGGCTTCTCTCCCACAGCCTCCTCCATCTCACGTTCACCCTGCAGTTTCAGCAGCTGGTAGGTAAAAAGCAGGACCTAACTGCTGGTTCCCTCTGTAGGAAAAATGCACAGAAACTGCCCAGTCTGTCCCTCCCCTGTGCCTGTGACGAGAGCTGGCCCAGGAGCACTGCCCACCTTTAGCTCTGCACCCCACAAGGAGATGCTGGGAAAGGAGCCTCTGTCTGTAGGGTTGTGTCTGGCAACACTTATCTCCTCTCTTCTGAAACCTTAGCAGACAACGGTAAAACACATGGATGAATTAGGGAGCCAAGTAATCTCCACCGTTGCCCAGCCTGAAGTTGCTTCCTGGCTCTGCACTTGCTTTCTGTGTCCCGGGCCTGTCCTCAAGGGATACCTGCAGCATCCCACGGAGTTACATGGGACCCATGCACTCGGCAGGGACGGGAGGACGGGCTAGCATGGCGGAGGGACAGGCTAGCATGGCGGAGGGACAGGTGCTGGCAGCACCACCCACGCCACCAGCATCTCGCTCCCTGCAGTCAGCACCACCGTCCAGGGGCTCTGCCAGGGAGAAAGCCTAGCTCCTGTCACATTTTAAAGCATTTCAATGGAGAACTCCTTGACTGGTTAATTTATTAGACGTTTCTTTCAGGCAGGCCGCTAATTAAAAAACAGAAAACTCAATTAACACTTCCTTAAAGGGCAAGTGCTTTGCCTCAGGTCATGTTTAAACAGCTAAGCCACTGTGTAAACATCTCCTTGATTGGAGGCGAAGTATTACTACTGATGAAGTTCCTTTTAAGCAGCCAAAACCTTTGCCTGTGCACAACTTCCCAGAGTGGCTGTTTTTTTAACCCTATAATTTATTGTATGAAATATATTTTTAATCAGTGCAAACACCTTTTATGTACAGAAAACCAAAATGAGCAATGGAAAAAAGCTGCTTTATTACCTTCTTCCATGTGTTGGTGGTTAAACATACTTTTTAGTATGTTGGTTAAAAATTACCTGCTGAATGTAAAAGATGCTTTCAGAAATTCATGCAGTTAAAGAGTTAAATGGTTGGGCCAGCTCATGAAAAGAACATTTTGACTTCTTCTTGTTTAGTATGCAATTTTATGGGTTTTTTTACCATCATAAATGTGATTTTTTTCCTTTAAAACAGTAACAATCATGCTTACTGTTTGCTGCTAATGTTAGATTTTTTTTTTTCCTTTCTAGTTTCTCAAGGCTACCGAAGCTAAAATAAAGGGAAACTTCTATTTGCTCTCAAAAATAGAGGACTGTCTTGGAGAATTAAAATAGGGTTCAGAAAGAAAACATCTTTCTACTTCCCCTTTCTCTCTGATTTGTGTGTTTGGACAGCACAAATTCAGTACTAACAGCAGAAGCTATGAAAGTTACACTGATTCCTCCAAATCTTGTCTCAGAAATGAGTCCCACAGCTCCCTGCAAAGTAATTGGTCTAATTAGGTGGTAGGAAGGAGCTTTAAATTCCTCAGAAATTAAGACGTGTCATCCGCTTAACATCTTAGCATCTGTTACTGCCTCTTGCACATTTCTCTTGCACATCAGTCTGAAGGACACTTTCCTATACCTTTCAGAGGGGAAAAAAAAATAAGCCAAGCCCTTGAAACAGAGAAGAAATTGCCCCCTTCTTCAGTGGGATGAAGCATGTAAGGTGTCTCACCCCCTCCTTATTTCTCAGTTTGGTGCACGTTTGCCTGGGTGAGTACAATAATCACTTTGTTAAGTAAAATATAGGAGGATACAAGCATAACTTTAAATCCTGTAGTATTCCTTGCGGATGTGGTAGTGTTGTCCTGAAATATTTATCTTGGCATCTGATCCCTGTGCAAATGTTACCCTTAGCGTTTATACATTTTGGAGTTTTGTTACAAATTGGCTATTTTGAATCTCTAGCAGTCAGTCAGTAGAATGACAACTAATTTGTTGTTTCTTGTTTTTTTTTTAACTTTGTTTGCTGTTGTCTGGCAGCAAGTAAGTAACTATTTAATTATGGCTAATTGCTCATGCAGTAGGCATAATTTTAAGACAGAATGTGCTTAGAATACTGGGTGAGGTACTGAGACACTGGGAAAGTTTCAAAGTTGCATGTGTAGAGTAGGGGAGAGGTGTAAAGTCATTGGAAGCTGAAGAGGTTAATTTTGCAATGAAGCTGTCTGGAACTGGTTGAGATTTTTTAGAGACATCCTGCTACTTGATTTCTGTTGGTTGGGTTTTTTCCCCATATACTCTCTATTTGCTGCTGTATGAATACTGGTGCAATGGCATGTAAAAGTAATTTTATTAAAAATGTCTGTACACGTATAGTTCTGAAAGTTCATTGCAGCAGCTGAGTATGTTACTCACCATTCGTATTCCCAAAACAGCTCCTGTTTACTGTGAGCCAGGTAACAAAGCTGAATAACCGCCGTCTACAAAATGCTTTTCTTTGGCTTCTGTTTTGTTTTAATTGCAGTTCAGGCAAATTATGCCCCCTATTTCTTTGATAATGGAGCCAGAAGCACAAACGGGAACATGGCACTTTTCAGCCTTTCGGAGGACACACCTGTTGGTCAGTATTAAAATGACTGTGTTTAAATTGTGAAACTGAAGCTGCTTGGTCTTTTGATTAGCAGTGTATATTCTGTTGTAGGTTGTTGCTGTATCCTGTGGTCTTACATGTTTTTCTTGGAAACTTTGAATTAGCCTCAATTTAAAATGGCATATTTGAATTGTAGCTGTTATTTAAAACATGAACATGGACTTTTCTTAGTCCACCAGTCTATTCACAGCATCAGAGCACAGACCTTCAAGGTCAGAAAGAAATTTATGGTGGTTAGGGACTTCTTACCAACTCTGTAAGTGCTTGTTAGAAGAAAGCCTAGTTGCTAGTAATTTTATTAGCCTTGGTAAAAGCAAACTGTATGTGGAAAAGTAACAAAGGTATGATTTTCTTTAAACAGCTATCACGTTTTTCATGTTTACTATTGGAAAATGCTTCTACTTAGAGTGAAAATTACTTTGTTTAAATAACTGGTGGGTTTTTGAAAGGTTTAGTTTTAGTCTATTGAAAATTCAAAAATTGATACACTTTTCAGCTTTCAGCATTTTGAGGAATGTCTATTTATGCTGCTTCTAACTGTAGTTACATTAAGAAAAACTAAATAACAACAAAAAGGTGATTTATAATCAATATTTTCCCCGAGGGAATAATAATTTACTAACATTTAAAAAATGTTATGTGAAATATATTACAGTGATGAACACTGCCTTTTCTTCAAATGTTGCACTGAGGTTTTGTTTAGGATTTGCTCCTGCTTGTCTGTAGCATTTACAGGCTAAATCAGAAGTGTTTAGCTATTGCAAATCAAGTACCAGATCACCCACTTATTAGCTGTCTCATGCACAGAGGGGTGCACCCAAAACCCTCCCCTCCCAGGGCTCAGGCAGCTGGGGGAGGCAAGGGTGAGGGAAGGATTCAGAAGACACAGCCTCCTCTGGAAGACCAATGCTGCCACCTTTGGCTTCCTAAACATGCCCAGGGTCACTCACTGCTTTGGTCAGAAGCTGCCTGGGGCTTGCCCCACGTCTCTGTTTCTGGCCCAGTGGTGTTAATGCCAGCCAAGAACGATGCCGGGCATGCTAGGGGGTGGGGAGAGGGTGACTGGGAAGCAGTGACTTCTCCTTTGCCTACTCAACCAGAGAAGAGGAAGGGGAGAAGGTGGCACATAGCACAGGAGTGACGCATCTAGCCGATGAACTTAAAAAGAGCTTGCTTATGATGCAGTAGGGATTTGCTGTAAACTCAGTCAAGCTTAAGTGGAAACTTCAGCTGAAGGCCAGCAGTAATGTACTGGCACTTGAAAAAGCCAGAGACAGACCAAGGAGCTGTGATTTTTGCTGTACTTCTGCCCGGATTCACATAGAAACCACACTTGCTCAGCCTTGGCAATCCATACAGCTCTGCTGATTGCTGGAGTAAGGTTAGCCAGTGACACCACTTGTCTAATAGTGTAAATAAGTCTCGTAATGCCAAATAGCCCCAAAATGGGACCCCAGCTCCGTTTGTTTGGGGTGGTGTTTGCCAACTCCACCACTCAGACTGCAGGCAGTACAACTCACTTGCCATCAAACTCCTGTCCCCCGGTGTGGT
Source organism: Gallinago undulata (assembly GCA_026546715.1). NCBI lineage: Eukaryota > Metazoa > Chordata > Aves > Charadriiformes > Scolopacidae > Gallinago > Gallinago undulata. Next base: position 10,645,408 of record JAOTQQ010000002.1, on the reverse strand, counting down.
GGCAGCTCTCAGACATTTACAGAGCATCAGCCTCTCCCTGCCACTGCTGGGAGCCTCCAGGCACCTGCATGGGGATGGGGATCTAAAGATGGCACAGAGCTGCCAACACAGTCAAAAACGTCCTTCCTATCAGGACTGCAGTGCCAGATGGGCTCTCAGATGACAGCACTCCCTGCAGCAGCAAAGCACAGCAGTAATTTTACAGCGCTGGGACCCAGTGCATCTGATCTGGGGGTGCAGGCATGTGAAAAAGGAGAGTGTGCACACCACAACAGCAGTACAGCAGTGTGAGGGATCGGAGCCTGTCTTAGCATTCTTGTGTCTAGCCTGGGTAGGAATGGTGACAAATATGTGACGGGCTTTTGCATGTGCTTTTGTAACATTAACAACCAGACTAGGTACGTAGAGGTCCCTGGGGAGTTTATGTTTTGGTTGCAGCCATGATAAAGCTCAAGCTTCAGTGCTGTTGTGCCTCATGCCTGTTAGCTTCATCCAAAATGTGTTTCTGTCTTTACATTGGCTGGCTTGTACTTCAAATTTGCTGTATTAATGTGCTTTGAAAGACGAGAGAGAAGCAGCTTCTGGCTTAAAGCTCCAACGGTGCCACCAAAAGCATTTCTCTGAGTTGAAAGGTTAGGAGGTGTTGAGTTTAGGCTTTTGCAAAGGGTCTGGAGAAGCCCTTGGGAAAGGAGGAGGCAAGAACTTACTTTTGAGAAGTCCAAGTATGGTAGCTTTGCCACACAGCTGCCAGTGCTTCTTTGGGCTAATTCCCAGAACACCTTGGCTAAAAGCTGTAAGAACTGTAGGGTCCTCTCTTCTGAAAGCGCTTTGGGAAGTTCCCATAGGATGTGGCTGCTTGGGGTTTGCTCAATGCAAACTGCTGCTGCTACCCACTGCCCATGTGGGCACAGCCTCTCCTCAGGGATGCTCCGGCGAGGAGGTCCCAGAGGAAGGCACAAATGACACTGGTGCTTTGGTGCCAGGTGTGCGTTCAGGGCACAGGGCAAGAGGACCTGTGTTTGCATCAGAGCATGGTCAGAGCTTCATGCCACAGTTCAGTGAGGGCTCAAACGCTGCCTGTGATAAATGGCTGTCAGGCCCCCTTCTCTGCAGCCCCAGTGAGGGGTCTTGCACTGCAGAGGAGGCTGTTACTCTTCATCCCTCTACCCCAGTCTCCTCCAGAAGAAGGAGGAATCTGGTCTCTGGTGTCTGTGTGCAGTCTCGAGCACCCACACTCCAGCAGCTGTCTTTCAGTTTGAGCAAGAGAATCAGTGACAAAACAGGGGAATTAAAACTTCTGTATGTTGGATTCCGTATGGCTTCACTCAGGCTTAGGTACTGCAAAAATGGGCAGGTTGCCACTAGGTCTTCCCTGTGCTTACATAAAATTTAGAGTTGTAGGCAGGATGCTTTTCTTGGCAGTAGCCAGTGTCTGATCTGAGCAATGAACAATAAACCTCCAGGACTTTTACGGTCTGTGGCCCCGCTGAGATTACAAGCAGTTGGCAAAGTGGTGTGTGTTATTTATTTTCTCAGGCATCTGCAGGCAAGGGTCATGCAGTGTTCTGGAGCACCAAAAGGAGACAATGGATTCTCTATGTAACCCTAGAAAGAGAAATTGCAGTGCTGCAGTGGCATGAACTTGTCAAAATCAAGAAAATCACATTATTATGCTTATGTCATCCTTTACTTGACCTTCCTTTTCCTTGTGCAATTGTGCTTCCTTGCAGATAGTTGTGATCTACCAAGTTACATACACTTTGACATGTTATCATAGAAGCAGCAAATACTATTTCTGTATGAAAGTTTGAAATTATCTGCAGATTCCCAGATCCCATTTATTGCTGCAAAGCATGAGACCCCTCAAGGTAAGAAGGGCCAGAACAGCAGCCCCTTACAGTGCCAGATTTAAGAAGAATGGTAATAGTTATGACCTGAAATATAGTTGCAGTTTGTGTGGCTGTTTGGCAAGGCAGGTGGGTGATTAGCTCTTTGCAAAGAGTTGCCTGTGTACACACATAATGTACGCCTGCTCTTAATCAAGGTCTTAAGGCATGTGTGGGATGCTATTTCAGGTTGTTTGTTTCATCTTACCTCATTAATCCCTGTAAGCCCTCATAGCAGGGACAGAGTGGGGCTGACAACAGCTGCAATGCAAGGCACTGAAGCATATTTGGAAGGCCTAAGTTCATTACTTTCCTACAGCCCAAGCATCATCAGTGCTCTGGAGACCTTTGCATGCCTCTCATCCTTGTGTTTTTACTTTTCTTGTGTCTTGAAATCTGGAGACCCACTAAGACATTCCGATGACTCCAGAAAGGGTGAATTTTTTGAAGGTGCAGATTCTGAAATCTCTCTCCTAGGAAAGCCAGGAGCTACCAGAACAGAACTGTTAAAGAGAGCCTGCTGTCTGCATCGCTGCAGCAGAGCTAATGGTGGGCAGAAGGGAGCCCCCCGCCAGGGAGAGCACTGCACAGAGATGCACTGAGGGCTCGCAGGTGTTTTATTCCTCCTACAGAAACTGCAGACACAGAAAATTGCCCACGGACGGCTCCTCCTCGGAGTCGCTTGCTGTGGGGACACACTGCTGCTGTCTGTGGAGTGGTGTTCCAGGCACTTGCCCCCTCTCCCCACTGCAGGGACTTGCAGCTGCGAGGCCAGTTTCGGCTGCAGCTGTAGCAGCCGTGGCTGCTGGTCCTGGCCATGTCTCCGCTTTGCCAGCCAGCTAGCGGTGTGTCAGGTGCAGGAAGGGAGCAGAAGCCACCCAGGTGAGCCCAGGAAGGAGCAGGAGACGGTAGTGAGTGGGAAAGGAGCCCTTTTTGACATAGTCTTGGTGTATGGTCCATGCCCTCCAGGAGCCTGAGCTCCCCTGTGCTTACAGTGTAAAACAGCCCTCTGTGAGCTGTGTGTTAACTGTCCATCACCTTTCCTGGTGGGAAAACAAGACTTTGGCTGAGACAGGTGGAGAACAGCATCTAACCCTGGGTAAGATGGTGTTTGCTGGGACACTGGGAACAGAGGTCTCCTGTCCTGGGAGCATGCCATGAATATCCCTCTCTGCATTTTGTTCAGCTGTGGTGGCAAAGGACAACGGCGGAACTGAGCATGGGTCCGAAATGTGCTTGACTTGTTTAACATGGCAGGGAGGGGATTTGGTTGCTGATTGTCACACGGCAGAGAGGGAGAGTGTGTCTTCAGCGAGAGGGCAAGATCAGCCCCAGAGCACATGGACAGAAGCTGGCTGTGAATAAATTCAAGTCAGAAATGAAGTAAAATGGAGCAATGGCATCATGGGACGGCCATTCAGCCTGTGCAGCAGGAGCAAAGAGCAAATGATTTTTAAGATGGAATGGGAAAATGAAGTGAGAGCCTGGTGTGGCTCCTGGGAAGCAGTTGTAGCAGGGAGCAGCATCCAGCTCCCCAGGACTTCCCTATCCCAGCCTGCTGCACCATTCCCATGGTACTCAGAGAATCCAGCTTTTTCAGCTGGGGCCCTTCCATGGCATTTCCCATACCCCTGGATAAAGACTCTTGTATTCCCTTATCTTCCTGTCAGGGAGGGGCTGTTTACTTGCTACTTACCAACAAGATTTTAGCTGGTATTGTTTTTTTTTTCTCATTTATTTCCTTCTCAGCAAGTAGAGGCAGCACACTGAGAGGAGATTTTTAATTGGCATTAACGCTGTGCTGAGAAGTGTTCCCAGGTTGTTAATGATATGGAGAGTATTGTGGAGTAAAATTACAATTCAGAGAAAATTAGGAATTATAATGAGCTAGAAAAGAAATTTTCATCCACAATCCAATTTAAAAGGCACACAAGTGTCCTGTATTATGAAAAATTAAGAAGTATCAGCTTTAGCTAGGAAGCAAACAATCCGGTGTAAAGATCAATGATGTCCTTCATTACTTGCTCAGAAACCTCAGTAATCTCAGTCTGTACCAATATCAGTCTTTCTTCTCACATTTAGCAGCAAGAAAGTTCCTGTTTTCCTTATAAGAAAATTCCTAGAAAATACAGGAGATAAAATAGTGAGACTGGAAGAACAAGCCCAGGTTCAAGTGTTTTCACCTAAACTTTCACAGCCTGTTCTTCTCTAGCACATGCCCCATGGTCCCTGAGGAGTGGGTTGCAGTTCATGCATGGCCGGGGCTGGTCATCCGGGGCAGCCCCAGTCACAGCACTAGACCCTCTGCCTGGCTGTCACCCCCCAGGCTCCAAGAGACCCCAGACACGGGCTGTGGTGTCCATCCTGTTTCTCCCCTGCACAGGCAGTGCTGCTCAGCAGCTGCTGCAGGCATCTCCGTGCCTAGGAACAGGCAGGACAGGCAGGGGTATATGAAGTGGAAGGGACAGGAAAAGTGAAGAAGAAGGGCAGAAATGCAATCAAGAAGTAAAAACTTCTAATGACTGGCAAGGGCTGAAGAAAAGCACTGTGTTGATAATGATGTCAGTGAAGCACTGGCAATTGACACCCGAATTCTCCATTTAGCCCCAGCTGTGATATTAAGGCAAAGCTTTTAAAAACCAAGAATAAATGCAGTCAGTACTGGGGCTGCACAACCTTCAATAGTCTTGAAATTTCTGTCACTTATATAGAGATCTGTATCAGGAGATAGAGCTGTCCTTTCAGGACACTATTTTATATCAGCCCAAATTTATTCCTCTCCTTGTATTTCTTTGTACTTACACTGTTCAGTTGTTACAATCAGAGAAGTGTCTCAACACACTGCTCATTGTCTTTCCCTAATAATTTTGGGAGATCTCAGTTACAGGTGTGTTTTTATTTTCTACCCTGTTTTGTGGGAAAAGTCCAAGAGAAACATGGAACGTGTTTTGTAGTTTTGTGAACCTGTTTTGCAAGTCTTGACTATTTGTTGTCTGGCTGAGCAAGCTCATAACTCATCACAGGGTGTGTTGCTTGTGCACCTTGGTGCCCATTCGTTTTTGCAGTGTGAACATTTTTCTATATAAAGTTGCCCAAATTTTGCCCTGGTTATTGTCATAAGAGAGTTTACTCATAAGAGCACAGATCCCATGTGGCTTGGCATAATGTCTTGCTATGCAAAAAGAGACAGTGTCACTGTTAATGCCTGGTGGCTGTGTGTCGCTTAAGCCCACTGGTCTGTTTGCTTTACATTTTGCATGCTGAGGAATACGCAAACAAGCAGCAGAAGGTTGCGTTGCAAAACTGAGGACACATTTGAGAAGCTGACCTGTCAGTGTTGTGGGCAGGACCTCAACCAAAGCTCCAGAGTTAAACAAAGCTATGGATCTGGTCAGTGAAAAACTCCACTGCCACCACAGAGAGAATATAAGAAAAAAATTACAACTTTTGAGTTCAGAATTAAAAATCTCTTGAACTCGGGATCAGAGTAGTTTAAAACTGGAGTCATCTGCGTTCCCTTTAACTGCATTCTTCCTTAACTTCATGCTAACTTCCTTAGCAGGGATTCTTCCATCATATCTTTGTGTCCCATGCTCAGGTAAAACTCACTACTAACCTGTGAGTCACTTGGCTACACTAATTCCAGTGCAGGGAACTTTGTTAAATGTAAAGCAGAATTTCTGTTCTGAAACAGTACGACGGATATCTCGGATAACTTACCCAAGGCATTAGCAGATTGGAAGGAAACAGCGGTGGTTTATATTTCATGCTCAGCTGATATCTGTAAAGTGCTTGAAGTTTTTTAGGTGAAGATATTAATGCACAGTAGAATGACAGATATGTAAGTTCAAAAAAATAATACCAATAAACCCTCACCATGTTTTGAAAACGTGGGTGTTATAACTCCCCCAGGAAGTATCACTTCTGATAAACAAAGTCAGTTTACTGGAAAAACCGGCACCAACTTCTCGAATGTTTAAAAATAGAAATAACAATCTCTCTTTCCCCAGCTTGTGAAGGAAATACATTGATGAGTTTAGAGAATTTATTCATTGGTATGAGCATGAGTGGGTGTGTTAAGTAGAGAATTTAATGAGAGGGAGCTAATGAGGGGGAGCAAATTAGGAAAGAAGAGTTTTGCATCTATTAGTTCTCAAAGTGGAAAAGTTTGCAAATGTCCTTGCATCTTCTGAGCTTCAGAGCCTGGGTCCAGTCCTGTGGGAGTGCTGTCTTCAGTTGCCAGATCCTCTGTCTGCAAGTCTGTTGTTCCCATAAAGCAGAGGTGTGTGAGGGCCTTTTGGTACTTCTGAGATTGTCACCAAGTCATACAACAGTATCACTTCTGACTCACCTGGGCTGAGAGTTAGTCAAGAGCTTGTCATCTCTGTAAACACCATGGTGTGAACAGTATTGATCTCAGTGCAGTTCCACAGGAAAGAGCCTGAAGTGAGAGGAACCAGCACTGATAAACTCGGCTTAACCAATAGGCTAAAAAAGTGGCAATCAGGACTATTGAACTGCCTACTTACCCATATTTCCCAGTAAGTGGGTTTGATTCACAAAAGCTTTGCCTGCCACAGGGGAGCTAAGTTCCTAAGGAATAGACCAGTGAAAAACTCGCTGATTGAACCACAAGGAAATGCTGTTGAATGCCAATTTTTCAGGTACCCATGTGTACACTCTGAATGGAACCGATCCAGAAGGAGATCCCGTGACATACGGCCTGGCCTATGAAGCTGGATCAAGACGCTACTTTTCTGTCGACAAGAACCTTGGAAATGTTACGCTGATCGAGGAGCTTGACAGAGAGGTACAGTGAAATGGCACCACTCTGTGTTCATGGCATTTCCTTCAGTTTAATTTGATCTGTGGCTTTGAGGGACAATGCCAACTTATTTGCTCCTGAGACATCTAATATACTTTGCAATTCTGAGACATTATACTTCACCCATCATGTTGTTTTCCAGTTGAATTGCAACACTGGCATTGCTATCAAATTTTTTGGCAGCTGTCTGTCCAGCTTTTGCCAAAAGAGAAATTTACTTTGTATTCCTATATTCCCCCAACTACACTCTGTCAAGAGTGTAGGGGCAGTTACAGTTCTCTGATCCTCAGACAGGAGACTCTCCTGTCATGAGGAGGAAATAGAGATTTGTGTAAGCAGTGTTCTAGCACACTTCTCCAGTTACATCATAGCCCTTTAGCCCACCTGTAACCTTGTTGGGTTAAAAATGTCCCCAGCAATTCTGATCTAAAGGCAGCCTTATTCTGGGAACACAGGCACCGAATCCTTCATGTCTCCTTTTCAGGGAAGGGTACACGGTACTTAATAAACCCTTCAAATGCCGTATACTGAGACAGAAGAATTTTGAACCAATGTGCCTTTTTAGGGAGTGTTTCTTGGAAAAGATGACTGATTTTCACTAGCACTTTACAGGAAAACAGGGATTTCCAGACCAACTGTATCTTGACAGTAGCCATAGAAAGTCCAAAGAGCCCCACAGCTGGAGCCTCTGAGGGGTCTTCCTAGCCTCTGCTGTGATTGCTTAGTGGTATTAGTCGTTGCTTTCATCTACCTTCTGATTTATTTAAACTTGCAGTCCCTTTTCCAATCAGGGTAAAGAACATCTCTCTAACAAAAGAATGTTCTTGGTTTGCAGAAGGAAGATGAAATTGAAGTTATTGTCAGTATTTCAGATGGCCTGAGTACAGTAAGTATTTAATTATGCTGTAACTTGTCAAACTTTCTGTCCCCACATACATCCTCCTATTAATTTACCTTACAGCAACTATCTAATTTTATCAAAAAACATCTCATTAGAGTCTCGCCTCCTGGTTCAAGAGCCACTGAACTCCCAGTAGCTCAGATCTTACTCCAGCTCCTTGTTCAGCTATTTGAGGATAATTACAATGTAGTGTGAGCTAAAAGACTGACTTAGTGGCCTGCAGAATTACAGGAGCTTCCTATGAAATTTCACTGTCAGCTCAGTAGGATCAATACCTAATAAAGAACTGGAGGCTTTTTGGAGAAATGCATGACTTTATAGGCACTAGTATTGGACACCCAAGAGGTGGCTGTCCCTCCACACCTGCAATGTTTCTCTAGCATGACATTAAGAAGATTTGCTTAGGCTAAGGGGGTGGGGGTTTTCTAGTCTACTGTTGAATAAAGCTTTGATCACTTCAAATCATTAAGGACTTTTCTGAGGCATTCATTACACAAGCATCCAGTCCTAGTTCTACAAATTTCCTTGGCACTTTAGTTCATTGACAAATGCTGTTACAGCCAGGATATTAGTCTGCCAGTAAGAGGACCTGGGCCACAAAAGTGGGACCTTCTGACTATCCAGAAGACAGAATAACTCTCAAGCTCTTCCTCATCTCAAACAAATTATTTGAGATTAGTACAACAAATTTTTGGGAGGTGCCAGCATCCTACAGGCACAACCGCTCTGGCAAACTGTAAACAGGAAATAATGGGATCACATCCACACCTCCACTTGCAAACAACTGGGAAGTTTAGTTGGTCAAATATGTTTGCTTCTGTATTTTTAGAAAGAACACATATTTTGTTCAAGATGGATTGTTACATGTTAGTAACATGTGTTTGTCCATCCAAATTATGCATGCTATTAACCTAATATCATGATATCAAATGAGGTGCTCTTGGCTGTCGGGTACCAACTTTTACAGTCTTTTAGGTATTCTCATAAAATACATCATGGTATCTTGAATGGCATAAAGAAGAAGAAAGACTTAAAAATTAACCCCAATCTGTAATTTATAAAGTACTCTGAGACTCCGTACTTAGTTTGGAAATATCTGGGTGCTCTCCACAAAGCAAATTCTTCTGCATTATGGAGTTTTTCTGTATTTTCTTTTATGTGCTCAATTTTGGTAGTGCAAAGATACTCTATTACAATGTAATTTCTCATTGCCTTTTACTGCACCTTAGTAGCCAAATGAACAGGTACATATTGAAAATCAGCTTGAGTCGTAATATGTTCTTCATATTCTACTCCAGGTTTCTGAAAAAGTGAGGATCCTTGTAATGGATGCTAATGATGAGAGCCCGGAGTTCATCGGTACACCTTACATAGTCCAAGTACCCGAGGTTGGTGAAGTTCTTTTGCATACTAGAAGTATATTTCAATGGGATGTAAAGAGGATGTAGTATGTTTTCAGTAAAATAAGATGATGTACAAGACTAACTTGCATTCTTTTGTTTTGGGAGTTGGGTAGATATTTACACAAACTTAGGGAATAAGTCTGTAGGTACTTTAGGTGTGCTCTTTTGTGGGTAAGCTCCAAGATGTGAGTTATTGGGAGTTTTTAGAATTTACTTCAGCAGGAATAGGATGTGCTCTGTCTTCGCTGAGATTTCCTGTCATTTGTATTCCAAAAAGTTTTTCTTCCTTCTTGTTCTTCTCCAGTTTCCTCCATTTTTAATCTCTTCCCTCTTTTCTTTCTGTTCTCTGGTTCCCTTGATGCATTTATATTCTTTCTACCATTGCCCTCTTGCTGCCTCCTTGCATGCTCATTTTGCATTTCTTCTAACTCACCTGGTATTCCACTTCTGTGTGACTCTGGTAACTCTTCCTGGTCACAGAACACTCCCTCCGGCAGCAGTATCTTTAAGATCAAAGCAGTGGATAAAGACACAGGTTCTGGAGGAAGTATCACCTATTTCTTGCAGGTAAGGTATTACTTGTACCTTCGAAAACAACCTCTCATTTACTGAGTTCTCAGAAATCGGATTTAAAAAAGATTTTGAGGGTTGAGCCTGCTACTAGTGTCTGTAGGAGCAATTTTGTCCCGTGCACAAGAAAACAAGCATTGACCACACGAATACTGTCTGCCTGCGGGCAGCCAAGTGCAGTGCAGCAGGCAGGAGGAGGAGCTGGAGTTGCCACTGTCACTCCTATGCTTGCCAGCAGGACTCCTCTTGGCCCTTTCTTTGGAGTAATGGGGAGAGCAAGTCTAACGTGTAATCTTGTCTGCATATAGGATTTCTAAAGCATGAAATAGCTTTCCTTAGAAAGCAAAATGCACCGCAAACCCAAACGTGCACTCTGGTGTAGCAGGCTGGTGCATAGCTGAGACCCGCATCATAGTGTGAAATGCAAGGCTCTAAGTCTTCTCACTGACAAAGCCATGCCTCCTTGTAACCAGCCTTTCAGGTGTTGCCCACTGGCGAAGAACAGAAAGGGCTCTGTATTTAAAGCTGAATTTCTGTAATACAGACTTTCTGCATGCCAAAAGGGCAACTTTTTGCATTATATACATCAAATTTCTTCTTCCTGCAAGCACCTTCGTCCAGATGAGCTGCAGCTCTTCTTATTCGAGGCAATAGAAAGAAAAAAACCCAAACCAGTTTGTTGCAATATTTACTTTGGATACAAATATGGAAATGAGTTAGAAGATATTTACATAGTACTAAAGCTAATCCTGTTAAGAGCTTGGGCATACTCTGAAAAGGACACCTTGAGTGCCTTGTTGAAACTTAGGTTTGATTTCACCAATTATGATCCATTTAAAATACAATATCTGCAGGATTCAATTTTGTACAGGGATTTTTCCAGTATGCTGATAGACTGTGAAGCCAAGGAACAGCAATTTCAAAGTTCTGTATCTAGTTGATATGCTTGTGTGGCAGAAAAGGCTACTAAATACGTGTATTTGTTGAAAATATGTTGCCGTGTCTTCTGGCAGTCTCTGGGAATTTTCAAGTGCACAGAAAAAAGACCTCTCCAAAAGTCTGATGAAGGCAGATTATCCAACAGTGGCCATTATGTATGGATACCCAGATGGAGGTGTGTTTATAGATATCTCCAGCCCGGAAGAATAGAGGGACACATATTTTTAGGCTTCTTTTTTTTTTTTTTTTTTTGAAATCAGATGTATTTTAGGTTTTATTTGTATGTCGCAAAATCACCAAACACCGCTCTATTGACAATAATCCATGCGTGCAAACTTCCTGCTTTTTTTTTAAGCTAGTAGAACTTTGAAACACTGAGGTATAACACCTTTTTTCTCTTTCATTTTCCCCTCATCTTTTTTTTCTGTTAAGCCTCCCTACCGCTTTCCATGCAGTGAACTGTGTTAACCAGAGTTTAAGATTTCACAACGAAATACTAAAAGATTCAAAAAATCTACATTGCAGCTAACAGATTTATTCTGAATAATGAGAGACTTGTGGTTGGTTCATGAATTGTTCATAAACACACAGAGGTGAAATTCATCAAATACATTATACACCCAAACCGTATCATTATTCTAGTCTTTTCCCTTAGCAGATGAAATGAAAGATGAATCCCTACGGCAGTCTTATTTCCATACCTGTAATCTCTTGCTGTTTCTTCTTTTCTTCTAGAACATCCATGCTAATAAGTTTACAATAGACCGTCACAGTGGGGTCCTGCGCATCAAAACAGGGGTCACCCTGGACTATGAGAAATCAAGAACACATTTTGTTGTTGTCGTAGCAAAGGTATAAAGCATTTTTCTGAGACTAGAGGAGGTGGGGGGTTGTATTTGAGTAGGACTGATTAGTTTGAATAGAAGTGTGACTTAGAGGGTTGCTGAAACATGAATTAAAACATTGAAGTAGCACATTCACTTCCACTGTAACATCTGGGGGTGTGTGGGGCAACGTGGAAAAGGGAGGGAGGAAAGAGGACCCGTGTCTGCTGCTGAACAACATCTGGAGGCATTTGGAAGTGGGTTTCCCACATTTTGCTCAGGCCCCAGTGCCAGGATAGTGACGCCCACTGCAGAATTTGGAGAGCCACCTAGAAGTGAAGGGTTGGTGTACACAACCCTGGCTTCAAGAAGTACCAGCCTTTGGGCAAACACTGGTGCCCAGGGCTGCCTCGAGCTGCCCAGGCCTTGGCCCTACTGCGACAAGGGCAAGGTGTGGGTCAGTCTTTAGCCACAGTAAGACACAGGGACCCAGTGCAGCGCAAGTGGCAGGCTTCTTTTCCGGAAATATCTGTGGGTGTTTCTTTCTTTCACTTCTCTGCTGCCTCGTGGCAGGAGCTTATTCAAATCCTGCAGATATTGCTGCACATCCCTTCTTGCTGCTGTCATTCTCAGCAGTGGTATGCCTGTGGCACGGCTGAGGATTCAGAACAGGCATTAAAAGTTTATGGATTCTGGAGTAAAGTCTCTCAGGATCCTGTGGGAACCTGTCACACAGACAGGCTCGCATGGGTGGAAAGAGGACGATTTTGCTGCTACTAATGGGGACTTCGAGTTTCTCATGTTTTATGAAAAACATATGGATCTTTTTATGTATTTATTTAGCCAGGGTTCATTTGAGAAGAAGTAACAAAATTTGGCTTAAATGCTGCCTTCGGGGCAGTAAGGAGGATAAAAAAAGCGCATATCTTATGGAAAAAATGGAATTTTTAGAATTGGTACAGCAGACACAATGAACAATTTACACTTTTATACACCAGCATGAGTACTGACCTCCAGCCGGTGCCCTGAGACTGAGGGTGTTAAAAGCTTCTGAAATTGCGAGTCATCTTTCTAATTGGCTCTGCTGTATGAGTAGCACAGAGTTGATTGTAGTCGGGTCCCCAGAGATTGTTTATACACCGTGGCTATCTAACAGTTCTTGGCTGCACAGCTCCTCCGTGCTTTCACCTTATCATGTAAGAGTCCCCAGGAGACTTTGATCATGCACACTCTAATTTCCATCTAGAAATGCACTACCTTGCTACTGCACATTGTCTTGTGTTTATGACAAGACTATAGGTGGGATGAAAAGCTGTAGACCTTAGTCACTAACTTTTTGTATCTGTTTCTAGCATTCTTTTTTCCTCTCAAAAAAACTTGAATTCCCTATCCCCTGTGGTGTTGATAAAAGGTTGTATATATACAATATATGTATGTACATATATTGGCACAACCACTTTTAATACAAGAATGACTTCTGAGACACTGCAAGCTGTCTTCCTAATCAAAGAGAAGCAGGACAAATGGAAAACAGAAGAGAACAGGGCAGCAGAGATTAATCTGTGTGTTGTGAGAGAGAAGGGATTCCTGGGACTGTGCTTCTGAAGGCTCACGAGGTGCATGCAGTGCCATAAGCTGATTTGCAGATATGTTTTAGCAGAGGGGTCTGATGATGACTTCTCTTTTAGGATGGTGGTGGGAAGCTCAGAGGAGACAACAAAGTGTTTTCAGCCACAACAACGGTTACTGTCAATGTGGAGGATGTTCAGGACACTCCCCCCATGTTCATCGGGACTCCCTACTACGGATATGTTTATGAGGATACACTCGCAGTAAGTGCTGATTTTGCCTGTAGGAGAATAAGTGCAGTCTTTCCCATCTCAGTCAAGATGGTCCTCTGGTTTCTAGCTCAGGTTTTATTGGAATCTGGGACCTAAGCTCTGATATGACTCCTAGGTGAAACGAGCTGACAAAATCTCAAACTTGCTCTTATTTACATTCATTGCAAATTTGCCACGCAAAGCTTCCTGTTGCTGTCATTAAAGTCAAAAAAGATTCTGCCCATTTATGTTTGTCTAAGCCTAGACAGTGGTTAAGAATTCTTCTGTAGCTGAGAGCTGCAGAGGCACTTGGCTGAGGGCTTAGGCAGGTTGCCAATTACCTCACCTGAACATGTAGCGCTTAGAAGCCTTTGTGTGTTTGTGTGCTCTCCCAGTGCTTTTATCTTTTAGCTGGTATTTATCTAAATTTATCTTTTACCTCAGCTGATTGTGCAAGGTCTGGGGAGAATTTATGCCCAAATGCTCTAGACTCTGTGCTGTCCCATGGACGTCATTTGGGGAGAAGCAATCCTGACACTCCCAAAACGCAGGATAGTTTCTGCTCAGTGATGGCTCGATAGGCAAAATGAGCCAGGAAGTCCTCCCAGGCCTAAAACCCACCAGGTTATCAAGCAAGGAGGGACACACTTAGGAGAACCACTTACAAATGGGGACACTGCATTTGTCAGCATGTGTCTGCTGCTGAAGGTACCACTTCAGAGCTATCATGGACACAGAATCCAAAGAGTACACTGAGCTGCTGCCTGTCATCACCTCTGAAATGCCTCATAGCAGATTTGCTTAAAGGGAAGTATACAGCTTAGCAAATCAGTTTATTATGTCCATCATGATGCTTTCAGCCACTTGGAGCTACAGACTAATGAATTTTCTCTATATCTAAGCAGTGGCACGATAGCATGTATAGATCAGCTTTCACCCTGATACATAAGATATAATTTAATTTTTCCTCATATATAGGACGAGAAACGGTATCTACTCGTGAAATTACCCAACACTAGACTTTTTGGCAGTGTGATTGCACGCTGTTCACCTGATCTTCCCTTGAGTTTCAGGAAAGATTGTGTCTCTACTTTCAGTCCAGAACTCCAATGTACACCGCAGCCCCTGCATGACTGTGTATTGCAGTTCAGTGCACGGGCTCTTACATTTCAGCAGGGCAGAAAAGTAACACTCGTGTACTTCACAGGTGTTTGGAATGAATGCTATTACATGTATGGATTTATTCTGCATAGTTGCATATAGATATTAAAATAACTATCAGGTGCACACAGGAGTTAGTGTTTACCATGGAAATGGGAGTCAATAAATGTTAATTACATCCAGCCCAAGCTCATAACTTACACCATTATGGTATTATAATGATGGAAGCAAGAATTGGTCCTTCCCAGTGTAGGTTTTACTGTTAGAATGAACTCCACAGAGAGAGAGCCACTAGCTGATTTTACGGTTGTTTACAAATTTGGTGTTAATTTTTTGACCTTGCTTGTTTTCTCCTTGGTGGAGTTGTCAGGCTTTACAAATACTCTGTCGCCTTCAAAGGGACTGCACTGTATTTTGCCCAGCAGGCAGATTTTATTGCAGCTTCCAGCATAAATGATAATAAATACAGTTCTGTATTTCCAGTTGCTGTAACAGAACTTTGCTCTTGCTTGAAAAATTCATTCAGGGCTTGTCATGAAAATGTTCCTTGTTGCCATTTATGATTAACTGACAGTTACTTCAATGTTTCCTGTTTTGCAGCCCCAAACATCAACACTTTAGTTCAGAGGCCTAAATTGCACAGAGTAGTCACACAACCAAGTGGTCTCCAGTACAAAAGTTCTTTACATATGGTCAACGGCCACAGTACTTGCAGAGAAAGAAAAACAGTGAAGGTTCAAGGGCACTTAAATCACCATAATTTTCATCATCATTTTATGCCCTAAGTGTTCTGTGGGCCAAGTTGCTTTGTGATCCACTGTTTGCTCTTGCTCCCTGCCTGGCCCTAACGAGGTCAGACTCCTCAGCAGCTGCCCGTCTCTCAGCACACTGTTGTGGCCACGGGGCACGCGGTGACACCAGGAGCCTACACAGAGGGCGTCTCCGTAGTCACCCAAACTAAACCTCAGGTCTCACATCAGTTACTCCAAATCCTCTGTCCAAGTCAGTGGCTCGAGGCAGGTGTCCCTGGCCACGGCTGGGACTCTTGGGGCAGCTGAGGCCCACGCACCGAATCCGGCTGCTCTGCCATCGGTGCGGGCAGTGGCTCTGGCCACGGGCTAGCGATGGCAGGTCACACAGCGGCTCCAAAGGGAGTGAGCAGGGGTGGGGGGGGGGGGGTCCCAACTTCTTATAGAGGTACAGTGGATGGACTGTGACGTCCCTGGGAACAACTGAAACTATTGTTGTTGGAACAACACAGCGTTGGTCCAAGGAGCAGCATTGAGCTCCTGCTCTGCAAAGCCATGCACTGATATTTTCTGGCTGGGAGCCAACGGCCCTTGCTGTGTTCCCCATACAGCTCAAGCAAAAGTATCCACCATGCCCTCCCACGCCTCACTGCAGGAAGACTTAGGGAAGTTCAGTTTATTAATACACAGTTGCAGTTTCACTGTTCTTTGATCTCTGGACACAGACTGCAATTTCCCATTTCTCCCCAGGGCTCTGAGGTCCTTACTGTTGTTGCTCTTGATGGAGACAGAGGAAAGCCTAACAGTATTCGTTATTGCATCGTGAATGGTGAGTAAACTTGTTTTGTATGAAATCTGAAGGGCATTTGAAACTAGATCTGACGTTAAATTAGAATGGGATATGCTAGGGTTTAATAAAGCTGAGACAAACTCTCATGAAATAATGTCAGGTACCTCAAACAACTCCAGGGCCCTGTCTGCCACAGAACAGCCAAGATACAATTCACTGAGTTTTAGTATCTGCTTCACAGAACTACGCTTGGGGTTGTTAATGTTGCTGATTTGTTAGGCATCAGTAGCCTGCTTGTCATTTCAGAAAGTGCGAAAGGAGATGCATTCACTGCTACTGAGTATCTCTATAATTTAATCTGGGAGGAGAGAGGATGCATTGGGACACACAGACGTGGTATTTAGAGGGATAATTTTCTTAATATTATCATCACAGTGGCTAAACGTTCAATCCTCTGTTTTCTTGGAAGAAGTTGTATTTACCAGTGAGGATATACTGGCTATATGTTGCACTGAAAGAAAGCAGATGTTATCAGAAGATTAACGATTTTCATCAGCTATTCTGCGTGTCTGTTGCACATCTTTTAATAGCATAAATGTGAGACTTAGCTGAATTGGTGATTCATTAGCTGGTGAAGTCAACAACTTAGCTCAACTAAACTCCAAGGTACAACTTCAGGTTTTTTTGGTTCTCTCTTCCTCCAAAATAAGGCTTCCATGGCATCTGAGCACCTCAAATCCCAAGTGTGAGAGATCCCAAAATATCGTAAGAGAAATCTGAGGTGTAGTTGCAGAGCTATGCAGTAAGTTCTTCATTGCATTACATGATCTACACGTGAGGTCTAGAGAGGACAGAGAGGGTTGAAATTGAGGTTTTGCCTCGATATGAGAAAAAATGTAAAATGAGAAAAAGTAAAAAGAAAGGTGGAGAGCGAGGAGTAAAAAAAAAAAAAAAGTGGTATGAAAATATACTAGACAAGGGAGAAATTGAGTAAGGAGAATAAGCAAAGGCAGATAAATCAAGGAAAATGTCAAAGGGAAATAGGATTTATTGGGAAAGATACTAGATTTCCAAGGAAAAATAGAGGAGGACTAAAAAGGTGCTATGGGGTAAAAAAGGTAAGTGATTAGGAAAGAGTGGAAAATGAAGATGAAGGAGAATGACAGCTAAGTAGCACAAAATATGGCTTAATGGAGAGCAGGCTTTTCTCATGCACATTAACACCAGATTTTGCTAGCATGCAATGCTAGCAAAAAGGGGGAAGGGAAAATGCTTTTAGTGCATAGAAAGTTAAAGAAATAGATAGAGAACAAAAGATGACAACAGATTTCTGCCCCTGTACCTCAGACCCTGGCATTACTTGTGACAAGCCATTATCCCGATACCCGCAGGCTGGGCTCTCAAAGGGCAAGAAAATGCTAACAGCAAATAGGAAATCATTTATTCTTTGTAAGAATTTTTTATCCAGGGAGTGTGGGATAATTTTAGAAAATACTCCAGTCCTCCTGCTGCACAAAGGAACACACATAATGCCACACAGTCTGACCTACCAATTTCCCCATGATAACTAGACAATAACATGAAGTATGGTGGCTTGAAACCACTATTGACTTAAGCTTCTTCTCAGTCAGGAGGTACTTTCCAGGCCAGTGTATCTTAATAATTGACCATTGTATGAGTCGATATCTATTCAATGTTGTGTTTAGTGTACTTTAATGAAGTTGCAGTTATTGCAGGTATTAGCAAAATGGGATACTATCGGATGGTTTAAAACTCAGCATTGGAATTGAGTGAGAGAAAAAGAAAAATGACTGGGTTTTCAGATCATCATCCTTTATTTCCGAAGGCTTGATCTCCTTCATTGTGAGGGTTTTCCTCTTTTCCTTTCAATGGTAGGTGCTGCCATGAGGCATAGGTTGTGGCCAATGCTGTACATAAGGTAGCATACAGGGGCGCCCAAAGCCCCTCAGCAGAGCAGGGCAGGGCCTCCTGAGCTGCCAGCTGGTCCCCTCCCTGGGCAAGATGGGTGCAAACATCATGATGAGACACCGCTGTCTCTCTGCAAGCTGGCATTTGTTTCAGCACAAGTTCACCCGCTGTCAAGGGACTGCAGCCATGGAACTGATCTTATGTTGAGATCAATGGAAGTGAGGACGGTGGCAGCAAAGCCAGCCTGCAGCCCTGTCCTGCCTGTCTCAGACTCAGCCTCAATGACAACAGTCT
This sequence comes from Gallinago undulata, assembly GCA_026546715.1. Classification (NCBI taxonomy): domain Eukaryota; kingdom Metazoa; phylum Chordata; class Aves; order Charadriiformes; family Scolopacidae; genus Gallinago; species Gallinago undulata. The sequence goes on along the minus strand of JAOTQQ010000002.1, from coordinate 10,627,317 downwards.
GGGGTTTAGCCCAGATCCTCCAAAATCCCTTTTCATTCAGGGCACCCTTGCAAGAGGCTGAGAGGTTTTTAACAACTGAATGTCTAAGGCCAGAAGATGCCTCTCGAGAGATGCTGTCTACAGAAAGAGTGACTATGTTTTCTTAGACAGATTGTCAGACTTCTCACCTTAGCTGATATTAGTGAGAGAAATATTCTTGTTTCTCAGAGGCTTAATTATGCATTTGCTAATTAAAATGAGGAATGTCTATTTTTGTCTAAACTAGCATATAAAGGAGGCAGCATAATAGAAATGAATACCAAATTTGCATGCCTGGTTGCTGAGACTTGAAGGGAACCTAACCAGGGTGGGAAGAGGAAAGTGAGGGCAACTGCCCGCAGGGACTGAGCTCTACTGAGCCATTCCCAGGGGAGGAAACCCTTTTTGGCCTTCATCTGTGTTCTTATCTGACTGTGACCAGGCATAGAAACGCTTCATTTTTGAAAAGCAGCTTCGGATCTACTAATAGATATGGATACACATATGGACAAAGATATGCTTAATGAAGTGTATAGTGGATTGCTCATGCTTGTTCAGATAAAGGAAGTGTGGTGTATAACTGGAGCGTCTTGGTTTCATTGCAGGAAGTGAAGGTTCATTTGAAATCAGCAACATAACTGGAGCCATTTCTGTTATAAAAAGCCCAAATCATCTCAAGAAAGAAGTGTATGAACTAAAAGTTCAGGTATGTTCTGTGACCAACTGAAGACTTTAGGTCTGGAATGCCATGAGCAGCCATGATTGTCTGAAATACCTCAATTTATAGTTGACTTTCAGCAGAGTGCCAGGGCTATCTATAGAACAGAACAAACTAGTTTTGTTCCTTGGGATATTTAGTGTCTCAAATTACTTCTTACAAATGAAGTCATCTTGTCCTAATTTCATCTCCGAGTCTGGAGAAACAACATCCTTTACAGTATGTAAAGGCTGGCTGAAAGACAGACCTCAGAGGGTTGTGACCAGGGGCACAGAATCCAGCTGGAAGTCTGTAACAAGTGGTGTTCCCCAGGGGTCAGTACTGGGTCCAGTCCTCTTCAATATATTCATCAATGACCTGGACGAAGGGATGGAATGTACCCTCAGCGAGATTGCTGATGACACAAAACTAGGAGGGGTGGCTGACACTCCAGAAGGCTGTGCCACCATACAGAGAGACCTGGACAGGCTGGAGAGATGGGCCAGGAGAAACCTAATGAAATTTAACAAGGGCAAGTGTAGGGTGCTGCACCTGGGGGGAAATAACCCCCGGCTCCAGTACAGGGGAGGCTGTTGGGGGCTGACCTGCTGGAGAGAAGCTATGAGGAAAAAGACCTGGGAGTTCTTGTGGGCAACAGGATGCCCATGAGCCATCAATGTGCCCTTGTGGCCAAGAAGTCAAATGGCATCCCAGGGTGTATCAAGAAGAATGTGGCCAGCAGGTTGAGGGAGGTCATCCTGCTCCTCTGCTCTGCCCTGTACTGTGTCCAGTTCTGGGCTCCCCAGTTCAAGAAGGACAGGGAACTGCTGGAGAGGGTACAGCAAAGGGCCACAA